>OY992886.1:46731518-47156518 GCA_963921405.1 Cepaea hortensis
GCTAGCGAAAGAATTTGATGTATCAATTGGGACAATTCAAAAGGTCATTCGACGCATGGGATGGTATTTGAACCACTTGCTGCATTACAGAGCATAGTGGTAGGCGATGAATCATGGTGTCACCACTTTGAGCCGAGCAGCAAAAGAGAGAGCATGCAATGGAAGCATGCTGCATCACAATTCATTCATTCATTCATTCAGTAGCATGTCCTTTGCAGACCCTCGCTCCCATAACAACCTTCCAGAAAACCTCTTGATCATAAGCAAGATGTCCCGTGTCCGATACATCCATCTGGAGATCATCCGCCACATCCTGCACCCATCTTCTCTTTGGTCTTCCTCTTCCTCTCTTCCCAGGCATATACCCCTCCATTATTGTTCTCTCCAAACTTTCGTGACATTTCAAGTGACCAAAATATTTCAATTTTCTTTGTTTTATCGTTTTTAATAGCCAACCTTCACCAAAAGCCAAAAAATTCAAGTTACAGGTTTCCGCTGGTAAGGTTATGCTGAGCGCATTTTTTTACCATGAAGGGCTATTGTTGGTCAACTTTAAAGAACCTGGTGTCAACATCAACTCTACCCACTACTTGCAAACATTAGACAAGCTGCAAAAACCCATCAAGAATAAACAACCCGGCATGCTTTCTCGTGGTGTGATTTTGTTGCACGATAATGCTCGTCCTTATGTCGCAAAGATTGTGCAGGAAGCATTAGCAAGGAAGAAGTGGGAAATTCTGCAACATTCAGCCTATAATCCTGATTTGTCACCATGTGATTTTCATTTGTTCGGACCTCTAAAAAAGCTCTCAAGGGGCAAAGATGATGCAGACGTAATGAACGCGGTAAACACTTGGTTCAGTGAGCAACCACAATCCTTTTTTGTGGACGGCATTCGCCGCATACCTAAGCAATGGGATGCTTGCCTGAATGCCTACAGCAACTTCTTCTGACCATCCATGGTGCATAATTCATTCAAAATGAATGCTTTGTTTAATTCTACCACACCTGTTAATGTTTCTTTCATGCTTTTGTAATAAAGCCATTGGAACGGATTTCAAATGAACATCCCTAATAGTAGGCTAGCAGGCCATTGTGTCGCTCTTGTCATGGCCCACTGAAAAGTTTCTCCATCTCTTACCATTTCTCCCACTTCATGCATCCTCATGCTCAGGGTGTCTGCTATATTCCGTGTTAACCTTCATACTGGGCAACCTCTGTCTCTTCTTACAGAAACTATTCCATCCATCACTGCTCTTTCCAGTAAACTGATGTTTAATATGGCCAGTATTCTAGTTTACACGACTAAGACTCAGGTCAATGAAAAATCCCAGCTTTTAATTAAATTTAAACAAATGATAATCAGACAAGAACTTGCCACTGCAGCACTGTCGGAAGTGGGGGTGCCACCGCCAATTTTAAATGTACTTACCACTGGCTGACAACCCCAATTAGTCAGAAATTGTCTTTGGACAAAATCTATAAGGCTGAGATAAAGATTATGCCCATGAATATCCAAGTGTACTGCTACAAGTTGCTCATTAAATTAGCTGGGCTGGGTATTCTCCAAGGAGTGGAAAAAGGGAAAGTTAGATAACTAGGTTTACATCTCCAAACGGATTTCTAGCCAGGGCTAGGACTGCTTTCCCCTCCCTGATACTTAAGTAAGCCCCCTGCAATGTACACACACACACACACTTATGCACCGTTGGAAACATAACAAATAACTCTTGAGTTTAAAACAAACTACACTCAATTTAATTACTAACAATATTATTCAACATTTGATGTTTTTCTTGCTGATGATGATGAACTATGCGATATACACTCATACATGTTAAATGATGGAAAGTATATATACATAAGTTTGATGTTACTTGTAATCCTATCTGGATCTGTGTCTGGGCTCCCAATTGAGATAAGTAAGAAGTAGGTTTATTCTTAGGTCCAGTAAACACCCACTCTCCAGTAGAAACAGCTTGCCAGTTTTCTGACATCTGCCAGTCCTGGTGCTACCTGGTTGTCCCTCATTCTTGGGATCTATACTCAGGTGCGCTTGCCGAAAGCTTGGAAGAAATAGTCAAGAATGTGTATTATTTAATTCTACATCAGGACAATCCTAAGCAATACATACATCCTATCACCCTCCTCCGAAGTCAGAGATTGTCTGCCTGCATGGCGAGGAACCACCAGTCTGCACACTAATAAGCCAGACATGGGACAACGGACACTCACGCAAACCTCAGGTCCTGTATGACATCACTCTGATGTTGGACAACAGGATGTCTTCATCCGACATACAGGACTTCATGCTGGAGATCACAGCCTGCGAACACAAGCAAGCAAGCAAGCATCCTATCACCCCCCATATACACACTCACAAAGACAAGTCTTGCTTTGTCACTCTTCCAGCTTTACTGCGTTTACTCTCCCCATTTCTTCCTCTATATCTCTTCTACAGTCTAGTCTGGGAAGGACTTTTCCAGTATAACATGCCTGTAGTTTACAACGTAGTGCCTGTAGTGTGTCGACGGGTCGGTAGCCATGTGTTTTTTCTGGCCCTGAGTGGCACATCTGACACTCCCCACCTCGATTCATGCGGGTCCGTTTAACACTGCATGTCTGTGCGGTGTTATTATCAATTTGACATGCTTACAGCTAATTGCCTCCATTCACCCACTCCTTCGGACCGGCAGGTTTATTAGCTTGACGTAACAAGGGGTCTTTCTTGGCGAGAAGGTGCTGATCCGTCTAGCCATGTTGTCCGAGGTCTTATAGACTTCACTTGTATTAGATTCACACTGGGGGGTTTTATCAAGCAGACACTTCCCCTGTATTCTACTGGTGAAGCCTCCAGGTGTAAAAGTGAAGTGTTCCCACGTCTGGTCAGTGTCACATTCCATTTCCCACATAGCCAGTAGACTGATGAATAATACATTTACTTGTTGGCTTTGCAAGCTTACATCAAGGCTAGATAGCCTTAGAGCAGCGTGATTAAATCATTCTTTCTCAAATTGGCCCCTCAAATTTCGAGACCGAGAAAATATTCTGGGATGTCAATGCGGCGTTCTGCGACAAGCACCATGGCTCCTGTAACTTTTTATTTGATGATTAATGTTATAATCTGATGAAGTTATACTCCCTCTGTATGGGAAGTCTCATACTTGTTTCAGTTGTTGTTCTTCTTCTTTCGTTAGCTTGAAATATGTCTATAACTGCAAAATTGTTTCTTGTATGAATATAACTGTCTTTTATTAGTTCACTCAGTGGTCCATAGAGTTTATCTTCCACTGTCGTCTCTCTAGGCCAGAAGGTTTGCCTAGAAATGTTGTAATTTAGGCAGTCTTGGAGTATGTGATCTGTTGTCTGTGACGCCAATACACATGTGCACATGGCTGATTTGCCAATCTTGAATTTTGTATACATGTGGTTGCGTAAACTATTGTGTCCTGTTGTGAGACACAGAATAATGACTTGTTCTGGTCTGTCCATAAAATGGTAGTTGTCTTGAGCAGGCTTTGGTGTTTTTCTGACTGATTTGATCATTCTTTCCTTTTGGTAGTATGTAACGGGCACATCAGGCTGTTCTTCTTTTGCTCCTTAGTTAATCGATCAGCTCTCTCGTTTCTGGGTGCTCCACAGCAAGATGGTGTTCACTGTACGGTAACCTTACGCTGACTGCTAAGTTCAGAAAGTAGTGTCCTTAGTACTAGAAATTTCCCAGACAGGAGCGCCTCGAGTACTGATTTTGCATCTGTCAATAGCACCACAGGTTGTGTACCATGGCTGGTATTTAGTCATTCCTCTGTTGCTATCTTGATTGCCTCAGTTTTAGCATCATAGTTATGGCAGTACTTTTCTTTTGTTACTCTGGCAGTGTACCTAGTATTATTTGGGTATTCTGTGTTCACTCCCTCTCTTCCATTTCGAACAGAATTTTGTGCCGACTCATCTGTGTAGACTCGGATTCAGAGGTCCTGTGGGTATTCTTCATCAAGGAAGCTGAGAGTGGCTGTTCTGCATTGTACACTGTTCTGTTCTTCCTTGTCAAATATTTCTCTCACTTTTGTCTGGATATGTAGTGATAGTCTATGTTGCTCTTTCCATGGAGTTCGTTCTGGAATAATTTTCAGTGGGATACCAACTGTTGTCAGATCGGTGGTTCCACTGCAGAGTTGTTTGACCTGCTGGATAAAACTGCTTCTTTTTAACCGCCCCATAACAAAGTTTTCACATCTGTTCTTCATAGGGTGGCCTGGCATGCTGAGGAACTTTTCTGCTTGTAATAGCATTTTTGTATCTCTGCGCTCACTCAGTGCTTGTGTCCTCCCCATCTTCTCCATCTCCACAATAGGGGTTGATCTCATCCCTCCTGTGGTGAATCTAAGTGCTTGATTTTCCACCTTGTCCAGCTCTTGTTGTGTAGTTTTTTTATTATGCTGAACACCACGCAGTTGACCGATATTCCAGGTGTGGTCATATGCTCTGTTGATAAACTTTGCTAAGTACGTTCCCACAGGCTCCCCATGTGGTTCAGCTTAGTTTTCTCAGGATGGCTATTTTTCTTCTGACTTTTGCTACTGCTTTGTTGATGTGCTTTCTCCATGTCAGCCTGTCATCAAATGTTACTCACACCTCTTCTCTTAGGGGTATTCCATTTGTCTGGATGATCCCTGCCTTTTGTTTTGGAGAGAGGGTAAATAGAGTGGTGCTGCACTTGTCGCCCTGTGGAACACCTTGACGCAATAGTACTTTCTTGCTCTTGAGTCCGTCTTATCTGTACTCTGGCTCTTCTGTTGTGCAAGTATGCTTTCACCCATTTGTACATTTTTCCATTGACTTTATAGTTTCTCAGTTTTGTCATCAGCCCTCTTTCCAGACTTTGTCAAAGGCTTTCTTTAGATCTATCCATGCCACAAGCACCAGTTTCTTCTCTTGGAATGCATCCTCAATTTCTTGAAAGAGGTAGGTTGTCTGATCTTCCGTAGAATAGCACTGCCTAAAGCCAGCCTGCTGTGGCACAAGAATGTTTTCACTTTCAATGTACCACTGGAGTCTGTGATTGATGATGTGCTCCACTGTTTTGCAGAGACAGCAGTTGAGGCTAATTTGTCTGTAGCTGGATGAATTGGAACTGTCTTTCCCTGATTTTAGGAGAGGTATCTTGAGTGCTTCTCTCCAGGCTTGTGGAATGCTGCCTAAGCTCCAGTTATTATTGAAGATCTGCAACAGCATTGTCTTGGCCACTGTTCCTAGATTCCTGATCATTTCATTGGAGATACCATCAGCTCCTGTTGACTTTCTCATTTTCAGTTTTGGTATGGTTAACTTCAGTTCACTGATTGTGACAGGTGCCTCCAGAACCTCATGTACTACTTCATTCTATCCTGTATGTTACCATGTCTCTCAAATCTCTTGTTTTTTCTCTGGACTAATTTTGATGTTGTTATCTTGTGCAAATGAGTCCGCAAAATGGTCAGCTGCTTGCTTTCCTGTCAAGATGTTTCCGTCTTTATGTAGTGCAATTTATGAGTTTTTCCCTGTGCCCTCATCGTTAGTTATTTTATTAGTTTCCACAACTCCGTTGTTTTTCTGTTATCAGTACAGTGATAATGAGCATGCCATTCAGGTTAGGTCAGTTAGACTGATGCACAACTGTTGGCTATTTCAAAGTTCAGTGAGTCTTTTTTCTCCTACCAACTTTTCCATTTAGCCTGCAGCTTGGCCCTTTGAAATTTGGCTCTTGCGTGCTGGTATTTATTGTGATGCTCTTGGCTGGGTTTGGCCTCTGCTTGCTTTCTACACACTTCTGCATCATTATGCAACTGTTCCATTTCACTACTCCAGTAAGGTTTATATTGTTTACGAGCTCCTCTTGGTACTGTTTCTTGTCCTGCCTGTAGTAAGCATTTCCCAAACTCTTCAACTACCTTATTTATGTCTTTCTCAGTGTTCAGATTTCTAACCAGTATGCTCGTGTGATGGTTGCACATTGCCCAGCCTGTTTTCTAGTAGTTCCACCTCTAGAGGGTGCTGCTTTCACTTACAAGCTCATTTTCTACGGTTAGAAAGACTGGCTGAAGGTCACTGCCCCCAAGTTGTTTCCCAATAATTTGAGTAATGTTCCACTCCAGGTCTGGTGAATGAAAAGCCAGGTCAAGTGTAGTTGTAGTGTGCCATGATCTCGAATAGAAGGTATGTGGGTCAGACGGCTTGTTAATCAAGATGAATCTATTCTCATCCTGCGTCTTCCAGTCTCTCTACTCTCCGGTCAATGTGATCATAGCCCCAGCTCTGCAAGTGGCTTTTGAAATCGCCACACACAATCATTTTTTTAAATTTTAATGGTAGTGTATCCAGTGCCTGTGGGCAGTCACTTGGACAGTAGTACTTGATCAGATCTAGATCTGTATTGTCTGTCTTAATTTTAAGTATCTGATACTCGGCCCCTTCCATGTAAACTTCAATTTGAGAAGCAGTGATGTTATTTTTTACAAGGGTCACTATCCCACCTTTTCGCCTGTCCTTTCGGTCAGATCGGTAACACCGATAGCCTCTGATTTTGAGGGCTATATTTTCATTGAGGTGAGTTTCTTGCACGCAGCATATACTGACTTTTTCTTGGTTCAAGATGTTTTCTAGTTCTTTTTTTTTTTTTGCTGCAGACTCCCTACGCATTCCAGTACATTAATTTTAATCATTGTTTGGTATGGCCAGATGCTCTATTCTCAGGTCTCCTGGCTCCACAGGACATCTGAGAACGCCCTCCAGTAATTGTGGTTGGACCATTTCGAGGCATAGAGCCCAGCATTGCACCTGCCTGGGGGTCCAAATCAGGGCGAGTACCATAACGTTTTGCACTAATCGACATATCTCATTGCATGATTGCGTGGCATCCTGATTTCTGTGGTGCGCCTCCTGGCTGGTTCCCTCCGTCTTCAGCTCCTTTCCTTTGATAGAGCAGACTGTGGCTTACTCAAGTTTAGATGTGTAGGCACGCACACACATATCTGTGCATGCATGTACGTGCATACACATCTAGAGCCTTCTGGTTATTTTTCGGCACCAGAGGTTCACCACTGCCCCTTCTCCTGTTAGTTAAAGCAGTTTAGCCACGTGAAGGCTAAGAGTTGGACTTTTGCTGCAGAGGTGATGAATGCATGAGCCATGGGGTATTTTTGCAATGTTGGGCACTCACTCCAACTCTGCGCCCCCAGTTATATAACAGTAACATTTGGAACTGTTTCAGTTGTTGATTTTCATAACAAATCTCTGTTTTTGTTTTCTTCTTTTCATGCAGTTTTCATGATTTTCATTTGCTTCTGTTTTTTTCTTCATGCATTTTTCACACTATAAATTTTCTGCATGGGCTATTTAGTCTATATACAGTTGTAGATTTGCTCCTGAAACTCCTCTTCATGCTTGAGCATCAGTGAAAAAGGAGTGTTATGCTAGTTGTGTTACTTCCCTTAGTGTTGTCTATTTTGTGTGTATGGTATATCAATGTTGTAAACAGTACAAGAAATCGAAAACAACGCCGTCATACTCTATGTTTAATGTGAAATATGTTGGAAAGTAAATGTGTGTGTGTGAAATGTATACTGGTCATTAGCAAAAAGACTTGCAGAAGTTAACCAGATACTCCCAAACACCATAATGTTGTCAATGCTTGTAAAAAAAATAAGAGCACAAAAGTGTTGGCTCTAAGTATTATTGAATATATTGAGACAGATTGGTTAGACTTCAAATCTCAGAAGGGAGATATGTGTTCTAATGCTGGATAAGTCAGAGAGTTCTTATCCGTTAGATGTGATATAATAATGTTAGCCTGTATATTGTAATGTTTGCTGACAAGTGACTTTGTAACACTCAGTCCTTAACAAATCCACCCAGAAGACATCAGCAATGGTACAAAATGTAATGTTGTAATAGAGAGAGACTTTTTGTGCTCCAATAGTTTTAGCTTAGTACTTTTATTGTTGATCTTATTTTGTTTATAGGATTACTGGTGGGCAGTTCTGCTGATGTGTGTAGGTGTTGTTGCATTTATGGCAGTTTTTGTCAAGATATTTGAGTACAACACACCAAGTAAAGACCCTAAGAACAAACACCGGTCAATACCTGCAGCTAGATCTCAGCCAGTCCCCAGATCTCATCAGGATAAGGTAATCTTCATTATTGTAACCTTGTGCAGAAATCTTTTATCAGTCAAGTGATAATGAGCATGCCATTCAGGTTAGGTTAATTAGACTGATGCACAATTGTTGGCTACTTCTTCAAAAGAAAACATCTTCCTAGATAAAACCTGATTAGCATTATGTAGTTTACAAAGCCCAGGCCTTGTTGCTAACTCCATTTTGCAAACCATCATCTATCAGAATGGCAAGTTACCAGTTAGTCAAGATATACCAGAACTATTTTCATTTGCAGGTTGAAATGTTTTTGTTTCTCATAACCCAGAGGGGGACATGGCATTTGTAATCATACGAGGGGAAGTCAATAAGTAAGTCATGAATGGTTGTAGAAAAATAATTAAATATGATAACAACTTGAAACCAGTTTATGTTTATATATATATACATTGTCCCTTTATTTCTCAACATAATTTCCACCAACATTTATGCACTTATCCCATCGTTTTATCAGTTCTCCCAAACTGGCTGCATAGAACTGCGTGCTCTGTTTTTTAAACCATGTTTTCACTTAGATTCAACTTCGGCATCATTCGCGAAATGTCTCCCACCAAGGTGGGTTTTCAGTGGACCAAAAAGGTGGATATCACTAGGGGCTAAGTCGGGGCTGTAAGGTGACTGTTCCAGTTCTTCCCACCTTAGTTGGTTAATTTTCTCCTGAGTTAGTGAAGCCCTATGTCGTCTGACATTGTCATGAAGAAGCAACACTCCTCTAGTCAGAAGTCCTGTACGTTTTCTTCTAATTGCATCATGAAGCATCGATAGAACTTCACAGTATGATTCAGAATTCACATTGTCACCTTCTTGAAATTGGTTAAAATCACTCCTTGACAATCCGAGAATACTGTCAGCATAACCATTCCTGCTGATGGCATAACCTTTCCTGTTGATGGCATAACCTTGAATTTTTGGACTGAGTTGAAGAAGAAGGTGAAGAAGGATGTTTCAATTGCATTGAAGCACGCTTTGATTCGGGCTGGTAGTGATGCACCCATGATTTGTCCCCAGTAACAATCCTGTTCAGCATGTCGTCTCCTTCATCTTTGTATCGACAAGGACAGGCCAGATTGGTTCATTTTGTGTTCCTCCTTCAATTGTCTGGGTACACACCTTGAGCACACTTTCTTAAATTACAGTCGATCATGCATTATGCTGTATGCTGAACCATGTGAGCACCCTATTGCAGATGCTACAGAGTCTATCGTTACTCGCCTGTCACCTCTAATCATTTCCTCCACCCGCTGCATGGATGCTTCTGTTGCAATCTCAACAGGACGACCAGATCAGATTTCATCAACAATTTTAGAGCGTTCTTGAGAAAATTTTATACCCAGCTATGCACCACTTTACGGGACAAACATTTGTCAGCATAAACAGGAAACATTTCCTTATGAATGTCCTCTGCAGGCAGTCCTTTTGCCCACAAAAAATGCACAACAGCATGTTGCTCTTTGGTTGTGCACACCGTAAGTACAGTCACCATTTTGTTTATGTGCTGCGCATGTGCATGAGACACCTAGTGCCACCTGACGAACAGGAATATAAAGTTTGATGTTGCTGTCACCTAATGACACCTGTAGAAAACACCAACTACATTTACTTGCTATCCCACAGAACTATCCCTCGTATATGATCTAAAAGTATACAGTGGAACCTCGCTTAACGAGCATAATTCGTTCCAGAATCTTACTCGTAACGTGAAACACTCGTTAAGCGAAACAGTTTTTCGCATACAAATTCATGTAAAATACGATAATGCGTTCCATGCCGAAAAAATACTCAAAATATTTTGTATAATGTTTATTCAAAGAAAATTATATATACATTGTTAAGGACGGTGATTCATCTTCCTCTTCTATCGCGGAATGAATGAACCTGGAATGAGAATTCGATTTGTAGAAAACAAAAACAAAATTGAAATAATTAATTTCCTGTTTATAATACATACCTAATTCTTTTTTACTAGAAAGCTGTCTAGAGAAATTTAATTTTGCCAACGCTTCAAAATTTGATGGAAATGCGACACATCATTATCATTAAATTAATTAGTAGCTCTCATAGCCACTGCCTTATTAGGGTGATGGTTCTCAATGAACGATGCAACAGTTTCCCATGCTTTCAGCATTTCTCTTATTGTGCCAGAAGATTGTTGGTTTGCTGTTACCGTCTCCTCCTCCGCGGACAAACTCTCCTCCACAACTTCTTGCTGTGAAACACAATGTAATTCCATAAGCTCTTCGGTGTTCAGCTCTTGGCCATGCTCTTTGTTATCCACCTCCAGGCCAAAGACACAATCTCGTTGACTACAGGCTCCACAGGTACTGTCTCAGACCCCTCAAAGTCACATTCGACAACGCTCTCCGGCCAAAGCTTCTTCCAAGCAGAAGTGAGGGTTGTCTTGGAAACCCCTTCCCATGCCTTTTTGATCATCTTGAGGCAGGCAACGATGTGGAAGTGATATTTCCAAAACTCTGAGAGTGAGATTGGTCCCTTCAGTCACCTCAAAAGCGCTTTAGTGTAGAGCTTCTTAAAGTTAGAAATAACCTGCTGGTCCATAGGCTGGAGTAGCGGAGTAGTGTTGGGAGGCAGAAACTGGATCTTTATGAAGTTAAATTCTTCAAGCAAGATTTGGAGTGGTAGATTCATCTCAAGCAAATATTTTTTTCACAGAAGGACCAAACACTTCATTGATCCAATCAGTAAAAAGGTCACGTGTCACCCAAGCCTTGTTGTTGGACCTCCACATCACATTTAGCCTGCTCTTCTGGACTTTACACTTCTTGAAGGCTCATGGAGTTTCTGAATGGTAAACAAGCAGCGGTTTAATTTTCAAATCGCCGCTTGCATTGGCACAAAATAGCAGCGTGAAATGGTCTTTCATTGGCTTGTGGCCGGGTAATGCATTCTCCTCTGCTGTTATATAGGTTTGCTTTGGCATCTTTTTCCAAAAGAGACCCGTTTCGTCACAATTGAAAACCTGTTGCGGCAGGTAACTCTCAGAATCTACGAGCTTCTTGAAGTCGCCAATGAAGTTCTCTGCTGCCTTTGCATCAGAGCTTGCTGCTTCATCGTGCCTCACAAAGCTGTGGATGCCGGTTCTTCTCTTAAACTTCTCGAACCACCCACGACTTCCCTTAAATACTTCTTCTTCGGCCGTTGATGATCCTGGAGTCTTCTTAACGAGGTCGACGAAAATCACTTTCACCTTCTCACAAATGATGTTCTCATTAATAGTGTCGCCTTGATGTTGCTTTTCGTTTATCCATATGAGAAGCAACCTCTCAACATCATCGAGAATACGTCACCGTTGCGGAGATATTCTTGTCACTCTCTTTGAAGCATCTACCTCCTGAATCTTGTCCTTGTTCTTGAGGATAGTGCACATCGTTGATGTAGACCGATTGTATGTGCGTGCTTGATCAGCCACGCTCACACCTCCTTCTCGCTTTTAAATGATTTTGTGTTTAATTTCCACGGTTATTTTTATTCTCTTATGGCTGCCTCCTTGCGGCTTTTTCTTCGGGGACATTTTTGCAAGGGTTATTAAACTTTGCACACACAAAATTACAAATAATATGTCTCAACAAAAGTTTGGAAAAATATGTGATCACAAGCGACACTAAGATCCTAGCGGAACGAGTGCGAATCACAGACTGATATAATAGGCATGGATGGTTGACGGGAGGGGGGGGGGGGGGGGGGAGAGAACGGACAGAGTGGAAATCCAAGCACGCTGTCAGCAGAAGACTTGCAGCTAACACATCTGTTCCTCAGATTGGCTGATTTCGAGACATCAGGTGACTGCAGTGCTCTGCGGTGCTGGCCCTATATAGAGCCCCCCGCACCGCTCTGTCCAACCCCCCTTGTCTTTCGACCCTCGCTGTTGCAGGTGCACAATCTGCGACTTTCCCTCCACTGTCACTCGTTATGCGAAACGTCACTCGTTCAGCGAATCATTTTTAAAAATTTATTTTGCTCGTTATGCGAATTACTCGTTATGAGAGGTGCTAGTTAAGCAAGGTTCCACTATACTTAAAAACTATTAGGCTATAGAATTGAGTCCACCAGGGAAGGTAGATATACAACCTGAATAGTGTTTTCCCCATTTGTGAATTTTAGAGAAAAATTAGAGGTAATAATTTCATAATTTGGATTTTGGTTGTTAATGTCAAAGTTCAGCAACAACTTGGTCACATATTATTTATTGGGCATAACTATTTACCCTAGTATTTTGTTATATTGGCATACTTATTGACTCGCCCTCGTATATGATCTAAAAGTATACTTAAAAACTATTAGGCTATAGAATTGAGCCCAACAGGGACGGTAGATATACAACCTGAATAGTGTTTTCCCCGTTTGTGAATTTTAGATAAAAATTAGAGGTAATAATTTCATAATTTGGAATTTAGTTGAGAAAATTGCTGTTAATGTCAAAGTTCAGCAGCAACTTGGTCACATATTATTTATTGGACATAACTATTTACCCTAGTATTTAGGTATATTGGATTTAAGAATCAACATCATAGCATTCTGGGCAAACCAAGGTGAGGCGAAAGCCATGGCCTGCCCCGACCCATCTTGCTTAAAGGAAATAGAGGATATTATAATAACAGTATACAGCTGCTTGCAGGTTACCACAAACCATTTACAATAAATATAATAATAAAATATAATATAAACGTAATACTAGTTTAGCTTACAGGGTTTTCTGTAGTTTTGTCAAACAAAGACAACCGAGCAAAATGGTCAGGTTAGTTGAAGTGCCAAATAGGCTACAGTCTTCCGGCCTAGTACCTCGTGAAACAGCCAACTCAGCCGGTCAACATTTTGATATCTAAAGCTCAAAAGTGGGACAGCCCACACTGAAAAGATCAACAGTGGTTGCAATTCACCACAATTGTTTAATATCAAGAGCCGGTTGAGGTATAGGGGTCGGCAGACTCCGAAACTGGATTGTTGTGTCACCACTAGCGCCATCATTGCTACACTCACCACAAGAAGCAACCAACCAACAAATAAGCCATCTAATAACAATATTCTAAATTTAAATATTGAGCACAACCCACTACTGGCAACGCCGATTGCATTCCGGCACGAACCTAAGGCCTATCCACGTCATGACGTGGATAGGCCTTAGGTTCGTGCCGGAATGCAATCGGCCTTGCCAGTAGTGGGTTGTGCTCAATATTTAAATTTCAAATCCCGAAACAACCAAATAATCAATATTCTAAATATTCTTAGGATTAAACTTATCTGCCAGAGAGTAGCAATGAAATCTGTAATTGTTTTTCAATAGCAACAGAGTTGCCAGTAGAAGTTTATCGATTCTGGGAGAACACAGTTCAACAAGCTTTTGTGCTAAATACTAAATAAGAAGGAAAGACAATAACATTAGTTATATTCCAGGCACTAGTCACAGGCCATCCTCAAAGACAAATCGTAGTGGACAATCCTGACCAGCACCATGAGAAGCGAAGCAGCTGCTAGTACAAATGATCTTGGGACGAGGAGAGCAGCAGCTAAGTGCCTAGCAAGCCACTTCCTATGCCAGGAGACCTACATCGGACTCTTGCATCACTAGCATCTTACAATGATTAAAGACTGAGCAAGTTGGCTCAGAATAATGAAAATAGATGTTTTAAAAAACAGGATAGGAAAAGTAAAATCAAGAATATATAAAATAAATCATGTGTGTGTAGTTTGAAATTTCTAACTGATGGCTCTGTTATAAGTTTACTTAAGTGCTATCGAGTGACAGAGCGAAATATTGTACTGTATCTGTATAGTCTTGTCTGTCTCCTTGTAGTGAGACAGTGCAAGACTTGGGGGATTCTTTACTTCCCAGTCACAGGTAGCAGGATAAATAGGTCTGCAATCTTTATTTAAAGTATTGCTGTCCTTCCTTAGCCTGGTCACTGTTAGAATACTCGATCATTTCTTGGGCAGATAATTTCATACGGCCTAGATTCACGAGCCTTTTGATCTTGTCTTCGGCAGTGAATAGTCTTTCTATTTCTGAAAATCTAATTGTCGCTACTTTGAATGTGAAATCTATCAAATAACTAGCGCTACACTACACAAAGGATGCTTCATCTCTCTCAGCAAATCTCGTAAAGTGTAGATACTGATCATTGCATTAACACTATGGCTGTAAAATCATGTAAATTGCTGGAAGATGTAGCTATTGTGATTACATTTTGTCAACACACTTAGGTGCTTAGTTTACTTTTACAAGAGGACTAACCTAGTTAAGTCACACAACTCACATTGTTTCACTCAAACACTGACAGCATTGACAAGATTGCAGCACTATACTGGAAGGCAGGGTAGGTGCATGCCTGCCAAAGGAGAAAAAAGGCACCTCTTTCCCTCAACTAGCTTCCATGACACCCTTGGGAAAAGTGGAGAATCTGTTTAGCTGCCCACCAGGGTAATGTGAAGCAAGGAAGCAGGTGGGGAATGAGCTTGAGACCAGCTGATAGATAGTTGTTGGTTATGGTCTCAAGTTCATGACAATAGATACAGGACCTCTCGGTCACCGACCAGTATGGTCACTGCCAAGAAGGGAAGCATTAGTTGACAGTCTTCTTTACAGATACCTTGAAATTTACGATTCAACAACTCACAGGATTACAGAAAGACAGGGTAAATGGATGATCAAAGGAGCATCCTCACTCGTTAGGAAAAGTCACATGCACCTGGTGGCTGCAGACTATCAGCATAAATCATGTGCAAAATATTAACAACATTTAAGATAGGGGCATGGAATGTTTGCACATTGAGAACAGTTGGTACGACAAAGAATAATCAACGATAAATGAAAAGACAATATTAACATCTTAGGAATGTGTGAGACCAGATGGAAAGGGATAGGAATGATGACATCTGACAACTATAAAATTATTCATTCTCCATTGTCAGAAGTGGGGATTTGCTACTGCCTAGTACTATCACTGGCGAGCAACCCCAATTTGTCAGAAATTGACTAGGGACAAAATCTAAATGTTAAGAGTAGGGCTGCTAATGGCTTGTTAAAAATTAGATGGTCTTGGTATCCCCAAGGTGTGAGAAAGAAAAGGTTAAATGTCTAGGCTTAAGCCTACCAATGGTCTATTAGAGAGTGCAGGTTTTTTCCCTCTGACATAACTCGCCTCCCTGGTATGTAATTAATCCCCCACCAAGGTAAGCAAGGCAATGCTTCCGTTGGAAAAAAAAGTATAATGATTGAACTATGAGTTAAAACAAACTACAATCACTTGTATTGTCTATCGTGATCAACACTTAAAACAACATGATGTTGAATGGTATGATGATATTGGGTAATGGTAGTAAAAGTTAGTAACTTATGTGGTTGGTGCAAGACCCCCAGGTGAGAAGATGCCTCAATCACCTCCCATCAAGCTCCATTAGGCTCCAATAGGCTTAGCCAGGGTCCACTAAGGTTAGCTTAGATCCCCTATGGACAGCTACGGACCCCTATGGTCCATTAAGGACAGCTATGGTCAGCTAAAGACAGCCGGTCAGTGCAGTGTTCCGTCCTGATGCCACCTGGTCCCTCCTCTTTGTCACTGCATGGAAAAACCTGGTGCTCTTGGTAAGAGCTGATTTTTCGACTGGACACTTCTAATGCTAATGCTAATGGCAAAGCTTTGTATAATTATACTAGGTTCTTAATTACTCTTATCTATTGGGTAACTTCAGATTTTGCTGATCTGGCGGTGGGTGTCAACCATGTGTTTTTCCTGGCCCAGCCGTGGTGTCCGTCCTTTCACACCATTGACCATAGCAAGGTTCATTATCAGTCCAACACTTTGCACCTAGTTTCTCGATCCATTCTAAATTATCTCCCACTGCACCAGGCTCTTTCACACTTCAGCCCGTCAATATGCACATCTCACACCTTGTGTGGTTAAGAGTTCCCAGTCAGTCTGTGTTCTCACCGGCAATGTGTTGAAGTTGGGATTCTTATCAAGCTGTGAGTTTACACTTGGCGTCTTTCTCATGGGTGAACCTCCCGTGTTAAATGTGTAATTGTAAAATTCTAGCATGTAATTGTTTTGGGTGTCAGCCATCTCCTTGTGCCAACTTACGTCATAGCTAGGTAGAGAGTGGCCTTGTACAATGGCGCGCAATTTGGTGTCATCTTCTTAAACGTTAAGAATACTGTTTTTTCTTCCTTAATTTCTCCTTTATTTGTCCATCTAGATTTGTAGGCCGGCTCCCTGGCCTAGGGGTTAGCGACTTTCTCCATAATCCTGTATACTCTTGTGAGTAACATGATGACGGCGATATTCTGTAGCGGTTCTAACCGCGTCTGTAACTTATGGGGTATTGAGCTGGCCGCTCAGAAATCTTGGCAAACTACTGAGCGTAATCTTGCCAAGAAATCAACAATCAGCTGAAAGATGCTGATGTTGACAGCGATGTCCTGTAAAGGATATGCAAACATTTATTTATTTATAGATTTGTAGACCAAGAAAGCATTCTGGAGTGAAAACGCTGTGTTCTAAGTAATCCATTCCAGGGGAAAGAAACAATAAAGTGGTATATACTCCGCTATAGTGAAGGTAACCTTTTGCAAGATAGAAAACATACTGACCAATTTTTAAAAATGTCATTTGCAATGAGAAAAAGAGTGTTGAGGTGCTACATAGAACCTGTAATTTTGTATGGATGTGAAGCATAGACTGATCAGACAAGCTGAAAAGCATCTGATGGCTGTGGAAATGTGATTTCTTAAGAAAATGCAAAGAATACCATGTACAGACAGAAAAACCAATGACCAAGTCACACAAGTAACAAATGAAAACCGTTAACTAATTAGAGAAATTAGACGTAGACGTTCAATATTTTTGGCCATGTTATGAGAAGAAATAAATTGGAGAACTAGTGATAACTAGCAAAATTGACGGGAAGTGAACAAGGGAAGGCAGAGAAGTAAATATCTAGATGGCTTGGCCTCATGGTATGGTTGAGACAAGAACACTGAGCTGATCTGTGATTTTGGTGATCACATGAGATGGTGAAACATGACCGCCCTCGCTTATTAGCATGGCATATTAAGGAGCACTTATTATGACCCTAAGAAGATGAAAATCGATGAAAGAATTTTAATCAGCATCAGACAGAATATTACTTTGTAAAGTTAAATAGGCTACATCATTCAAGCAACCCCCCCCCCCCCCCCCTTTCCTCCCATCCCCTCAACAGTAGAAAACGGTGATGATAGTATAGATACATTTTATGGTAAACTGTAAAATGCCTTCAGGAAGTGCAAAAACTCAGAAATAAATATCATAGTGGCATATTTTAATACTAAAGTTTGAAACCAACACAGTGAAGGCACAGTAGGTTATTATTCCAAGATGATGTGGAGGAGTCCTGACAGTAGTATCAGAAACCATATTGACTACATCCTCATAAAAGACAAAGAACAAAGAGGTGTAGCAGTATGGACCTGGAAAAAAACCCAAATCTATTCTCAGCATTTGTATTTTATTTCTTAATCCTATTAATATTATTTACCTTATAGATAGATGGACACTTTGAAGAAAATGGCTCAAAAATGTCTGTTTAGACCTCAACAATATTCACATTTTATATTGGAGTTGTGCGAGTGTCTGACAACAATGTCTCATTCTCAGAAGTCTTGTATACAGGGTGAATGTTGTAGATCTCAGAAGTCTTGTATACAGGGTGAATGTTGTAGATCTCAGAAGTCTTGTATACAGAGTGAATGTTGTAGATCTCAGAAGTCTTGTATACAGGGTGAATGTTGTAGATCTCAGAAGTCTTGTATACAGGGTGAATGTTGTAGATCTCAGAAGTCTTGTATACAGAGTGAATGTTGTAGATCTCAGAAGTCTTGTATACAGGGTGAATGTTGTAGATCTCAGAAGTCTTGTATAAAGGGTGAATATTGTAGATCTTCAGGAACTGCAGCTGGACAATAATATGCTCAATGTGACTGGTTTCATTGCCACTATAGTTGGCCTCCTATCTTTAATGCGGACTACCTCTGCCTCAACCATGATATCTGCAAGGGCATACCCTTGTGGGTTCTCCCCCTGTATAGTTCCATTTTCTGTTCCGAGCATTAAAATGCCCACAGATGAGAAGCCTGCCACCTCCAGCACCACAAGCCTGTCTATGGCCTTGCCTGTCTATGGCCTTGCCTGTCAATGGCCTTGCCTGTCTATGGCCTTGCCTGTCTATGGCCATGCCTGTCTATGGCCATGCCTGTCTATGGCCTTGCCTGTCTATGGCCATGCCTGTCTATGGCCTTGCCTGTCTATGGCCTTGCCTGTCTATGGCCTTGCCTGTCTATGGCCTTGCCTGTCTATGGCCATGCCTGTCTATGGCCTTGCCTGTCTATGGCCTTGCCTGTCTATGGCCTTGCCTGTCTATGGCCTTGCCTGTCTATGGCCATGCCTGTCTATGGCCATGCCTGTCTATGGCCATGCCTGTCTATGGCCTTGCCTGTCTATGGCCATGCCTGTCTATGGCCTTGCCTGTCTATGGCCTTGCCTGTCTATGGCCTTGCCTGTCTATGGCCATGCCTGTCTATGGCCTTGCCTGTCTATGGCCATGCCTGTCTATGGCCTTGCCTGTCTATGGCCTTGCCTGTCTATGGCCATGCCTGTCTATGGCCATGCCTGTCTATGGCCTTGCCTGTCTATGGCCTTGCCTGTCTATGGCCTTGCCTGTCTATGGCCTTGCCTGTCTATGGCCTTGTCTATGTCTTCTGTGACTACAAACATATGAACTCAACAGTAGTCTATACGTGCTACTTCCAGTGCTACTGAATTTTGCATGTAGCGACTTTCTCCGTAGTTTTCCCTTTAATCAGTGTCCCTCATCATCTGGCAAACCCACTCCGATTTCAGAGGTACTTGTAATTTATGTCCCTAAGTCAAGGATGATAAGTCAACAATTTAGTCCAACTGACCAGTGTAGGGGTTGAACATCCTACCTCAGCATCAGCACACTGGATGTTTAAGAATGAGTGATTTTATCAATTCAGCCATGTTGACCTCCCTACAAGGTTTTTTGTAACAGATATAACCAGGGCACTGATAGTCATTAACATTCAGTTCCTGTAGCAAGACAACATCAAAGTCGTAAATCAACTTCTCCAGTACTGGCCCTCTCTGCTTAGCACTACAGCAGTTCCAATAGCCATAGTCAGAGTCAACGCAAACACACAACACCCCTTGCATAGTGAAATTAAAAAGGTAAAGGGCAGCAGTTAAAAAGAGGAACATCGTGGATAGGTCAAGCCATAGACATTCTTCAACAGGTGAATCAAGTGTTCACTTGAGGACTTAGAACCTGGCGAGAAGTGGGTACATGTGCCAACAGAGTTCTGTCCAAACAAGAACACTATGCAGGCAGCCAAAGAAGATAAATAATCCAAACAGAAATGGTATCATTAGCCGCTACATGTTGCAGGATTTACTGAGGAGGGAATCTGAGCACTTATTGACTGAATAGTTTGATGTTCAATGAGAATGATCTATCGACTAACTAACTAACAAACACCAAATGTTCCCTCCACACACCAGATGTCCCACATTAACAACTAATTAACCCATGGCCATCCATTCCCTCAGCACGTGGGTTCACATTGAACTTGGGGGTTTTACTTTGGAGTTTTCATGCATCAAGTAACTAATATAGCACGTTGTTTGGAACAGCATCTAATTATATGATACATTTCCACATTGCAATTAGATGAATATATACGAAGAACAAAGCAATATCTAGCAAAAGTATGTAATATAATACACAACCAAAGTAAATGCACAACACTGTGTGTGCATGGGAAAAGCCCAGATGACAGTCCTAGTAAAATAATAAATAGTGGAAATAATGTCATTTTCTAAGGTGATTTCAACACTAAAAGCAGATAATGGGAAAACACTTTTTCTAACACACAAGGGAAGGAACTTGAGAATTCTCTTGAAATCATCAACATTGTCTGTATCAACAGTGGTGGTGTCACCAGAATAACAAGTTAAGCAGGAGATGAGGACAGTACTATCGGCCTGGCAGCAGTTTCCCTTCCACACACTACAGTATGCAGATGGGGTGTTTTGGGAGACTATGGCAGTGACCACCATCTCTGTTAACATATTGATGTAAAAAAGGCAGATCCAGGAAACACAAGAAAACAAATTAATCATTCAAATATGACAGCATAAGGCAGGGTGTGGCGAGTAAGACATGTCATAATGAGCACAGAAGCCAACAGTGCAGGAGGAAATGCTAGGAACAAACAAACTCTCAACCCCACCCGCACCCCTCCTTTGTGGAACAATGAGATAGGGAGGGCCTGGTTAGAGAAATGGTGCTTTGTGAACAAGTTGCAAAATACCACAAAGAGCAGAATCATGCAGCCTACTTTTTAATACTAGAAATTTAGTTTATTTTCTTTTGAGGCTAGTGCATCACATCTAGTTATATCTCAAAGATCGGTTGTCAGACTTCAGCGTGCATTTGCATAAGGTTTGTTTCCTCTAGACAGTTTCCAGCTAAGAAAGTGAACTTTGTCTACTCATGGTTGTGTTTTTTTCTCAACAATTTTGCCATGTCAGCCCCCTTTTCAGCCTACTCTTTGCAATTTCCTACTGCCATAGAATTAAGTATACAAATGCTGTGCATTTGCTGAGAATATTAACAGAGCGTTTTAACAAAAGTATACAAAGACCTACATCTTTGCTTCTCAAAGGGTTTTGATAGAATAAAAAATGTTGACTTTATAAAGATGCTTGCATGATGATCATAAATTGTTCCTTAGTTTCTTGATTTCTTAGGTACAGTTAGTGCTCGACTTACGACCACTATCAGTTCCGACAGACCGGTCGTAACACGATTTGGTCGTAAGTTGAGTACGCTATGTGTACAGTAATGTGAAGTGATGTTATAAAAATATTTAAGTTAAATTATATCATAAATTTCTTTTATTATTGTTATAAATCATAATTTTTTATGTTCATTTTGTGCCATCTGTATCATCTCTACACCATTTTGTTTCTTATTTTTACATCGTCAGGTTTAAGAAAAACACTGCATTAACTGTACATGTACAACTGGGTTAATATTTGCAAAACATACAAAATACGGGTGTGGAAAATACTGTAGGAAACATTTTCCCAATCGCAAAACACATCAAATTGTCATTAACATCAGAATATATAAACATGTACGAAACATTTTATTGGCCACTGGTGCTTGGCTGCAGATAATTAATGTCGTCATCTAAGGCAGCAGTTGGGGATACCGGAGTTGGTTTTTTCATAAACATGGTGAGCTTTGTCTGAATTGCATGTTTCTTTTTTCATCATAAATTTCATGATACAGACGAAACACATCGTGCGCCATCTGTTCAATCCTTGCAAATCGTTCGATGTTTGGGTCCATTGCTTCGAAATATATAAGAAGTTTATTCAGTAAAGATAAACCTTCTGATAATCCCTTAGTGATGAATTTTCTTTCTGGCTCATCCTCTTCTTTCTTGGCTTCTCTTCTTTCTTCTTCTGCCACTCTTTCTTCTTCCAGTTCGATTAACTCTTCATTTGTAAGTTCTCTGGATTCTTTGTCTAGCAACTCTTCGACATCTTCAATTTCACACTCCAAAGAAAGGTCTTTGGCGAGTTTTACTATTTTTTTTTTTTAGTGATTGTGGTCGTAAAGTCAAATGGTCGTAAGTTGCATAGGTCATAAATCGATCAATACCTGTATTGCACATTGTATCGATTGCCATGTTTGTTATATATTGTTTGTGTCTTGAGTATAGCTGATGGTGATATGAATCTACATTTGCAATGAAGATCTACATTTCTGGTTTACACACATATCGTCAGTCTGGTTTTCTGTCTTGCAGTCTGGTGATGTCTACATTGTTTTTTGTGTGTATTCATTGATGTGAAAAAACACTTCCACATATGACATATTGATTCACTGTGCAAAAATGGTGAGTAATTCTTAAGTTTCATTCATTACCCCCTTGTCCATGATCTATTCATAACTCATATTTTCCTATTCTCTCTTGGCATTGAAGTCACATCAGAATTTTGATATTGCCATTTCTTTGATTGCCTATAGTACTTTGAAGTTTAAAATCATATCCAGGATAAGTCTGGAGTACATTGATGATAATGTACACAATGCCAAACTGGACTGAACAGAATATATCTATATAGTTAATAACCCCTACTCACATGATTGCAATGAAAGCATATCTAATTTATTCTTCAGATTATAGCTCTGTTTTTATATTAATAATTTGTTATGCTTCATTTCTGATTTTCTTTTAATCATGTTGTCTTTCCAGAGGCCCGGTCCTTACACAACAGAAGTACCAATGCACAACAGAAGGGAACCTAGTCGAGATCAAGGCTATTATAACCATGCTTTCCAAGGTCCTGAAATCAGTCCGGATTATGACAGCTATGCTGCCCAGCGTCCCACATCTAGCAGGGGACAGCAGCAGTTTGATAGAGTTTCTAAGGCAAGACAGCAGTATTAGTTGTTTCTTAGGTTGGAAGAGGTGGGGCCGGGGGGATGGTTCTGCAAGACAATTGCTGAAGAATTGTTCACAAGCCATATTAAATCTTTAGTATCTGGTACTTCGATTTTGTCACTCAGGACTACAAGAGTATCTCATTGGAATGTGAATCAGTGAAGAAAATGTTCCAGTGAAATATATCCTCCTTGTATTCAGCACACTTATTCATACAAATATAAATCTGTTGACTCTTGAAACTGTATAAGAATGTTTGACTTGCTCAGTCACTATCACTGTGTAAAATGTTAATTTACCATAGCCCTGAATAATTTATATACTGATTGAATATCGTTCTGTCCCCAAAGTAATTGGAAATCCTTTATAAACCTCTGGGTATAGTATACTTCCACAGGATCTTAAGCCCTTTCTTCCTTTTTTTTTGTTTCACACTGAAATTATATTTTCTATTTATTGCAAATATGTGAAATGTTTTTTTTATTTTAATAATTCTGTCATGTAAAGCCACACCGACTGTCTTTTTTTCACCCTTCATCCTTCAGCCAACTTACTCCAAGCCCACCTATCCATAGCTATCTCATGCAGCTCCATCCATTCCCCCTCTCCCATATTATTCACTTCTGTCTCTACTTCACTTCTTCATGTTTTTAGATTTTCCTCTATATCATTTGCCCAGTGGGTTCAAGACAAAGGCATTTCTAGTTTTACTCTTTTCAGGTTTTCTCACTGTGTGTCCTATCCAACTCCAGTGTCTTTTCCTGACCTCTTGATTCACTGACATTTGTTTAGTTCTCTTCACGAGCTCCACATTGCTGATTCTCTCAATCATTTCAGTCCTCCTATTTTGTGCAGGCACCAATTAATGTTTATTAGTAATCATTTTAGTCATTCGCAATGTTTCTTTCTGTATATTATATCATCATCATGTGCCATGCCGATAAGCATAGGCAGTCATGTTTCGCCATCTCACACGATCACCAGAGTCGTGGATCAGCTCAATGTTCTTGTCTCGACCATACTATGTGGCCAAGCCATCCAGGTATTTACTTCCCTTTTTTGGCGCTCATTTGCTTTGAATTCAAGCATAGTCCATACACACTACTTCCAGTAGTCCTGGATTGAATTTTGTGTGTGGATTAGCTTTTACCTATTAATGGTCAGCTGTGACCGATTTGTGCAGCAGGCCGTGTCGCGTTGTGTTATAACGTGCTGGTATGGGAGCCAGTCGTTCAGAAAGCAATGGCAAACTACTGAACGTAACACTTGCTTAGTACACCAACAGCAGCTGAAAAATGCTGGTGTTGACTGCAACGTCCCGTAAGGGATACGCAACATTTACGTCCCAAGATGACAGGTCAGCATTTTTGTCCAACTGTCCAGTGTAGGGGTTGAACCCTTTACCTCAGCTTCAGCACATCAGATGTTTAAGAACGTGCATTCTTATCCATTCAACCATGCTGCTCTGCTGCTTTCCCCTTGTTCTCTTCCCCGCGATTTTGCCAGTCATTACCAAGTTCTCTAATTTATTTCTTCTCATAACATGGCCAAAGAATTTTGACTGTCTACATCTAATTTCTCTAATCAGTTTACGGTTTTCATTTGTTTCTTGTAGACTTGGTCATTGTTTTTTTCTGTCTGTCCACAGTATTGTTTGCATTTTCCTCAGAAACCACATTTCCATAGCCATAAGATGTTTTTCAGCTTGTCTGCTCATTGTCCATGTTTCACATCCATACAAAAGTGCAGGTTCGATGTGGCACCTCAACACTCTTTTCCTCGTTGCAATTGACCTTTTATTGGTCAGTATGTTTTTCATCTTGCAAAAGGCTACCTTCGCCATGGCGATTCTTGTTCTAACTCTTCATGGCATCTCCCATCAGATGTTATGACTGTTCCGAGATAATTGTACAGATTCACTTGTTTAAGAATATTCCCATTTGCCTGTATATTACATTGTGGTATTTCCTTCTTCTTAGTGACGGCCATAATCTGTGACTTCTTTCAATTTAATTCTAACCCTAGTTGTTCAGTGTACGACAACCGCATCTACTAATTTTGCAGATCCTGCTCATTGTCTGTAATCAATACTGTATATATTATACAATATTACTGATTTAACATTACAATTGAATATTCTATGTTTGATGGTAAGTTTATTTTCTTTTGACTTTTTACAATTGAATATTCTGTTTGATGATAAATTAATTTTCTTTTGACTTTCAAAAATGTCCTAGTGCTATAAAAGCTTCTCTTGCCTTTTATTTTTTTTAAATATCTGAATCTGTTCCTGCATCTTTGTTTACATTGCTGCCTAGTCGGTGTATGATTTCACCTCTAGAAGTGAGATTCCACCAGTGGAGATTGGGTTATCATTTGCTTGATTTATTTTCATTCTCTTTGTCCTCATAGATAAAAAGAAATAGAAGGCATTACTTATTGACCATCCCTCATATACATATAGTTCTGACATTCCAGGTGCCAACTCTATTTATGTCCCTAAGTGAAAGAAAGAAAATCTGCAGCCTTGTGATCTGCAAATCCTTGTGATTTATTTTTCACATTTCTTCATACTTCTTCTAGAAGAACCTCCTTTTCCTGTTGGTTGACTTGGTTATTCTTTTTCCTATTCATTAGACTTGCACATGCTTGGTTGCATTTTGCAGCCAAAATCTTTCTTCAGAATGGGGAAACTAGCCAAAAAGTCCAGCCCTCCTTTATCGCCTCTTATGACATATATGGCAAGCTACAGTGTTACTATTCTTTGCTTCCCTTGAGGGTCCCAATAACACACAGGCAGCATCGACTGTCATGGGAAGATTCTTGTCTTAAGATTATGATCATTTGATGTAATTTCTACACTGATCACTTTTAGAATGTTTACTAGCAATTTAAAAATTGATAAGTTTAACATTTTTTTTTTTTTTCAAATAGGGAAAGTAAAACTTAAAAAACTAAATAAAAATGCCTGCTGCCTTGTAGGTAGACTGGGGACAGTCAAAGATTAGGAAAAGCAAACCCGAAATAATACTTGTTGATGTCAGATGTACTGAGCTGTACAAAATAATGCACTTGATAATGAATTTTTATCTACACCCACTCTATTTGAAGACAAACTTTACGGATATACCAATAAATTCAAATTGACTGCTGCTTTCTTTTATTATCTTTTGATTTATTCACATTGATGTTGAAGGTATGCAAAGAAACAGAACACATTGTTTTTTATATAACTGCAGGTAATTTTATTTTAAACTTGGTTTCTATAAATACCATGTTAAAAACTATGACAGTTGCTTGTGAGATTCCCAAGGTCATTCTTAACAAATGTCAGGGGGAAAAAATGTTTGTTGTATATTTACTATCTGCCTAGCAAACATGTGTGATCTGTTAAGAAAGGCTTTTTTCCCTTCAATACACTGTTTTTCTTCTGCCATCTCCGCTTTTACAGAGCATAGACATATTTCAGACATATTTCAGCTCATTCATTATTAATTTAAATTTGATAATAATTGAGACTGCATAAATATTATTCAAAAAATAAAACTGCATGTATAAATCTGAGTAAGGCCTGAAAGTCTGTCAGACAGGTGTAAATCAATGATAGATCCACCAGCATATAAAATCCATCCATCCATCATGTGCCATGCCGTTAAGCATGGGCGGTCATTTTTTGCCATCTCACTCGATCACCAGAGTCATGGATCAGCTCCGTGTTTCTGTCTTGACCATGCCACGAGGCCAAGCCTCCAGGTACTTGCTTCTAGATCTTCCCCTTGGTCTGTTCCCTTCGATCTTACCAGTTGTCATAACATGCCCAAAAAATTGTGACTGTCTATGTCTAATGTCTCTAATCAGTTTACGATCTTCATTTGTTTATTGAAGGGCTTGTTCATTGGTCTTTCTGGCTGTCCATGGTATTCTTTGCAGTTTCCTCAGAAACCACATTTCTACAGCCATCAGATGTTTTTCAGCCTAACTGCTCATTGTCCAAGCTTCACATCCATATAAAAGTACAGGTTCTATATAGCACCTCAACACTGTATTTCGTGAACTGTGTGGGTGAACATCTAGGAAACATCCAGATGGGAAAATGACTGCAGATTCCATCAGAAATGAACTGGGTGTTTTGTGGGGGGCCTATTGTGTTGACATTCTGGCGGCAGCATTATGCACAGTGTATCTGTGCGGGCTGTTGTTTGTCGAGACTCCTGTCTTTTCCACTTTTCACATTGGGCAGTGGGGAGCATTTTGTATGATATTCACTGGCACAGGAACGGAGCATAATGGGGACGACCCGTTGCTGTGAAGTTGGAACTGCGACTAACTAACTAACTAACCTCAACACTTTTTCTCGTTTCAATTTACATCTTTTTATTGGTCAGTATGTTTTTCATCTTGCTAAAGGCTACTTTTGCCATGGTGATTCTTGTTCTAATCTCTTCAAGGCATCTCCCATCAGATGTTATTACTGTTCCGAGATAATTGTACTTATTCACTTGTTGAAGAATATTCCCATTTACTTGTATTTTACATTGTGGTATTTTGTTCTTCCTAGTGATGACCATAATCTGTGTCTTTTTACAATTTAATTCTAACCCTAGTTGTTCACTGTGTGTAACAACTGCATCTACTAAATTTTGCAGGTCCTGTTCATTGTCTGCAATCAAGACTGTATCATCTGCATATCTAATGTTATTGATGCATCGTCCCCCAATGTTGATTCCTTCCATAATTTCAATATTTCTGAAAATACTTTCACTGTACAGGGAAAACAGATCTGGAGACATTACACATCCCTGTCTCACACCTCTCTTAATAGGCTGATATTGGCCTACTTCATTATCAACTCTTATGGCAGCATTTTGTTTCCAATATATGTTTTTTACAAGTCTAAGGTCTTTTCCATCAATTTGTAAATCTTCAAGCATCGTTATCATGTCGACATGTCTCACTTTATTGAAAGCCTTTGTTTAGTCAATAAAGCAAAGGTCTTTGTTTACATCTATAGAACGTTCAATTACGGTTCTCAATATATACACAGCATTTACTGCACCCTTGCCTTCTAGAAACCCACATTGTCCTTTTCCTATTTCAGGTTGTATTTTCCTCCTAACTCTTTGCATGATAATTCTTAGCAAAATCTTCGGATGTGATTCATTATACTAATTGTTCGATGTTGATCACATTCCAAGGCTCCTGATTTCTTTGGGATTGCAATAAATACAGAATTACGTAATTCATGAGGTATATTTCCAGTATCATATATTGTATTAAGCAGACTGGTAACTTTATCAATTCCATATTCTTCTAAAGCATCAATCATTTCTGTTGTGACGCTGTCTGAACCGGAGGTCTTGCCAGATTTCATATGGTTAAGAGCATTCTGAATCTCCATCTTCAAAATTGCTGGTCCTTCATTATTATTTTGAATATCATACTGTTCGTCTCTGTTATCGTCATAAAGGTTTTTCACATAATATGACCATACATGTAAGATCTGATCTTTTTCTATTATGACTCTTCCATCTTTTGTCTTTAGGCAGCCTGCTGATGTGCATGTTCTTTGATTAGTAAGCTCCTGAATTCTTTTGTGCATTAGTTTCGCATTTTTACAGTTGTGTTGTTTGCAATTTTTCTCAAGCCATGTTTCTTTTGCCTCCTTACATAAGGTTCTGACTTTTCTGTGAATTTCTTCATATTTACCAGGATTATTTTTGTTCTGTCTTCTTGTTTCAATTAGTTGTACAATTACATCAGTCATCCATGTCTTATGGCCCACTTTCTTTAATTTTGGAACAGTTTTTTCTGCTGCACAACTGATTGAATTCTTCAGCATTTCCCATTGATTATCTGCATCTTGAAATAGGATCTCTAGATCAGACAATAAATCAAATTTGTTCTTTACTTCTATGTTAAAATTATCTTGTATATCTTTGTCAGTTTTCAATTTGCACAAGTCATATTTAGGGTTTCCTGCTGTATACTTGACTTTCTTTAACTTTACCCTCATGTGCCTGTAATTAATCTGTGATCACTGTAACAGTCTGCATTTGGAACTGTTTTTACGACTGTTAATGCATTTTGAAACCTTCTGCTAATCAGGATATAATCTATCTGGTTTTTAATACTGCTGTCTAAACTCCTCCATGTCCATAATCTTCTAGGATGCTGTTTAAACCAGGTGTTTATGTAAGGAGGCAAAAGAAACATGGCTTGTTTGTTCTTTTGCCCATTCTACAAGTCTCTATCCTCTTTCATTTCTCTCTCCCAAACCATGGTTGCCTGCACTGCATCCTTCCCCTTGCTTTCCTATTTTTGCATTGAAATCACCCATTATGATATTTATTTCTGATTTTTTACAGTTCTTCAGAGCAGACTCCATGTCTGCATTCACTTTTTGGGGTATATAATTGAATGACATTTATTTTAAAAGGTCTTCCGTTTTTACTAATAGAACTCCTGTCTGACACAGCCTGATATCCTTTGACAGAATTTGATGTTTGCTTATCTAATATAATGGCTACACCTCTTTGCTGTTCTTCTCCTCCAGAGTAAGTAATCTTACAATCCTCTCCTGTCCTTATCCCTGCCCCTTTCCATCTCGTTTCCGATATTCCTAATATGTTAATCTTCTCTCTTTCCATTTCTTGTTTGATGTTTTCTAAATTTCCATCTGCATTCTTTGTTCCAATATTCCAAGTTCCTACTTTCAATGATATTAATCTTTTGCACCTAGTAGCCTGTTGACGGTCTGGAGTCATCTGGTGCACATGATTATCCCTACCGGGTGAGGCTGCTCCTATGGAGCACCCATTTACGCCGTTTCTCTGATTATCAATGAGTCCACACAACATGATTTTCTTGGCATCTGTAAAGAAGGTAGTTTGCCATTGCTTTCCTTCCTAGTAGTGACCATACTGGTCAGTGACCGTAGCCATTGTCTCCTCAAAAAAGAGATCCTCTGCCTACCGTCGTGAAGGTGGACACCATAACCTACAACTATCTGTCAGCTTTCGGTGGGTCGCCCTGCAGAAAGATACCGAGCCATATGGGATAAAACCCCGGTCAATGAAGTCTTTCTGGTGACTGCCGTTTTCATCGACGATGAACTGTATTTTTCTTGGAGGACATTTGTGTTGGCATTCTGGTGGCGGCATTATGCACAGTGTACCTGTGCGGGCTGTTGGCTTGCCGACACTCCTGTCTATTCCATTGTTCACATGGGGCAGTGAGGAGCATTTTGTGATATTCACTGGCACAGGAACGGAGCAATATGGGTACGACCCGTTGCCGTGAAGTTGGAACCGTGACTAACTAACTAACTAACTATCTGTCAGCTGCTCTCCATCTTCATCCACCACCTGCACGCATGGCTTCACGTTACCCTGATCGGGGGGGGGCTGAACGGGTACTCCACTTTGCCCAAGGGTGTCCCATAGGCTATCGGAGGGAAGGAGGCACCTTACTTCTCCTTTGATAGCGGATACCCCTACCCCGCTACCCGTATATAATATAAAATAATGATTGATATAAAAAGCATATAAAATAATGATTGATTAATCTGTCATAGTATTCATGACATAGTCACTTCCCAGAAATTCACAATAAGCAGTGTTTCTTCTAAAATGTTCTTCTTATTTATTTGCTGTCTATTAGAAATATGAACTTGTGATTTGTGTGAACAAGATTCTTAAAATGATCAGCAAATGTTATAACTTTAAATTTGCATGTGTATAATTCTGGATGCAAGTAATGGAACTATATTCCCCAGCAAGTTTAAATGACCTATTCACTCTAGTTGATTACTGTGTTAGTGCCTTCAGTAGTTCCAGAAATGTTGTGCTCTTCATGTGGTACATTTTGTAAGATTGAGGGCTTTGAGATAATACTATGCAACAAATGTTGTGTATGTTGTGACCACAAATGTTTCAGTGTTATAAAGTGATATGCATCTCAATAGAAGTGCAAATATTTATGCATACAATGTTTATTCATCCTGAGTTGTTCTGTGTAGGTATAGCGGGGTCCAACGTTTAACAGTAATTCACTCCAAAGTGTACTTTTTGTTGAAACTATTGCAATCTGTTATAAGTAATTTGATGGTCCAATATAACTTATTTAAATCTCTTGACAAGTGACTGACAGAACATCAAACATTCATCTCTTATAGATTCCAACTATTTCAGATGAATTCCTATAATATATATTTCTTCATGTGTTCTTTCTCAAACTCTGGTTTCAGATATACACATTGTTGTGTAGATATACAAACAGATTTTCTCTGATGAGTTTTTTGTGGGCTAAAATTATATTCTGAGAATTATGTGTAAATTAAGTTCTTGTAAAATATGCTGCACTATAATCTTTGATCTTTTAAACGAAAGAAATCAATGGGGAGAACCGTTGATGCCACTAAGACAATTACATAAATAAACACACATAGTATTATTTGGCGTCTAGTTGGTCATGCATCGAAGTACACTTGATCCTGCAGCGAGGCGCCATCATTTGGAGGCGACAGGTTCGATCCCGGTCGGTAACTATAGCTTTCAAATTTGATATTGTCTAGTGCGTCTTCTAGTCTCTATTTCCTTTTTCTCCTTCTGTGAGCGCCAAATAATACTATGTGTGTTTATTTATGTAGGTCTTTTAAAACAAACATTCATGATTAATTTCTAGTTATATATTTACATTGATCTGTCTTCAATTTGAAAATGGCTACTTATTCATTTTTTTCTGGTTTTCAGTTGTCATTCTAAATTATTGTAGGGTGTTCTTTTGTAAATTTGTGTGTGTTGATGTTTTAACACCTATGTAATTGATGTTCTGGTTCTCTGTGGCAATGGCGTTACGGACGCGACTCGTAATGCCGCTTACCTGTGTTCAAAACACAGCGGTGACCGATTTGGCAGCACAGAGTGCTCCGCTGGTTTTAACGTGTTGGTATGGGAGCGGTCGTTCAGAAAGCAATAGCAAACTACTGAACGTAAAACTTGCCAAGACATCAAAAATGCTGATGTTGACCGCAATATCCTGTAAAGGATATGGAACTTTAAAAAAAAAACAATGTGATGTTAAGTGTATTTTAGCTAGCTTAGTCCCATCTTTGAATTAGCCTATCTTTTCACTTTTCTCTGTGCAACACGATGTTGTTTCCATTGTACAGTTACAGCATCCAGTGTGTAAATAGTCCACTATTTTAGAGAAATCTTATATATAAATTAGGATGTGCGTATCTCTGTCTGTCTGTATGTCTGTATGTATGTATGTATGTCCTTTATGCGCTCGCGAACGGCCCATCCGATTGAGATGAAATTTTCTACACGCCTTCCTTTCATTCCAGAGATGCCAACTGTCGTAGTTTTTTTTTCTTCTTCCTCCTCCTCCCTCCTCCCTCCTCCCCCTCCCAAAATACGTACGTCCAGGAAATGGTCTTCTACATAGACACTTCTCTCTGAGGTCCGCGATAACATATTAACCTGGTGGGATGGCAATCAATCATCCTACTACCTCCTCCCTCCTCCTCCTCCTCCTCTCCCCTCCTCCTCCTACCCTCTTCCTCTTCCCCTCCTCCCTCTCCCTCCTCTTCCTCCTCCATCCTCCTCCTCCCTCTTCCTCCTCCTCCCTCTTCCTCCTCACTCCTCCTCCTCACTCTTCTTCCTCCTCCCTCTACCTCCTCCCTCCTCCTCCTTCTTCCTTCTCCTCCCTCCTCCTCCCTTTTCCTCCCTCCTCATCCTCCCTCTACCTCCTCCCTCCTCCTCCTTCCTCCACATCCCTCCTCCTCCTCCTCCCTCTACCTCCTCCTACCCTCTTCCTCTTCCCCTCCCCCTCCTCCCTCTTCCTCCTCCTTCCTCCTCCTCCCTCTTCCCTCCTCCTCCCTCTTCCCCTTCCTCTTCCTCCCTCTTCCTCCTCCTCCTACCTCCTCACATATCCTCCTCTCTCCTCCTCCCTTTTCCTTTCTCCTACTCCTCCCTCTACCTCCTCCCTCCTCCTCCGTCCTCCACATCCCTCCTCTTCCCTCCCCCTCCTCCTTCTCCATTCTTCTCCTCCTCTCCCCTCCTCCTCCTCCTACCCTCTTCCTCTTCCCCTCCTCCCTCTCCCTCCTCCATCCTCCTCCTCCTCTTCCTCCTCCTTCCTCCTCCTCCCTCTTCCTCCCTCTCCCTCCTCCATCCTCCTCCTCCCTCTTCCTCCTCCTTCTTCCATCCTCCTCCTCCCTCTTCCTCCTCCTTCTTCCTTCTCCTCCCTCCTCCTCCCTTTTCCTCCCTCCTCCTCCTCCCTCTACCTCCTCACTCCTCCTCCTCCCTCCTCCTCCTCCTCCCTCTACCTCCTCCCTCCTCCTCCTTCTTCCTTCTCCTCCCTCCTCCTCCCTTTTCCTCCCTCCTCCTCCTCCCTCTACCTCCTCACTCCTCCTCCTCCCTCCTCCTCCCTCTTCCTCCTCCTTCCTCCTCCTCCCTCTTCCATCCTCCTCCCTCTACCTCCTCCTCCTCCCTCTTCCTCCTCCTTCTTCCATCCTCCTCCTCCCTCTTCCTCCTCCTTCTTCCTTCTCCTCCCTCCTCCTCCCTTTTCCTCCCTCCTCCTCCTCCTCCTCCCTCTACCTCCTCCTCCTCCACCTCCCTTTCCTTCCTCCCCTCCTCATTCTCCCTCCTTCCTCTCCCTCCTTCCTCCTCCTCCTTCCTTCTTCTCCCTCTGCCTCCTCCTTCTCCTCCTCACTCCTCCTTCTCCTCCTCCCTCCTTCTCCATTCTTCTCCTCCTCTCCCCTCTTCCTCCTCCTACCCTCTTCCTCCTCCTGCCTCCTCGTCCCTCCTCCTCCTCCTACCTCCTCCCTCTTACTTCTCCATCCTACTACCTCCTCCCTCTTCCTCCCTTCTCCTCCTCCTCCTCTCCCCTCCTCCTCCTACCCTCTTCCTCTTCCCCTCCTCCCTCTCCCTCCTCTTCCTCCTCTTCCTCCTCCCTCTTCCTCCTCCTCCCTCTTCCTCCTCCCTCTCCCTCCTCCCTCTTCCTGCTCCCTCTTCCTCCCTCCTCCTTCCTCCTTCTCCCTCTGCCTCCTCCCTCCTCCTCCTTCTTCCTTCTCCTCCCTCCTCCTCCCTTTTCCTCCCTCCTCCTCCTCCCTCCTCCTCCTCACTCCTCCTCCTCCCTCCTCCTCCCTCTTCCTCCTCCTTCCTCCTCCTCCCTCTTCCCTCCTCCTCCCTCTACCTCCTCTTCCCTCCTCCTCCTCCCCCTCCTCCTCCCTCCTCCTCCTCCCTCCTCCTCCTCCCTCCTCCTCCCTCTACCTCCTCCTCCCTTCACATTCCTCCTCCTCCCTCTTTCTCCTCCTCCCTCTCCTCCTCCTGCTCTCTCCTCCTCCCTCATCCTCCCTCCTTCTCCTCCCTCCTCCTCCCTCCTCCTCCCCCTCCTCCTCCTAATCCCTCCTCCTCCCTCCTATTCCTCCCTACTCCTCCTGTCTCCGCCCTCCTCCTCCCTCCTCCACCTCCCTCTTCCTCCTCCCTCCTCCATTTAACCAAGACAGACAGACAGTCAGACAGATAGTCGGGAACGGGATCTTATATGACTACTTATATGATTTAAATGAGATGCTCTCCACCATGGGCTGGACTGGGCCAGACAGACAGACAGATAGATAGATAGACAGACAGACAGACAGTCGGGAAACGGGAACTTATATGACTACTTATATGAATTAAATGACATGCTCCCCATCAGGGTCTGGGCGAAGACGGGCTGGGTCAGACAGACAGACAGACAGACAGTCAGACAGACAGATAGTCGGGAACGAGAACTTATATGACTACTTATATGAATTAAATGAGATGCTCCCCACCAGGGTCTGGGCGAAGCCGGGCAGGGTCAGCTAGTATAACAATAAATAACAAGTTCATTAATTATCAGTCTAACATCAGTCTCCTTATCATTCCTTATAATCAGCCTATGTGTGCAGTTTTGTTTCCTGCATGATGTGCACTGTCTACCGCAATTCTTGAAGGCTTCTTTAGAGTTTGATATCTAGTATTGTTTCATCCAGCCATTAAGTAAACCTGTTGTAGCTGTGTCTGGAACAATGTTGTAGTAGTATATGTTCTGCAGTTTGAGGTACTTGCCTGTAAGCACACATTGTTGCAAACTTATCCATAGTTTTGCATACATGTGGCTATTGAATCTCTTATATCTTGTTCTGAGTCTAACGATAGTATCTTGTTTAGTCCTGTCTGGCAGATAATAGTCATCCTATGGTTGAATAGGCGACTTTCAAGGTGTTTTAATTAGATTTGTCTTTTGGTAATATCTAGCTGGAATATGTGCTTGTTGTGTCCCAGCACCATCTTTGGTAAATTTGTTAGCCCTTTCATTTCCTAGTCAACAATGGGATAGGATCCACTGCAGAACAGTTCTTCATCATTCACATATGTAGACAGCGAATCTGGTAGTTCTAAGTACCTCTTGAATTTGAGTACTTGGAAAAATACAGTGTATAGTAAGAATTACTATTTGATGTGAATTGTCTTCAGTTTTTATGAGCTTTTTAGCTACAGCAGAACATTCTCTATTTCATGATTGGTTACATTTTGCAGCTCAAATTATTTTACGCAATGGAGAAGCCAGCCCCACACCCACCTCTCCTTCTTTGCCTCTTACGACATGGATGGCATATTACAATGTGTTACTATTCTTTGCTACCCCTTAGGGTCCCAGTAAAACACACACTGTATCATTAAAAGAACATAGAGAATGACTAAAACAATTACAAATAAACTACAGACATTCATTAATTGGTGCCTGTGTGAAATATAATTACTAAAATGGTATAATAGAATAACTCATGTGGAGCTCATGGAAAGAACTAGTTAATAGAAAGAACCAGTTAATCAAGGAGTGAAGAAAAAGACACTGGGAAGAACATACATTGAGAAAACATGAAAGTATTGTAACTAGAAAGGTCTTCATCTGGAATTTACAAGGCAAAAGAATTGAGTCATCCCCAAAAACACACGAAGAAGACAAGTAGAGACAGAAATGGATAATATGGCGAGGATATGGACAGAGCTGCATGAGATAGCTATGGATAGAATGACTTGGTGTGAGTTGGTTGAGGGCCTATGCCCATTGGGGGATAAAATGAAAAAAATAAGAATATTGTTCTTGTGGGAATGTTGGTGTAATCATTAGGTGGTTACATTGATAATGTCATGAACACAGTCAGATGAGAGTTTGATGCCTTGTGTTTATCATCCGCTAAGAGGGAAAGTCTGACCACTTATTTCTTCGTATTTTCAAGCCTACACAATTTCTACTTCATGCCTGTCTTTTGTTTGTTTGATCGTTAATATTGCTTTGATTTTGGAATCATAGTTTAAGTGGTGCTTTCCAGTTGCAATATTAATAGTTGAACTGGATTTGTCTGAGTATTCTACATATACACCTGCCCCTCAATTTATTCTAAGCTGATTCATCTGTAAATCCAATTAACAAGTCCTTCAAAAAACAAATGAAGATCGTAAATTGATTAGAGTCATTAGACGTAGACAGTCAACATTTTTTGGACATGTTATGAGAAGAAATGAATTGGAGAACTTGTCGACAACTGGCAAGATCAAAGGGAAGAGACCAAGGGGAAGACCAAGAAGTAAATACCTGGATGGCTTGGTCACGTGGCATGGTCGAGACAGTAACACAGAGCTGATCCACAACTCTGGTGATCGAGTGAGATGGTGAAACATGACCACCCACGCTTATTGGCATGGCACTTGATGGATGGATGGATTCATCTGTACCTGTGGGTACCCAATATTTCCATTTGTCTGTATCTTAAACAAGGTTAAGAGTTGTTGCTCTCAGTTCTATGCTAGTGTGTAGCTTTTTAACTATTTACATCCTTTACTTTTGTTTGAATCATAAGTTTAAGATTTGTTACTTGTTTCAAAGTGTCTAATCTGTATTTATTAATAAGACAATTGTATCTGGTAACTCTGTGTGGCCTTTTGGCTGCAATTTTTCTCCAACACTCTTTCTACTCTGTATGTCTATAAGAGAGAGACACAGAGAGAGAGAGAGAGAGAGAGAGAGAGAGAGAGAGAGAGACTTCAAATGAAAACCTTAAATTTTTTTTTGGTGAATATATTCTGAAACAAAAAAATAAAGTTACTACTGCATTCAGTGCAAGTCCTCCAGCACTGATAAAGTGCTTGGATTTATGTAAACATAAATTCTCATGGTCATGTGTATAACCACGCATGCACCACCTGCTGTAATTCTTCATCAGGGCAAAAAAGTCTTTTCTCCCAATAACTCTTTGAGTTGTCCATACAGGTGGAAACCACTTGGGGCTAGATCTGACAAGTATGGGCAATGTGGTAAACACTGAAAGTGGAGGTCACTGATAAAAAAAAAAAAACAACAGCAGAACACTGCTCCTCTATGGAGCATGTCAAAAGTGGGGTGGCCATCTTTAAACTGTTCATCTGCATTGTGATGTCATATGCTTAACACTCTTGACATCCTTAACAACAATATTGACAGGTTACAAGACAATGGCATGGTAACTGTAAATTCTATCACACTTTTAAAGTTTTCATTTGAACGTGTATATGTGCGCGTGTGGTGGGGTGGGTGGGGTGAGGTAGTGAGAGAGAGTGAGAGTTGTTAGTTTGTTAGTTAGTTCGTTCGTTAGTTAGTTAGTTAGTTAGTTAGGTTGCTAGCTAGTTAGTTAGTTTGTTTGTTAGTTGAGGTGGAGACAAATATTACCACCTTAGGAAACACCATGTCTTAGTCTAATGCTCTGCTTGTAATTAGCATGTCCTTGCAAACAAACTCATGCTATTCACCTGTACAGCTGTCCAGCCAATTCATCATAATGCGTTGAGTCCTATATTTTATAGTTTTAATACAATCATTGCAGAATGTTTTAAAGGCCTTTTCTAAATTCACCTAAAGAAGTACTACCCGTATGTTTCTGATCTTTAAAAAATGTTCTTAATGTAATGTAGTTTACTTGATCTTTTGAATTATGGAACTGTCTGAACAAGTGTCTACCAATTATAAAGGATGCATCTTAAAATAGTTAAGAGTAATCGTTGTTACATCATTCTGAATTTTTAATCATTGTGGTATTTCTTTATTTTTGGTTTTACTTCAGTGAACATTTTGTCTTAATGAGCATGTTATTTGCACAGAATTAAACATTTAATACTATGCATTTAAAATATCGCTACTTTGAAAATAGTTATAATGTACACAAGTGTACTTTGTTTGCTCAACAATGTTTCTAGAAATATTTGCCCAAACATCATTTCCATGAAAATAAAGCATTGGTTCTCTCAAATGTTAATGATCTCTAACATGAAATCTTTGGTAAAATCAATTAACTTTTAGAGAATATTCTGTTAGTGCAAGCAGAAGTTGAGGCCCCACTGTATGTAATGCTTGTTTTAACTGTGGATATTGCAGGGAATTTTTATCTCTTGTCTGTATAGTGGATGTGTCTTGCATTTTTTTTTTAAAAAATACAAATTTGATGTAAATATATACTTTTGACATAATATATTTCCACTGACTACATTCCACTTTCTATGCAGTTTTGAGTTCTTATCATTTTTAATCTGCATATGTTATAAATAATTCTTAAATGAACACTATTTAGTTCTGTCTTTCCTTCTGGGAATAATGTGGTGTCTCAAGTACATGTTTTGTTCATGTTTTTAAGAGATAAGGATGACCATCAGAGAAGCTATACTACTCCTGAAAATTATTGTTCTGTTTAAAATGTTTACAAAGGTTTAATTTAAGCCACATGAAGAATCTGCTTGCAGCAGATTCAAATCACTTCATATGGCAATGGGAAGTTCCTTCCACAGCTGCCCTTTGAAATGATGGGTGTATTTTCAGACAATGTCTTATACAGTTATGCTCAACAAATAAATGTGTATCAACATGTCAGATTAAATGCATAAAATTATATAAAACTGTTCAGTGCATATCAGTTGTGAGATTAAACAAACGACACTATAAAATATGTATTTTTTAGATGAAATACAGGTGGGCCGGTGGTTGAATTGTTAAAACAAATTTATGCTGTTGTGGACTATTTGTGTTCAGTCTCAGTCTCAGTCTCATAGCTTTCGCCTGACCAGTCAGGTAGTTTACATATTGTGTTTGGTGTTTAGCTTCCTACTACACTTATAGAAACATGCAGAAAGTTTTTTTTTTTTAAATTCAGCTTTCCAGGAACATGATCATAAATAATACAGTGGACACTGCATTCATCAACAGACACAAACATATGAGTCAACACTAGCACAATAACCTGTGTTATTTGAGTTTACTCCTTGTCAAGTAGTTCTTTGTCAAATGTTGCTTTCATAATGGCCTGTCAAAATAACTCTTGATCCTTCACCATTTCTCCTATCCTATGTATTTTCATGCCTAGGGTGGCGGTGAGGAATTAAGGCCGCCTGGCTAGTGTAGTGCAGTCGCCGCGAACTGTGCAAGTTAGGGTTTTCTTGCTGAGGATTCAAACCCAGGTCTCCTGAAGGTGAACCTGGTGTTCTAGCCACTTGGCCAACTGCCCCTCGTCTTTAATGTACTGTGCTCAAAATAATGTTGGTTTACCCCTGTTTCTCCTACCAGGAACCGTGCCTTCCATTATTATTCTTTCTAAATCACTGTCACATTTGATGTGGCCAAAGTATTTTAGAATCTGAGATGTGATAATGTTTATCACCAAGCTTTCTTATATGGTATTTCTTGTAGAATGTCAGAGAAAGAAAAAGTCTCTCTGACAGTCTCTCGCCCTCACTCTCACTCTCTCTCTCTCTGTCTCTCTCTCTCTCTCTCTCTCTCTCTCTCTCTCTCTCTCTCTCTCTCTCTCCCCCTCCCTCTCTCTCTGTGTCTCTCTCCCCCTCCCTCTCTCTCTCTCTCTCTCTCTCTCCGAGAGAGGCAGAATCTGAATATGATTTTATACAAGGTGAGTCTGCTACTTATGCAGCACAACAAATTATATATGATGTCAAAGACTGTTGAGGTTATTTTATGTACGAATATATTAAGTTAATAACATATAACTGATGTATATTTACATAATGCTACAAATGATGCATGTGAAGATGCCATATGTTAAGTGTGTTAATGTCCAAACACTGCATGATGTATGATGTAGAAGTTGACATTTACGTGAAATGGTGAACTCATATCCTGAACAGTTTATTAAAATTAGTTTAACCTAAGAAACTAAGATAAGATAACAATTCTTAAGGCAATAAAACATAGAAGAACAAAACAGATTTTTGACTATGTTTTTTTGTTATTTACCAATGTAAGAAAAATAGGAGAGTCACCAAATCATTGGTTATAAACAAAATGTCTATTAGATACTGCATTCTAATACTAAAACAAGTTTTTCTATTATGTGGTTTGCTCAATGTTTGTTTGCTTGTGTGTGTGCATAGTGTACTGTTAGTCAGATCTGTACCAATAAAAGACATTCTTCTTCTTTAGGTACATGGTCTGAGGGAGTTATTGGCGATCATGACCCCAGTCCTCTCTGTCACTTTATATTTTTGTTTATTACCCATTTGTTTTCCTACATATATCTTTTCTTTCTTCGTTTGTGTCTTTTGTCTATTATTTTCTTAATAATAAGTCAGAAATAAACTGTCCCAAAGCAGTTTCCTGCACCATCACATTTTGTAGGTCCATGAACAATTAGAAGTAGGTGGACAATCTTTCCCTCACTGTGGCCAACAATGAGCCCAGACGGCGAACACAACCTGGCACCATAGGCCCATGTTCATGACATTACCAGCACAGTTTGCTATCAACTGTGCCAGCACACTGACCTTACATCAGGTTCATGTCTCTGTTTCACAGCTTCTGGTGATTAGCGAGGATCAACATCATTGCACTCGGGACAGGTCCACAGGTACTCCCAATATCCTCATCAACATCTCTGCCAGCATATATCAACTGATTGTACCAGTTCTGTGTTGGTAATTCTGTGTTGGTTATCAAATGTCTTTTGCTCTTGACAAAATGTTCTTCTTCTTCGTTCATCCGGAGAGTTTTTTCAGACGTGATTGCGTTGTGCCTGCTTACAGCAGAGCTGCGTTCTTGCGCCGTTAGGCCGACACGTCTGACTTCTGCTGGAATTTGTTGACCAGGTTAACCTTCCCGGGGGTTTCTTAGGACATTTGACTCTCACTGTTGTGGCGTTATCCCCGATTCCCATCTGGCCCATTTAGAATAGCCGAAGACATCCCAGTCAGCCCTCAATGGAAGGCAGGGTCAGACCATGTGCATTCCCCACCATCCAAGAAGGCTTCCATAATTGCAGAGCCGACATATAGTGCTCTGGTACTGGGCTCACCCAAGGAATCGTCACGTCCTGCACTTGGCTGCTTAGCCTCACTTCCGCATATTGGGCCTTCCGTTCACCACAGGCTGCTCCTCTAGAAACCAAAAGAATGCAGTCTGCAGATGACATCAACACAGTGAGCTTTCGATTTGGGCTTTCCATATAATGGATTTCCTATCTATCCAAGAAATATTCCATTTTGTGCCACTAGTACACTTTTTCCACCTTTGATGGCACCCACACAATGAGCTTTCCATTTGGACTTTCCACGTAATGAATTTGCTAGCCAAGCAGTATTCTATTTCATGCCTCTGGGACTCTTTGGCTACCGACATACCTGTGGTGTGCAGTCTAAGTACTTCTTCGTGCACCTTTAGATGTCAACCTGAAAGTAGTTAAAGTAAGCTGCAGTCAACTTGAGCTTGTTGATATCTCCATAGAGCTTGTCCTCAAATGAAGCAGGTGTGGGCCAAAATATCTTTCTCTGTTCTGCATATATTGGGCACTCCTGTAGCAAATGTCTAGCTGTCATTTTACCAGTTCCACAATTAAATTCATCGGTATCTCCTATCTTTAGTTTATTGAACAAGTGATATTTCAGCCTGTTATGTCCTGTGTGGAGTCTGAAGATTGCTACTTGTTCACTTCTGTCAAGTTTGTAATATGCATCATCTTGCTGGTGGCCTGGGTGCTCTGATTCCCATTCGCACAAGCCAACAATATCGAAATTAGTCCAGAGAAACAAGAGACTCGAGACAAATGGCAACATACAGGACAAGGAAATTGTACATGAGGTTATGGAGACAACTATCACATTCAGTGAACTGGAGCTAGCCATATCAAAACTTAAAATGAGAGCGTCACCAGGAGCTGATGGTATCTCCAATGAAATTATCAGGAACCTAGGAACAGAGGCCAAAGCAAAGCTGCTACAGATCTCTAATAACACATGGACCTTAGGCAGTGTTCCACAAACCTGGAGAGAAGCAATCATGCTACCCCTCCTAAAATCTGGGAAAGATAGTTCCATTGCCTCCAGCTACAGACCAATTAGCCTCACCAGCTGTCTCTGCAAAACAATGGAACTCGTCACCAATCACAGACTACAGTGGTACATTGAAAGTGAAAACATTCTTGTGCCACAGCAGGCTGCCTTTAGGCAGTGCTACTCTACGGAAGATCAGACAACCTACCTCACTCAAGAAGTTGAGGATGCATTTCAAGAGAAGAAGCTGGTACTTGCGGCTTGGATAGATCTGAAGAAAGCCTTTGACAAAGTCTGGAAAGAAGGTCTGATGAAGAAACTGAGAAACTGTAAAGTCAATGGAAGAATGTACAAATGGGTGAAAGCATACTTGCACAACAGAAGAGCCCGAGTGCAGATAGATGGTCTCAAGAGCAAGAAAGTACTATTGCGTCACGGTGTTCCCCAGGGCGGAGTCCTGTCCCCAACACTTTTTCTAATCTTCATCAATGATCTTGTTGCTAATCTACCGTATGGAATTAAAGTGGCAATGTACGCTGATGACCTGGTTTTGTGGAGCGCAAATGAACATGCATCAGTGGCCACCATATTGCTACAGAGAGCTGTAGATACATTTGTTGCATAGGCGGATAGATGGTGTGTCAGCATAAACACTGACAAGTGCAGCACCACTATATTTACCTTTCTCCGAAACAAAAGGCAGGGATCATTCAGATAAATGGAACACCCCTAAGAGAAGATAAAGAAACAACACACCTTGGTGTAACATTCGACGACAGGCTGACATGGAGAAAACACATCAAAACAGCAGTAGCAAAAGCCAGAAGGAAAATAGCCATCCTGAGAAAGCTAAGTGGAACCACTTGGGGAGCCAGTGGGAAAATACTTAGCAAAGTTTATCAACAGAGCATACGACCACACTTGGAATACAGGTCAACTGCGAGGTGTTCAGCATCAAAAACCACATTACAGGAGCTGGAAAAGGTGCAAAATCAAGCTCTTAGAGTCATCACAGGAGGGATGAGATCAACCCCTATAGTAGCAATGGAGAAAATGGGGAGGACACAAGCTCTAATAGAACGCAGAGATACAAAAACACTATTACAAGCAGAAAAGTTCCTCAGCTTGCCGGGCCACCCAATGAAGAACCGATTTGAAAACAGCTATGAGGCGGTTGAAAAGAAGTAGTTTCATCCACCAGGCCAAACAACTCTGCAGAGAAACCATCGATCTTCCCACTGTTGGTATCCCCCTGACAACTATTCCAGAGCGAACCCCGTGGAAAGATGAACATAGACTATCGCTACAAATCCAGACAAAAGTGAGAGGAATATTTGATAAGGAAGAGAAGTACAGTGTACAGCGCAGAATAGCCACTCTCAGCTTCCTTGATGATACCCACAGGATCTCTGGATCCTCTTCTCCTCCTTCTTCTTCTTCTTCATCTTCTTCTTTGCGTTCATCCAGGGTGTTTTTTTTTCCAGATGTGATTGCGGTGTGTCTAGTTAGGCACCCTTGGGTCGAAACTCTCAGGCCAACACATCCGACTTTTAGCATGCTGTTTTGACCATTCCTGGGAAACTCACTTTTGTGGTACCGTCCACATCCCAGCTTGTCAAGTTGAAACAGTCGAGGACTTCGGTCATCCCTCAAGGGAAGGCAGGGACAGTCCATAGCATTTTCCGCCATTCAAGGTGGCTTCCATAGTTGCAGGGCCGACACATAGCGCCCTGGTGCTGGGCTCACCGAGGGAATCGTCACGTTTTGCTCATGGCTGCTTTAAATCCTCACTTCAATATATTGGGCTTTTCGTTCACTACGGGCCGTTCCCGAACAAACCAGACCGGTCTGCAGACAGTATCCACTCAGCGAGTTTTCGGTTCGGACATGTGCTTATCATTGTGCCCGTCAGAGCTGTTCCAGGCACGACGGACACTCGGAAAACTACCTAGTCAGAGCTGTTCCGAACAAGAGCGGCATTCGGAAACTAGGTAGTCAGAGCTGTTCCTAGCACGAAAGAAATTTCACTCGGACGTTTTTTTGGCGCTGTGCCTGATTTATTTGCACCCGTAGGCCAGCACATCCGACTTCAGCAGGCATTTTTACGGGTTAGCCTTCCCGGGGTTTCGAGAGACGTTAGACTGTTTGTTCTGTGGTAGGCCTATCGCCCACATCTCAGCTGGTCAAAGTAGAACGGTCAACGACAACACGGTAAACCCTCAAGGGAAGGCAGGGGCAGACCATGGGCATTCCCCTGCTGTCCAAGGAGGCTTCTATAATTGCAGAGCCGGCACATATTGCTCTGAGACTGGGCTCACCCGAGGAGTTGCCACGTCCTGCTCATGGCTGCTTTAATTCCTCACTTCCATGTGTTGGGCATTTCGCTTGCCACTGGTCGCTCAAGCACACACCAGGAACGGTCAGTCTGCGGGCGATAGCCACTAGGTAAGCTTTCACTTTGGACTTCGGGCCACGCAATGGTTTCGCTAGCCGTGCGTTCCATTTCGTGTTATTGAGACGTTTTTCCACCTTTGACTAGACTCTCTACGAGGTAGATACAGACAGTTTTCGTAACCATTTTGACTGGGGCTCTTCTTCTACCTTTTTGTACTCGCTCATGAGGTAGGCTACATGTGCTGCCGGCTCAGCACCTTACCTCCGTGCAGAAGTGAGCGAGAAACGGCCAGGCCCTCTCATCCAGGGATCCCTCATATCCCCCAGCTGAGAGCCTTCGGACAAGTATCTGGGACTGGGCATGTAGCGTGCTCAGAATCCCACCTCCATTTTTCGGTAGGTGGGTATCGACTAGGCTTTCACATCCGAGGGTTTATGGCTTAGAGGCGTTCAGCTACAACCCTCGACAGAGAGCCTTATAGTATGTGTTCGGACCAAGAACTTCTGCCTTCGTGCGCCTGATTTAAACATTTTACTGCTATCCTCAGTCTACCTGCAGAGCAGCAGGTTGTGTCTCGCTTAGTCTGGCCCCTATCCCATAAGCTGTCCGATATGTAGTTTTCATCCATCGACACAGCACATGGGGTCAGTGGGACACGCAAGCAGGACTGCAAGAGCTGTGAAGAAAAGACAGAACAGAAAAACCACTGCAGAAAATCCTCCTCCAGAAACGTCAAGCATTCTTTGTCCACATTGTCAAAGAACATTTCGAGCCAAAATAGGCCTTATCAGCCATCTTAGAACCCATGGCTCCATACTTTCAACCCCACTGGATGAAATGAATGATCATCATCATTCTTGATGGACAAACAACAACACAACGCAGCAAAGAACCTCAATGGCTCGGAATGCTGAAGAAGAAGAAGAAGAAGAAGAAACCATTTAACTACATACTCTTTACCACCCTTTACATTTCGCCTCTCTTGTAAAATCTTTTAAATGCAATAAATTTTGTTTTCGCCTACTAAATGTATTTCTTCTTTGTAGAATCAACTTTGCTTTCCTCTCTTGAATCATCTTTAAACACATAAGTCACATGACAGGTCTGGTTTATACGACTAACTGTAAACAATTCTTCTGTCCGTCACGGCATATACCCCTTCTTAAGTGTCTATGTGGCTTGAGTGATTCTGACATGATCATCTGCTTTAAAATGAACTTGTTTTACATGTCTGTCTTATGGAACAATGTATTCCACACCTCTTCTTGATGGCTGTTGTTAATTTGCACTGTAGCCATTCGAATGCTTCTGTGATATGAAGCATTGTAATTTCGGGTCCAGCTATCTATCATGGATTTGGTAAAATAACGCCACATTTTTTCTTTAAGTGTGCAGTTGAATCTTACCCTATAGCTGCTTTAACATCTTCATTCTCTGTGGTTGCGGCCTTGTGGGAGCACGTGTACACCACAGAGGAGCAAATGGATCATCATAGTCTGGCAAGAATGTGACAGCGTGGAGTGACGAGGGGATCTGGCCGATGCTAGACGCTTAGAGGAAAGGTGAGACGCACATATAATCAGATTGCTACTGGTACTATTGGGGTTGGAACTCTTCGCTGGCTTCTGAGGATGGGGACGGAGCGCTTATGGGAATGCCCCGAATGCTGTGATGTCGGTTCTTAAATCAATCAATCAATCAATCAATCAATCAATCTCTGTTGTAAAAGAATGGACACCTTCTTCTTTCAGAAACTTTAAGAATTTGTTGATGAAAGTTGATGTTGATGAAAGTTGATGTTGATGAAAGTTAATGAAAAGAGCCGTTTAACTCGGGCTCCGAAGGTTGTGGGTTCGATTCCGGGCCGAGTCCTTCGGTTCACGAGGTAAATTTTTCGGAGACTCCTGTGGGTCGTCGCTAGAGTTACGGAGCTCGTGCTTTGTGCGACGCTTTCCGCGCTGCGGAAAGAGACCGAGCCATATGGGATAAAACCCGGTGCAATGAAGTTGACCCTGTCGACTTTTAAGCGACTTTTGAAACTTTAAGAATGTCTTGTTAACGAATTCTGACCCTTTGTCGGTCTGAAAGTTTATCGGTTTGCTATCACCAAAAATGTCACTCGTGGCTTCCACTAGAGCTGTCCCTGTTTTATTTTTTTATGGGAATCGCCCACGTAAATTTACTAAAAACATCGATACACGTCACTAGATATGACATCCTGTCATTGTGTTTTCGTCAACTTCGCATAACTATTACTATTAGGTCAGCCTGAAACTGTTGCTTGATACCATCTGTCATGGTCTGGGGTCTCTTAAAATGGTGACATATGGCTTTATGCAAAGTATAAGTGTCTTGCAGCTGTTCCATTCCTGTACATTTTTTTAGTTGGAAGTTTGGTTCTGCGCTTTAAAACCACAGAACCGCTATAGGCACTTGATTGACTTGGGTCGTAGTACTGTTTTCTTATTCGCGTGGCCATTTTTCCCACCTCGAAATTGGTATTTTAGTCTTCTTCTTTTTCCTGAGTTTATTCCCATCTGTTGGTGTTTGACTTGTGGCAACAGGTGTCGGCTTCTTTGGTACTCTGTTGGGTTCGTTGGCATCCTTCGTCGGGGGTGACAATTGCAGAGTTTTGCCGATGACCTCATCTTTAAGTAGAAAATGAGCTTGTAAATGAAAGCAGCACCCTCGCGAGGGTGAGCTACAAGAAAGCAGACTGATCAATATACAAGCATTGCATACTGGTTAGAAACCTAAGAAATAAATGGGGAGAACCGTTGAGGCCACTAAGACGATTACATAAATGGACACACATAGTATTACTTGGCACTCACAGAAGAAGATGAAGGAAATAGAGATTAGAAGACTCACTTCTTCTTCTTCTTCAGCGTTCCGAGCCATTGAGGTTCTTTGCTGCAGATACAATCCGTCTCCATTCGTCTCTCTGGTGGACCTTCTCTTGCCAGTCGCTGATTACAAGTGCTTGTAGGTCTGTATATGTATTCTCTCTCCACCGTCTTCTAGGTCTACCTCGGGGTCTACGGTCATTTATTTCCTGAGTGTAAGCGAGTTTTGTTTCCCTATTATCCGTTCCTGCAGCGAGGCGCCGTCGTCATTTTGAGGCGACAGGTTCGATCCCGGTTGGTAACTATTATACCTTTCAAATTTTATGTTGTCTAGTGCGTCTTCTAATCTCTATTTCCTTCATCTTCTTCTGTGAGTGCCAAATAATACTATGTGTGTCCATTTATGTAATCGTGGTTAGAAACCTGAACACAGACAAAGATAAATAAAGTGGTTGAAGAGTTTCGGAAATGCATACTACAGGCAACACGAGAAACAGTACCAAGAGGAGCTCGTAAACAATACAAACTGTACTGGAGTAGTGAACTGCAACAGTTGCATAATGGTGTGGAAGTGTGTAGAAAGCAAGCAGAGGCCAAACCCAGCTAAGAGCACCACAATAAATACCAGCATGTAAAAGCCAAATTTAAAAGGGTCAAGCTGAAGGCTAGATGGAAAAATTGGCAGGACAAAACAGAATCACTGAACTTTGACTTTTTTCACATGCCAGCTTTTCCGTCTGGTCTGCATCCTGGACCTTTGAAATTTGGCTTTTACATGCTGGTATTTATTGTGGTTGTCAGAATCCCAGGATTAGGACAGAGAGAACATATTACAGGGACAGGACATAGGTATAGCAAGGGTAGAGTAGACAGGATGATACACCGATTAAGAGACAGGACATAGGGGTTTATAGGCAGGACAGTGTCCTTGAATGACAGTACAACCTTGCACTGGACGACCTGAGACACCAGTCATCAACAGACGGGTGAAGGACAGGACGGTATCCAGAAGACGAGACATCCTGCTCGGCACGACAATTACGGATGACACGAGGTCAAGGACCACGTGACCACCGACCGAGGGTAGAAACGGACAGACTGGACTAGACTGTGGTTGAGAGAGGATGTGGTTGCATGTTTGAGAGAGAGAGAGAGAGCGAGAGAGAGAGAGAGAGAGAGAGAGAGAGAGAGTGTGTACTGAATACCTGACACGGGAGCTTGCTAATGCTAAGAGATTGTGGCATTGAATAGCCTGTGTGTGAGATAACTTGTGGAACGTGAGCGCCCGAGTGCATTGCGGGAATTACGTCATATTTTTTTTTTTGCCATAAATTGTTACGAACGTTCTTTGTGATAATCTATTCACGTTAATAAATTCCTTGACATGTATCTGTGTTGACGGAGTATTTGTGCATGTCTTAACTTCTGTCACAGCCCGGACTGACACGAAACTGAAACGCTGACAGCAGAACATGGGGGATTCAGTCCGGTTTTGAGATAACCAAGGACAGTTTAGGAGACTTCCGATTGTTCTTGGTTTTACCAAGTAAAAACAACCAACTGACTACTCTGACACTCTGACAATTGCAACACATCTCACTTAACGACAACTGATTAGGGACGACATTGGGATTTCCCATAGACAAAGACAATCGACTGACAAAATTTAAATTTAGAAATTATATCTTGACCTAGAAGACCTAGAAGCAAATACCTGGATGGCTTGGCCTCGTGGCATGGTCGAGACAGAAACACTGAGCTGATCCCCGACTCTGGTGATCGAGTGAGATGGCAGAACATGACCGCCCACGCTTACCGGCATGGCACATGATGGATCGGATCTTGTAAACGCATGACACACTGTCACGAATTTGCAGCCTTTACTTTCCAGAACAATTTTCGGTTCACTTTTGATGGGCCGTGTAGAGAATCAACAGACTAACAAAACTGTTTTCTCTATATTCAAGGCTATATAGTCTTGACGTAAGCTTGCAAAGCCTGCAAGTAAACAAACCACCACAGATGGCTTTCTAATTGGGAAGTTAATTTGACACCGGTACCGGTCACCCCCAGAGGTTATCAATCCAGCCAGACTGGAGGGCAGACTCTGGGGACTGAATGGTAATTAAAACCAACCAGGCATGACGCAAGCAAACCTGGTTTACCAACAGAGTTGTAAACTGGCAGCTGACCATGAGAACCTAATTGCTCCTTTGACATGACACCTGATAAGCACAGCTAGGAAACCGCCCAACCGCGATGGCTGACCTCCATCTGGTAGAGACTAGAAGTGCAAGGTGTGAAATCACTGATAAGACTCAGGGGGATAATAATTGTCAGACCCACAGGTGTGAAGGCTAGTGTGCATGCAGAAAGAATTTTTATGACTGGACAGACTTGGAGATAATTGCAATTAACGTCAGGGGGAGATAAGAAGAATTTATGACTGGAATTCCTGGGAGATAAGTGTCTACTGCTAGGCTAGGTATAAAAACCCATGCTAGACCTGTTCCCTTTAGATTAAGTCTGACTTCAGAACAGGTAGGCCCCCTCCCGCCCCCCCCCAAGCTCGTTTTGTAGTCATATGTATGATTCTTATGTTGCTAGATTTCACTAGGAGAATTAATTCTTAGTAACTAGTCAAGTTTTAGATGTATGTACTGATTTTCAGTCTATATCTGACCTAGCTTACTTCAAGAATTATCATTGCTTCAGGTTTCTTGAGTGTATATCCTATTGCTATCAGAGTTGTTCTTACTATGCCTTTTGGCAGGCAGACTTTGGACTTTCATTTATCATGTTAGATGTCTGTTACTCTATGGACACTATTAGTTTCTCAGTCGTTGTAGATAATCAGGTTACTACAACTTGTTTGAATTTCCTACTGTATATTAGGAATACTTTCATATGCCTAATGTTTAAGTATATGTCATATGAATATACGATGCTAGGACTATGCTTCGTACATATTCTTTTTGTGTATATACGTCTCATTTCGTATACATACAAACTAACTAGTGCATTGTGCTATTATGTTAAAGTTTAATTAATATGTTTATGTGTATTGGATGTTTGATATATTGATTTGTCATATGCAAACCTACCAATATGAAGTGTTATGTTATTGGGTGTGCATTGGCACCTTGCCTATTGGTTGCATTTGTAGCAAAGGTGTAATGGTACACACATTACCCACAAGTGTTATGGGGTATATGGTGCTAAACCTTTTTCATCATATGGTGGCGGGTAATTCACGGAAGTCTGGCACAGATACTGGTCACGGCTTGTAAGCTCGGATGATCAGGAATTATTATAATACCATTACCGACCCTGTGAGCTGCTAAACCAACATTGGACGGAGCGGCTGTACGACACAGAATTTCTGTATTAGCGACATGGACATTGGGCGGCAGAAATGTAATCATTACAGGCGTGTGAGACAATTGAAAAGCCCGTCCCAGACTAAGACCGTAGGACAGAGATATGGAGGAGAAGGAGGATGGTGAACGCAGTAGAGCTGGAAGATAAACTTGGCCAGACTGGTCATTGTATATGTCTTTACTAGAATATGTTTTACTTAAGATTGCACTGATGTAGAACTAGATATAACACATTCTTGACTTTCTTTCAAGCTCTCACAAGGAGCACCTATGTTATAGATCTCAAGAACGAGTGACTGACTATGTAGTGTCAGGACTGACAGGAATAGTCAGAATACCGGCAAGCTGTTTTTTGTTGCTACTGGAGAGTGGGGATCTGGACCACAGATCCAGATAGTTCAAGTAAAAGTTATGTAATGTTTGTCATCAATATAAATATGTTATATGATTTCATCATCCTCATATTGACAACCATCATATGTCTATTGTTATGATTAGTAAATAAATGTTGTAGTATTGTAACTCATAGTTCTGTCATTATATTTTTTCCAATTGTGCATACGCGTTGTGTGTGTACATTGGTGGGGGTTCACTTAGACACCAAGGAAGGGAGCAGTCAGGGAGAAAAACCTGTACTGGAATAGTTGTCTTTACACTTTAATTCAGACTTAAAAATCTATCCTAGCTAACCTCCTCTTTCCCATTCCTTGGCGAATATTCAGCACAGTTCATCTTAATTTTGTAACGAGCCACTTGGAGCTGTACGTTGGATATTCGGGGCTTAATCTATAGTTCAGCCATATAGTTTTTGTCCCTAGTCAGTTTCTGACTATTTGGGGTTGCTCGCCAGTGAATAATACTTTCGTCTAGCCGGTGGGGCCCCCGACTTATGACACACACTTCGAATATAACCTTCCACTGATACTAATATCTTCTTCTTCCATAACAGAGATTGTATGAATTGTGGTAACAAGTTCTGATGTCACCTATGTAAGTTGTATTTCAAGTTCCTAGATCAACTGTAGCGCTGGAGCTAAACCAGCTAAGTACTTTATTTTCAATTGTTGCTCTAAGCACTCGTTTTTTTGTTTTTTTTTTCAAAAACAATATAAATTGTATACAAGTAACTGAAATTTTCCAAGGAAAGTAATACATTTTATGTGCTAGTATTACTATAAACTAAAATTGTGAAAATGTCAACTGTAAAAGAGTGTATTGAAGCAGGTAAAGAACTAGGACACACTGGCGATAAACTAGTGAATGGTCTGAGAAGAAATATAAAGAGATTTGTGAGAGAGAAGAAAGATTACAAGAACGCCAACAGAAGAAAGAAGAACTAGAACGCCAACAAAAGAAAGAATTACTAGAGCGCCATCAAAAGAAAGAAGAAATGGAAATGAAACAGAAAGAGTTAGAATTGGCAGCAGCTACCAAATAAAGAGAATTGGAGTTACAAGCAAAGCAGGTAGAATCTGAAACAATAATAAAAATAAAAAATTAGAAGCTGAAACACAAATTAAAATGAAACAAATGGAAATTGATTTGCAGTTGCAGATTGCTACGGAAAAGGTAGAAAGCAAAGAACAAGACCAAAAGTTTAAGAAATACCAAGGCATTGTTAAACCTTTCTGTGTTTGGACCGAAATTTTAATTAAAAGATTTAATGATAAGGGATAAGATTATAACATCCTTACCCACTGCTTTTGCGAAGATTTTACAAGAAAGTGATTGCCAGGAAATTCAACAAATGGAACGTAGAGGGTCAGCTTTCTTCAACGCAAAAAGAGACATTTTTACGTTGCATTGCAACCAAATCGTAGTTGGGGACCTTATTCAGGTCAGTGTGAAGGACGAAAGATGTTAAAAAGTGTGAACGCTGCACTGATTGATACATCAAGTTCAGACAGCGAGTGTGAAAGTGAGATAGAACAACAGGAAGTGAATGCACTAGAAGTAATTGATGTGTTTAATTTTGATAATTGTGAAACATGTAACAAATTCCATGAAGATGGCTTGTTAGAATGTGGCCTTACCATACCATACTCATATGAAAATGTAAATTCTGTTGTTTCCTCAAAAGGGAGACTTGAGTTTCACAACGAGTTCATAAACAGCAAACCCGCCAGAATCCTCCGTGATTCCGGTTCCACTCTCATTGGCTTAAGTAAATTGTAAACAGAACCGCTTACACAGGCAAATTTGTAACTTGCAGTACATTTAACATCGAGAAATATCCTTTAGCTGTTGCACATATTCATACACCTTGGTAACAGGTAGATTCATCTGTGCAGTCTTGAACAGCCCTTGCGCTGATTTAATAATAGGGACCCTACTAAAGGTAAAGAATTGTTCTAATGAAGAAATTGAAGCCTGGGAACAAAACTACCCAAAGCCTAATGCTGTTACTAGATCAACAACGGCAATAGAACAAGACGACTACCAGACAGAGTCGCTGCAAATTATCTCTCCAAGTGGTTCTATGAATAACAAAACCACAGAAGAAGATATTCAAGCGCAACGCGCAGACCCAGCTTTATCTGGCTATTTTAAGCTGGTAGATCAGAAACCGAAGCAAGCTAAGAAAGCTTCATGGTATTTTAAACTTAAAAACAGAATCTTAACAAGATTCTGTGTTAAAAATGATAATGTAGTACAGCAAACTGTGCTACCAAAACAATACCATCAAACAGCGTTACGAATCGCTCATGATTCGCCATTCGGTGGCCATATAGCATATGAAAAGACCATAGCCAGAGTTTTGTCACAATTGTACTGGCCGAAATTCTGTGCTGACATAAATAAATATTGTCAGTCGTGTACAATTTGTCAAAAGCTATGAAAAAGGGAAAGCACCCCGTGGCAGAAGCCCAGACTACGCAACTGGCCTCTCAACCATTCCAAAAGGTTGCCGTTGACCTGGTCAGACCTCTAAGCTACATGTCAAGCAGAGGTAACAGGTTTGTTCTAACCATGGTAGATTTCTGTACGAGGTGGTCCGAGGCCATACCGTTAAAAAAGATTTCACCCAAAGATGGCGGTAGCGCTTGATCTCGAGGATGCGTACAATAGAGTTCGATATGATATTTTGATGACCGCACTGATGGAGAAGGGGGTCAATCCCTGGCTGGTTAACTGGATAGCAGCCGTCCTGCGTCCTCGTCGGGTTGCTCTCCGTCTGGGTTCATAGACCTCAGAGCCACATATTTTAACCCCGGGACTGCCACAGGGATCTGCAATCTCACCAGTGCTCTTTAACGTTTATACGAGAAAGATTGCAAACCTAGAAGCACCAGGGGTTGGAAGGATACTAACATTTGCAGATGATATTCTTGCATATAGGTAGGGAAGAGATAGGGAGCAAACAGCCCAAGAGCTGCAGACGACAGTAGACAAAGTGATTGATTTGTGCACTGATATGAGTGCTGTCATCCTCCCGGAAGATGCGGCTGTTTTGTGGTGCTCTCTGGACAACAGGATTGTGAGAGCTGATGTCCCAAGCCTCACGATAAATGGTAGAAGCGTCACCAGAGAGAACAAACTGAAGTATCTAGGAATCACATTTGACAGAAGTCTGTCATTCAAGGACCACGTAGAGACGGTTGTGACAAGATCTCAAAAGGGACTCGATGCACTTAAAGCTATGGCTGCAATGAGCACACAGCAGAAAATGCTCTTCACACTATACCAGCACTTGATCCTCTCAGTGACTGATTATGGACTAGAACTGCTCACTGTCTCAAAGAGTCAGCTGGTGAAATTAGGGTGCATGCAGAACAAGGCTATGTGGGTAATTCTGGGATGCACTATAGACACTCCAGTAGTGTGTATGCGTTACATCCTTGGTCTGCCGACTGTTTCTGGTAAGCACAAGGTAATGCAGGCAAAGGCATACTTCGGAGTAGCTGCAGACACAAATCACCTGTTGCATGAGGCGATGGACGCAGTTAAGGGTCAGAGACTGATAAGAGGGAAATCATGGATGGCGCAGGCGGAGGATACGATCAGACAGTGTGCATATTGGAGAACATTAGGCGAGGAGAGGAGTGGGTCAGAGTGCCAGCGGAGCAGTCAGACTTGTGCAGAGTTATAATCACATTGAGCCGGGGGTGCATGGAGTGGCCAGCAAGGGCCACGGAAGTGGAAATCCAGTAACTAATTCTGGATAATGCTCGCTCGGGTGATGTGATTATCTACACAGATTGTTCGGTGTTGAGAGGTAGAAGAAGTGCCTGAAGATTCTTAGCAAAGGCTAATTGTCGACGTTTGGTGCAGAAGAGCCTGGCATATGATACCACAACATCTAGCTTAAGAATGGAAGTGGAGGCGGTCAGTGCAGCTTTCCGCTGGATGGAGAACACGATACATACACACATCGTGATTGTAACTGACTCAGAAAGCATGCTGAAGAGGGCGAAGACAGGCAGGCTTCGTGCAGATAGGCTTGCTTCGCTTTGGAGGTCACGGGTGGTGAGTATCACCTGGATCTTTTCTCCGGGGCATGCCGGTGTGCTGGTGAATGAACAGGCGGACAGATTGGCTGGCTCGGCAACACTTGGTGGAGTATTCATTCATGACAAGGCAGACGTGGTTGCAGCCTTGTGGGAGCATGTATACACCTCGGAGGAGGAAATGGATTACCATAGTCTGACAAGAATGAGGCAGCGAGGAGTGACGAGGGGACCTGACCGACGCTCGACGCTCAGAGGAAAGACAGGACGGACATATAATCAGATTACTACTGGAACTATGGGTGTTGGAACTCTTCGCTAGCTGCTGAGGATGAAGACGGGGCGCTTATGAGAATGCCCTGAATGTTGTGATGTCGGTTCCTAAATCAATCAATCAATCAATCCAAAGATGTGACTAGTGTATTTTTGCCCGGTTTCCAGAAACTATTTTATCTGGTAGGGGAACGCAATTTATAGCGGTCTCTACACAGGCAGTTACCAAATTGTTAGGAATTAAGCAGTGTTGTACAGCCCCGTATCGCCCGGTTTCGAATGGGATTGTAGAAAAAACGAATGGCGACCTAAAGCATATGCTCGCCAAGGTAACAGCAGAAAATCCAGCAGACTGGGACACCTTACTCCCTGCTCCATCGCCTCCACTGTTTGCATATAGAGAAGTACCTGAAGCCAGCACTGGCTTCTCTCCCTTCGAATTGGTGTACGGTGCCAATCCAAGGGGACCACTTCCCATCTATAACGAGTTTTGTTGACTAACACCGTCGATAACCAACTACCAACATCAGCCTATAATATGGTCGCAAATACCCGTGACAAGATTATGAGAGCAAGCACCATTGCAAAATTATCTTTACAGGAAAAAGGTAACGCATACAGGCAAAATGCAAATAAAGGTTTTAGAACATTGTTAATGCAACCTTGTCAAGACGTACTTTTATTGTTACTAGACGGCATCCGATATGGTGACCTACTGGTGATATCAGATGATGACGTGGAAGAACTGACCAGAGAATTCAACACCAGTATCCAGAGGGGTCAGGTCAAAGAAGAATGGCTACACAGCTACTTGCTGCCGCTGTCAAAACCGAACAAAGACCATTCCAAGATAAGCGGCTACAGAATCATTACGATGCAGAATACTGTTGGCAAGCTACTGGAGAAAATTGTAGCACACAGACTTGCTTGTGACTTGGAACAGCTCGGCTGCTTCCCGCCCACACTTGGAGGATACAGACGCAACAAAGACTCATGGCTGAATGTGGCGGTCTTTGCTCAAGATGTTTACGAAGGATTTCAGGTCAGAGAAGAGACATGTGCGGCCGCCATAGACTTAGAGGACTCATATAACAGAGTATCTTTCGAGCACTAGATGCAAACCCTCCTCAGGCTGAAAGTGCACCCTCACCTTGTACGATGGATAGCTGCAGTTCTGCTCCAAAGGAAGGTGGTGCTAAGATGCGGGAGTTGGTCTTCTGAGCCGATAACGATATGTCCAGGATTGCCGCAGGGTTCACCACTGTCACCAGTACTATTCAACGTGTATACGGTGCCGATCACTGAACAACAGTTGGACGGGAGGGGTAGGACTCTGTCATTCGTTGACGACATTCTCGTGTATCGACAGGGTCGAGATAGACAGGCGGTTGCCAATGATATGCAGGGCGAACTAGATCGAATTTCCTCATGGTGTGCTGATGCCGATGCCCTTGTCAACCCTGCAAAGGCAACGGTTACATGGTTCTCACTAAACAACCATATTGTGAAAACAGACCTGCCGGCAGTGCCATGCTATAAGTCCAGCATTCATAACAATTACATGCAAAATGTCCAAATAGCACGATCAATAATTTCGGCTCGACACAAACTTATAAAAGTAAACGAGCAAAGTTCAGAACTGGAACGGCAGGGTAATGACGAAGCCAACTGTCATGTTGAAGATGTTGATATGTAATAACATTTAATAAGATCTGACAGTCAGTTTGAGATTTTCTATCAATTCTATCCGTACCTAGGTGCTTGTTGCCAAGCGGGACCTAGTTCTATTTACAGGAACTCATTGATACTCAACACTAACCTGCTTACATAGATATTGTACCTTCGTATCTTCCATTGCCCTTCTGTCATTCTGCCTGAAGTTCTCCTTTGCCGCTCTGCACGATATAAGTCTAGGTACTCCCGTACGTTCTGTAGCGACACGTTGTAGCAAACCCTGTATCTCTTCCTTCCCTGCTATCTCAGTCGCAGCCACTGTTTCATGTGCCAACACTATTCTACCGCCAATATTTGCATTTCACGGCCAGCTAGTACCTTCCCAATCAATATCCTTTCTATTCATAACTGACGTCACTGTCCTTTGTGTTCTTTATCAACAGTTTCTTAGTTTCTTGTGGTGTTTTCCTATATGATTTTCTACGCCTTTTCCGATGACGTCATTATGTCTAAACGCAATGTGGCAGTATTCCCCCCTCCCTTTTAAAATGATGTAATCATTTTTTTACATCAAGAGAATTAACCTGACACATAGCAGTGCAGACACAATGACTTTATGGGACTAGCAAGATGCTATGGACACCTATCGATTACCCACAAAATGAAAAAAATAATTAATATATAACGGGCACGCCCTCCAATCTACACCCCGACGGTAGATGTCGTGTGTACAGCCCATGGGGAGGCTGTACTAACTAACCATAACGATCAGTCCCTCATTTGTCCCTAAGGACAAGCGTCCTTCTGTAGGTCAAAACCTGGAGTAAGGGGACGTGAGTAAATAAACAGGTACCAGTTGCATGTACTAGTGTCTTGTAACCATCTGTGCTATGTCAAGAATCTCAATCTCATTAAACGGGTAGGTGAGATATTAGTATTATGACGTCATAATCTTAAGCGTAATCAAGGTAAATGCTACTTAAAGACTTCATCATAACTCGTTGTGTAAATGTGGGAATAATGACCGAGTGACAATATCGTTTAATGGCGTATTTCATAATGATATACGTAGTGGTGGCTATACTTGGCAATAGCGATCACAGTAAAATTGAAAACCTATGACTCATCATCATTAAGTACCAAATATGAACAATAATAAAAAGAATATGTAACTACTTAACTTTATGAACTGAAATTATGTGAAAGAAAATATATATATAATTCTATGCTACGCATTAGCAATAAATTAATAATTAATTAATGAAATGAATAATGTTACTCAAGTAGTGATCACAAGGGTACAATTAATATTGACATATGTCGTTTCGCGACGAAAACCATGTCTATTTTCATCTACTGTATCAGTGTTCAACACATATACTCTCATCAAGAGTCAGGTTTCGATCCTCGAAATATAACTATAACTATCAATGTTTACCGCGAATATGCTGTAATAATATGACATAACATTATTTTAGAAATACAAACGATTTCCGATAATCTAGAAATGTTCAGGTATAGTTCATCAATTACAGCGCACATGGTTAATTGCACTCGACTGTGCAGTGTGTCACTTCGTCATGGCGAACAATGTCCCTGCCGAAGAACGAATTAAACAAACTATGTAAATATCTATATAACAATTACAATTCGCAATTTGTTGTTTTCAACAGTAATCTACCTGGGTGAATGTATGCAACATATGTTAATCAGCCTAACGAAAATCCAAATACGAACGCAGACAATAAGTAAGAAAATATAATATACATAATTTTTTTTAAGAGATGACTAAGAAGATCTTTAAGAAAATTATCATTGTTTAGAATTTGGCAGATCTTGAAATCGTAGTCATGCTCAGAATAATCCGTAAGGACTTCTACGAAATTAAACCAGAAATATAATATAATATTCGGATTGAAGAAGAATAAATATTTAAATCTAATAATATTCATATAAATTAGTAATGTTCTCTATTATGGATATTATTACCAAAGAATAGAGAATTGAAATATTTCCTCAAGACGAATTGTAGACATATGAGATAGTGTGAACAATTCTGACAAGCATAACTTTATATCAGAGATACTTGGAATAACTACTTAATAAGACCCTAATGTGTCTGTAGTGTACAATGTGTTGATATGAACCTAACACTTTCATCCCATTTTATTTTTCTTTTTTTTTTCTTTTATTCTTTCTTTCATTCATTTTCTTTCTTTCTTTCTTTGTTTCAAACCTATAGAATCTCTCTTCTGCACGCATGCCAATATTTGTACATTGTAACTTTGTTGATTGGAACAATGTTGTGGTTTTCACTCGTGTGTATACTGTGTAACGTATATTGGTGCATTTGTAAAAGAAATAAACCAAGTAAATAGAGTAAGCAAAGATAAGTGTAGTTTGTCTATTGTAATATTCTTTGCGTTTATTATCTTGTGCGCAAATTTTCTTGACTTGCGAGTGAATGTTTGTAATGGCGCAAGTAATCTCTTTCTTTGATTGTGAGTACATGTTTGTGACACATTTCTTGACTTCTGTGTGCATGCTTGTGATATGCCTTTTTATTTGTATGAACATGTTTACAATATGTTTCTGGACCTGTGCGTAAATGTTTGTACTGATACAAGTAACATACCTCTTTGTTTGTGAGTAAATGTTCACAATGACGCATTCAACATGGGATAGGGTTGATTTCATTAAGATCATGATCTGAGCAACAAATATGGTTACAACATCCCACTGCCTCTGTTTGTTACTAGTGTGTATAATTTTCGTTTTCTGTTTTTGATGTTTGTGAATGGTGTCATTCGTCGACATATGAGGTTGCCTGGTTGTTTGCTTTTGTTTTTCACTTACACTCACAGAAATAAACTTATTTAATGGAGAATTCAATTTCCTGTGTTTGGATTTGTTTGCCTTGTGAGTATTATATTGTACACATTTTTGTACTGTTGTGTTGTCTCTCTTTTGTGTTACATCGTGTTTGTTACTATTTAATGTCATTTGTTTCAATTGCGTATTTTCTTCTTCTTGCATCGTGTGAATTTGGGTTCTTGTGAGTGTCTTGTCAGGTTTGTGTTTGATAGTCACTTCTTGAACGAAATCTTTGACATTAGGGATATTACCAATTATCAACCCGGCACAAGGGTTTGGTAATACTGCTGCGCATATTTCACCTTCATAGTATGGGCATTTTATCCCATCCCATGCGGTCTTGTATGTTTCTATTGTACCCCCAAATGTTCTGCAGTAAATGTTGTCATGTGTGAAGTCTTTTTTGTTGAATAGTTTGTGACTAACTCCCGCAATATCAGATCCTGTGTCTCTAAAACAAGTTGTTGGTGAACCATTAACCCATGCTTGGTGGATCACAAGAGTACCTTTATGCGTGTATACTGCATTAGCTTCATGTATATGTCTCTTATGGTCATCATCATCATCATGACCATCCTTACCTGTTTTGTTATTGTATGTCTGAATTATAGCTGCATGTGTGTCCTCTAAGTCGTCAGAATCGCTGCTGGAGAACACGTATGCAGTATTCGCCTCCTTACAAGAGTTTCTCATCGCGCACGACCGGCTTGTATGTCCATACGCCCGACAAGAATAACATTTAACACTCTTCTTGTAGGAGTCATACTTACTCTTTTTCTTAGATGTGATGTCTCTTAGGTACGCAGGATAACCAGGATGTTGGTCACACATTTCCAAAGCACCGTGTGAGAGTTTACAATATTGACATCGTGTGAAGTGACCCTTTCTAGGTCTGTCAGAATCTCTGTTTGTGTTCTGGTAAGGTCCCCTGTTTCTATTAGAGAATTTCTTGAACCTACTATTACTTCTGTTATTCTGAATTCTAGCACTAGCCCCTATTACCAGTTCAGGTTGTGTGCATTCCGCAAATATGTCACGGTGTGCATTGAAATACGATTCTCCCCTCGTTTCCATTTCCTTAAGATCTTTGCATTTATTCTCCACTAGAAATATAGACATGGCCTCTGGTACCGCAGATAGTAGTCTATCTCTAATTATTAAGTCTCGAATTTTATTGTAGTCAGACCCAATATCAGCGGCTTTCGTCCATTTATCAAAAGATGAGGTTAATTCAGAAACAAAGTCAAGGAAAGTTTGGTTAGATTTAGGAGTGAGTGTTTTGAACTTAGTACGTAAGCCCGATTCATCTAAACTAAAGTGTGCCAAAATACGATCTCTCATGTATTTGTAGTTAGTACGTAAGTCCTCAGATATTAACTCGATTACCTTTAAAGGCTCCAATGCGAGATGCCTGTGGAACAGAATCGGCACGTCTAGTTCCGGCACCTTGTAGTACTTTACGAGCACTTCAAAATTGGTAATCCAAGAACTGACAGAATCACCTTGCTGGAAATTGCGAAAAAGACCGTGATACTTCTTCACTGGATCATTATGTTTTTCTTGAATTCTTTCTCGTTCAATCTCAGCTTCACGATCCATTTCCAATGACTTGACTTTCAAATTACCTTCAACTTCCCTGTCCTTAAGAAGTTGTTCGGCCAAAAGTTTTTCTTTCTCAAATGCCAGTTGCTTATCTTTCATCTCTTTTTCAGCTGCTATCCTCTCCCGTTCCAGCGTTAATTCCTTTTCCCTAGCGGCAATTTTGTCACGTTCCAACGCCATCTCATTTTCTTTTACCTCTTTCTCAAGAGCCAATCTCTCTTGTCGTTCCTCTCGTTCATGTGTAGCTTGAAGTTGATTTGCTTCTTTCTCTGCTGCCAATTTTTCAGCTCTCTCTTCACGTTTCTTTGTCTGAAAATCTTTCAATTCTTGCATCGCCCAATTCCTGAGGTCTGCACCAGTCAAACCAGACTTTTCACCCATGTCCATGAAGTCTTGAAGTGTTGACATGTTGTCTTAATGATCTGTAAAATATGCCGCTAAAATAGCAGATATGCGATGCACGGCCGATAGAATGCGTAGGCAGACAATAACAAGCGTATCCAAATATATACGCAAGTTGAACGAGAATTCAACTCGAAATCAATAATACAGAAGAGTATAAACACACGAGAAGAATAGCAACTCGGCGCGAGATAGATAACGTCCTAACCGTTACAAAATGTAAGCACTAGAAATTAGTAGTAAAAAATATACATTCAATATAAAGAATATACTGACACAACAATAACGCTATTACGATAACGAACTACGAAGTGACATACCAACATAATATTTAATCACATATAAATAAGGAGACGTGATAGAATAAGGAATGTAAATGCCTAACGGTACAACGCGAAAAAAATTAATATACTACCAACGAATCGCAAGTTCGTCACAAAAAATGTATTTGTCACAAGATGACAAGCCGTCAGTAAATAACGTGTCTGAATGTCAGACAAATAAACTCATGTGACATTCAGATAGCGCTTCAATCTCCCGCTTTGTTAAACAACTACAGAGTCGGCTATCGGAAGAAAAAATATGTTATATATTAGACACCCAAACAGACCACAGTTATATAACAACAAACAGCAAATGTACTGGCCTTAACGAGATAAATCCTGGTTGACCAGTTGAAGTGGGTAGCCTATCTGAATGTATGATACCCGCAGTGACTAAATGTAGTTGCGTATTTAAAGTCCAGAATAAGTTGACTGATGTGTGTGATGACGTCTGCTTAGAAGTGTCGTTCGAAATATAGGTACCTCTTCATGAAAGATCCTGTGAACAATGTCCTATAATTTGTCTATGATGAAGTTTGCAGTGTATCTGTGTAAATTTAGGTAGTGTCCAGTGTGAAGCGTTGACGTTGAATAATCTGACATTCTGTGCAGAAAACTCGTTGCGTTGATTATATGCAAGTGAGGTGTCAGTCTAATATATTGAAATGGCACCGTGATAAACGAAATGCTGCTTCAACGTCTCTAACAGCCAGCGACAGTGTCCCCGTGACGACCTTGATTACTGGAATGACGTTGATAAATGCTTGACTCAACGCAATGTGTACGACGTAAGATCCATGATCATGTTTACTTTCTAGTTAATGAATGGCATCGTAAATGTCACGTGTAGCAAGTGGTAAAACAGTGAAAATGACGTCAGGGAATCTTGTGGAGGGAAGTGTCGGTGAGGGAGAATGTCCTGAAGAGATTATGTTGAGGGAAGCAAGGGTGTGGAGGGACGGTTCACTGTGTATGTTCCATCTCTATATTTCCTCTAGTACCTGTATCCACGTGTAAATGGTATGTTTCCTGTCTATATACACTTGATGCAGACTGGTGGTAGACATGATTCCTGACTTGACTAACAAATATGTAGATAATTACTTTTGTGATTGGGTTCCGATGGTTTCCTGGCCTGTGCAAATAAGTGGCAAATGGCGGATGTGAATGAGTGGCTAGTTAGTAATATTTTCTGTTGGCACTCCCGGAAAAACGATGCACCCAAGGCTGCCATGCTATAAGTCCAGCATTCATAACAATTACATGCAAAATGTCCAAATAGCACGATCAATAATTTTGGCTCCACACAAACTTATAAAAGTAAACGAGCAAAGTTCAGAACTGGAACGGCAGGGTAATGACGAAGCCAACTGTCATGTTGAAGATGTTGATACGTAATAACATTTAATAAGATCTGACAGTCAGTTTGAGATTTTCTATCAATTCTATCCGTACCTAGGTGCTTGTTGTTGCCAAGCGGGACCTAGTTCTATTTACAGGAACTCATTGATACTCAACACTAACCTGCTTACATAGATATTGTACCTTCGTATCTTCCATTGCCCTTCTGTCGTTCTGCCTGAAGTTCTCCTTTGCCGCTCTGCACGATATAAGTCTAGGTACTCCCGTACGTTCTGTAGCGACACGTTGTAGCAAACCCTGTATCTCTTCCTTCCCTGCTATCACAGTCGCAGCCACTGTTTCATGTGCCAACACTATTCTACCGCCAATATTTGCATTTCACGGCCAGCTAGTACCTTCCCAATCAATGTCCTTTCTATTGATAACTGACGTCACTGTCCTTTGTGTTCTTTATCAACAGTTTCTTAGTTTCTTGTGGTGTTTTCCTATATGATTTTCTACCGCCTTTTCCGATGACGTCATTATGTCTAAACGCAATGTAGCAGGCAGTAAGAATGGATGGGAGCAGTTTGAGTAGAACCCAGTCAATGACATATCTTGGCGTGAGGCTTGATCGTAGCCTGTCCTTCAGAGATCATGTCGATTATGTCATAACGAAGGCTCGAAAAGGTTTGTCAGCAATGAAAGTCATGGCGACTGCCAATATCGAGCAAAGACTGCTAATACTTCTGTTCCAAGGACTTGTGCTTTCACGCATCGAGTATGCCCTGGCCATCCTCACTGTCAGCCCTACACAGATTGGAAGACTTGAAAAGGTACAAAACGAAGCCATGCGCATCATTTTGGGCTGCACGAGAGACACCAGCTGTGTAGCAATGAGATACCTCCTTGACTTCCCGACAATGGAACACAGGATCAAGATCTGGAGAGCTCGTGCATACTTAAAAATAAGTGCAGATGAGCAGCACCCTCTGCATGACGCTATATTCAGAGAAAAGGGTGACAGGCTAAAGAGGGGCAAATCATGGATGGGTCGGGCGGAAGATGTCGTCAGACAGGTCTGCAGTCTTACCAGTATCAACCCTGGCAAGGAATGGGTGCCGGTGCCTCCAGCTTTTAAGTGCACTTTCTCCTGCATTATCACGCTCGACAGATGGTGCAGAGAGCAGAACCCTGCCGCTGTCAATGCAGAGGTTAACGCGCTCATCTATGAACACTCAGATAGCCCCGAAGTGCTCATCTATACTGATGGATCTGTTTTAAAGCAGCAGAGAAGTGCGTGGGCATTTACAGTCCGTTCGGCGGGCCAAACCGTTCAAGAATCCAGTGGTGCCCACTCTATGACCACGAGCAGCATGACGATGGAGGTGATGGCAGTTACACAGGCTTTCATATGGCTGGAATCACAGCATTATACCAACGTGTGTGTGCTAAGTGATTCAATGAGCATGATTCAGAAGGTCGAAGCTGGATCTGTACGTAGACAGTGGACTGAATCGCTGCGGAAGTCTGTTGTCCGTAAAGTCACCTTCATCTTCGTCCCGGGACATGCGGGAGTCGAGGGAAATGAACGAGCTGACAAACTGGCTGGCTCTGCACCCCCTGTAGATGGCCAGCCCATGGATCGTGCCGATGTTATTAACGTCCTTAAAGATATGGCGAGAACAGAGGACTTTGACGTCAGTGATTCCACATCGCTGTCCAGGATGAAAGACCTGGGAGTAAGAATCGGCACAGCCAGACGCGAGAGGTACATCGGGAAAACAAGGCGCCTCGTCAACCAAAACAGAACTGGCACTATTAGCCACCGGACGCTGATGATTATGCTGGGGGGAGGATCTGAGCACCTATGGACATGTCTGGAGTGCAACGAAGATACCCCAACTGATAACTGATACTAGACAAAAAAAAAAGATCTTTTGTCAACGTCTTGGCTGGGTCCTCTTAAAATTGTAAGACTATGCCATGAGTCTGGTTAAGTAAAGTCTGGTTGAGTAGATTACTGTAGAACAACGGTAGGATGAATTGTCATGGGGTGTCAGAGGAAAGAAATACACCGGGAAGCGGTTTTCGTAAGGGCCAATAGAAGTGCGAGGATTAGGCCACGTGATCGGAAAGGTCGAGAAAGGGGGAGTTGAGAGGGCAGTGTGCCGGGAAAACACAGTCACGTTCACATCACAGAAATCGAGAGACCAGCGTTATACTATGAAGAGGTGGACAGAGACCCAACTATGAGTGTTAAATCAACGCCTGCACTGCAGGAGACAGAGTGACATAGTTACTGAGATCATGTGTGCCGCAAGCAGGATAGTCAGGTTAATACGCCAAGTCGTTTATCACGCTACTACACAGATAGTGAGGCTAGCCGTGTCGCTGAGTAGCTGAGGGCCGAAAATGACCCAGTACGGCGAGGTGTAAGTAAGAACATTGTTAGCTATAGAGTGATATAAACTTATTAATGAATAAACAACGTGACTAATTCAGTATGCTTTGGAACGCTGCAGTTCTGTGTATTACTGGACGTGTTCGTGCTTAAGTTGTCAGTGTGCCTACAACATAACCCCTGCAAGCACATTGGCGATTATGGGAGACGTCACGGAGACTGAATCTAGGGAACGGAGGACGATACAAAAGTGAGCGATTCTCACAGAAGAAGTAATCTGCCTGTAAAGTTATATTACATCAAGCTATTGCAATATCAAACAGAAAACCATGGCTAATGGTAGAGCATTGGACGGTTGAACTTAGCAACGCTATTTATAAGAAATTAACTCGCAGTGAGCGATATTCAACAGCTCAGGAAAGTGATCGTTTGTATCAAAGAACATTAAAAAGCAAAAGTGCCGACTTGATTCATGTGATGGTTTCAAAGTGGGTTATCATCATAAAAGTTAACATGATACATCAATAGGGCAGTCAGCCGCCGATTCTGCAAAAGCTAAGAAGATGAGTAGCAGCAATACAAACAACGGAACCCACGTCGATACTCAACGCTACTATTTCCGATTAACTTGGCGTTGTGCATAAGCGATAACACCTTAAATATCCAGAAATCCCAAACAATATAAATACAGAAACAGTATGGCATCCTGCCACAAGAATAACAGTGTATATATCAAATGTTGATCACGAAATTTGTTTTAATGGAAAATATAAAATTTATCACATAAATATGCTCAAACCTTACCACAATAGAGAGGAAGACGCGACGACTGACAAAACAGCTGCAACTATTGTTGTCAATCAAACCGACACAGGCAATATTGACCTTCCTGTCCCGACAGTTGACAACATAGAAACGACATAAAGATTTCTTCTAAACTGATTGACATTCAGAAACAGGAAATGACAGACTTACTACAAGAGTATAAGACTATCTTCTCTGACACACCTGGAATTCGACATCACATTATTCTGACAGACAAGACAACTATTAAGTGCAGACCGTATTTTATCCCGTTACAATACAGAGACGGTCTTGACAAAGATATTCTTGATCTATAAACACCCCTCTGTTGTGTGTCCACGATGACGAGGTAGAGGGGCTTGCGCGTCCCAATGACCCCAAGAGTTATGCCGACGGTAGCACAGCTACTGGTAGGGTCACCCATGTCGGACAGGTCACGAAAGAGGGACCAGACCAAGCGACACACAAACCTGCTGCCTTGTAGGTAGACTGGGGACAGTCAAAGGCTAGGGAAAGCATCCCGAAAAAATGCTTGTCGAAATCGGATGTACTGAGCCACAGGCTTGACAAAGCAGTGCAACGTAACTTAATTCATGATGTCACAAATCAAAATTAATCGTTATGGTGCTAATACCGCGAAGTCCCATCAGGCGGTGATAGTACCGGGCCCCCTGCCTCGAGGGAGTCCACCCATGACTACTGGTGGTCACCTTCCCCTGTGCTGTGGAGTCAAGGCACAGAGGAGTAGGTTAAGAGCTATTGACCAAATACCCCGGACACTCAACATACTACAGTGGAATGCCGAAGGAGTTTATAACAAGAAAGTCTCCCTAACACAGCGTCTTCATAAAGATAGAATAGATGTGGCACGCATTCAAGAGACACACCTCAACACCAATCGCAAATTCTCAGTCAGAGGATATCAGGCCACACGTTTCGACCGCGAAGGACACAAAGAAGGAGTTCTAATACTTACACGAAATACAATACCTTGCAGCGAAGTATCTGTGATCTCTGACAACCAAACGGAAATTATAGGTGTTGATATAATGATAAAGGACTTGAAAATAATTTACAATCTGTATAGCCCAGCAGATAAGGACCTTACACTTTCAAACATGAACATAACCAACACAAACTGCATTATTGTCGGAAACTTTAATAGCCGTTCAGAAAGATGGGGATACCCAGATACTGACAAAAGAGGAGATGAAGTGGAGGACTGGGAAATAGACTCAAATCTCCATCTACTCAACAAAGCAGATGACACACCGATCTTCTACTCCAGAAGATGGCTTACCACTTCTACTCCAGACTTAGCTTTCTGCACAGGAGACATCCTCCACAAAATCGATCGCCGTGTAATGGACCAATTAGCAGGTAGTGACCACAGACCAATCAAGCTTGTAATGAATATGAAGTATGTTCCACAGGAACAAAACCCTTTGCCCCGCTGGAATTACAAACGAGCAGATTGGGACAGATTTGCCATACTAACAGACAAATATTGTGAAAACATAAATACACGATATGGCAATATGAAGCAAATGGTGGAAAGTCTAAACAGAGCGATAATACAGGCGGCCACTGAGTCTATTCCAAGAGGAGCGAGGAAAAATTACAAACCATACTGGACTGAAGAACTACAAATTTTGGAGGACAAAGTTGAAGATGCCAGGAAGACAGCAGAGAGAGAACAAACAACTGAAGCGAACATCTCTCTCAAAGCCATCTCAGCAAAATATAAAAGAACAGTAAATCAAACAACAAGAGATTGTTGGAGGGGAAAAAAACAGAAAACCTGAATTTTGACAGGGATGGAAACAAACTATGGAAATTAGTGAAAGCCGTGAACAATGTAGGACCTAGAAACAAACAAATAACAATTGAACAAGGAAATGCCTTGCTTACAGGAAAAAAAGGCTGCAAATGCACTAATGGAACACTATGCAAGTGCAAACCACATTGATATTACAACCGAACAGAAGAAAGCAATCAAAGAAAACAGATACATCATAGAAATACAGAGACAGCAGCAGAATATATGATGGCAAATCTAACCACGGAAGAAATGGAACAGGCAATGAATACCCTAAAAAAGAAGAAATCACCAGGAAAGGATGGAATCACAAATACAATGCTAATAAGACTAGGCACCAAGGCAAAAAAAGAAACTACTAGCAGTCCTAAATCAGAAGAGAGGAATAGTCTCACAGGCATGGAAGGAAGCAATACTAATACCAGTCCCAAAGAAAGGAAAAGACCTGGAAGAACCAAATGGCTATCGACCTATCAGTCTACTTGGCTGTGTAGGAAAATTAATGGAACGCATTATCAATGGCAGGCTAACATGGCATCTGGAAGAAAACAAACTCTTAACACCACACCAAGCAGGATTCAGAAAGTACAGATCCACTGAAGATCAAATAACCTATACAGCTCAGGAAATAGAAGATGCCTTCCAAGAGAAAAAGCATACACTAGCGGTCTGGATAGATTTAGAAAAAGCATTTGATAAAGTATGGAAGGAAGGACTGAAAGTAAAACTGCAAAAAAATGCATGTTTGTGGGAAATGTATAAATGGATCAGCCACTACCTTGAGAACAGAACTGCCAGGACAAAAGTACAAGAACAAATCAGCAAAATGATGCTGTTGGAGAAAGGTGTCCCCCAAGGAGTTTTTTTTTCACCAACATTATTCCTAGCATATATAAATGATATCACGGAAAATTTTTCAGCCAGAGTACACACATCCTCCTTTGCAGATGACCTAGCCATATAGACATCTGAAGAATATATTAGTACAGCTAACAGCAGAATACAGCAACCCTTACTAGCGCTAGAGGACTGGTCAAAATCATGGCTAGTGAAGATAAGTGAGGAGAAAACAACATGCAAGTGTTCTCCCTCTCAAATAAATCTCGGCAACCTAAGCTGGTATTGAATGGTAAAATATTGCGCCATGAAGAAGATCCAAACTATCTAGGAGTCACCTTTGATCGTCGCCTGACATGGAAGACACAGGTTGAGAAAAATCGAATAAGAGCAAGGCAAAGAATGGCAATCATGAAAAAGCTTGCTGGTACAACGTGGGGAGCAGATGAGAAAGTTCTCAAGAAGTTATATACTGGACGGGTGAGGTAAGTACTGGAATATGGCATTGCAGCTTGGGCAACAGCAGCTAAGTCAAACTTTAAGAAAATAAGTAGAGTCCAAAACCAAGGAATGCGAATCATAACTGGAAGCCTGAAGACAACGCCTATTAATGAACTAGAAAAGAACACTTGTTTACAAACAATGCAGGATAGAAGAGATAGCAGAGCCCAGCAACAAGCAGAAAAATTTAGAAGATTGACAGACCACCCTATGTATAAAAGGTTTAATGATTTTGGAAAGGGAAGACTGAAGCATAGCAACTTTGTAGAAATTGCAAAACGAAAGATTAAGGCAGATCCTATACTTCACATATCAACAGTCAAACCCATTTACAATGCACACAACTTCCCAGCTTGGAGACAGCAGCAACTGGCTGAGATGATAGAAAACATTCCTGGTATTGAGAAAAAGAACACTCAGAATGAAACCGAAAGAAGAAAAATAACCCTAAATTACATAAAAGACCATTACCCAAGCAGCAATTGGTTCCATGCATATACAGATGGATCAGCCAAAAATTCAATAGAAAATCGAGGAGGAGGAATTCTCCTAAATTTAAAAAATTTAGTGAACAAAATACAGTCAGTGGCAACTGGAAAATTTTCAAGTAACTTCTAAGCGGAGGTGGAGGCTTTAAAAACTGCAGTAGAAATACTCTTGATGGAGGAAAATAAAGAGAAGCACATAGCTATCTTCACAGATGCAAAGTCAGCTGTCTCAATGCTGAAGAGAAAAAAATAGCACAGAACTAGCTGATCTAAGAGCAGCACTCCATGGTCTATGCCAGAAATCCAAAAAAAGTTATAATACAGTGGATCCCATCACATTGCAGAATACCTGGAAATGAAGAGGCTGACAGACTAGGAAAAGAGGGTGGACGACTACCACAGCCTGACATAGGCATAACCTATAATGAGGCAAAGAGGTTTATAAAAAGCACATATAGAGCCAAATGGGAATCAGAGCATCCAGGCCACCAGAAGGATGATGCATATTACAAACTCGACCGAAGAGAACAAGTAGCAATCTTCAGACTCCGCACAGGACATAACAGGCTGAAATACCACTTGTTCAATAAACTAAAGATAGGAGAGACCGATAAATGTAATTGTGGAACTAGTAAAATGACAGCTAAACATTTGCTGCAAGAGTGCCCAATATATGAAGAACAGAGAAAGATATTTTGGCCCACACCTGCTTCATTTGAGGACAAGCTCTATGGAGATATCAACAAGCTCAAGTTGACTGCAGCTTACTTTAACTACATTCAGGTTGACATTTAAAGGTGCATGAAGAAGTATTTAGACTGCCACACTTCATACCATAGGCATGTCGGTTACACAAGCCTCCCAGAGGCATGAAATGGAATATTGCTTGGATAGCAAATCCATTACGTGGAAAGGCCGAATCGCAAGCTCACTGTGTGGGCTTCATAAAAGGTGGGAAAAGTGTCCTAGTGGCACAAAATGGAATATTGCTCGGATAGCAAATCCATTACGTGGAAAGTCCGAATCGAAAGCTCACTATGTGGATGTCATCTGCATACTGCATTCTTCTGGCTTCCGGAAGAACAGCTTATGGTGAACGGAAGGCCCAATATACGGAAGTGAGGCTAAGCAGCATGTGCAGGACGTGACGATTCCTTGGGTGAGCCCAGTACCAGAGCGCTGTGTGTTGGCTCTGCAATTATGGAAGCCTCCTTGGATGGCGGGGAATGCCCATGTCTGCCCCTGCCTTCCCTTGAGGGCTGACCAGGATGCCTTTGGCTGTTCTATATGGGCCAGCTGGAATGGGAGATAACACCACAACAGTGAGAGTCTAACGTCCTAAGAAACCCCCGGGAAGGTTAACCCGGTCAACAAATGCCCGCAGAAGTCGGATGTGTCGGCCTAACGGCGCAAGAACGCAGCTCTGCTGTAAACGGGCACAACGCAATCACGTCCGAAAAAAAAAACCGGATGAACGCAGAAGAAGATCTATAAACACACGGAATTATCAGAAAATCTCAATCAGAATACTCCTCACCTAAAGTCTTAGGCAAGAAAAGGGACGGAACTATTCGCTTATGCATCGACTATAGGAAACTAAACACTGTGACAAAAGGTGATGCGGAACCTAATCCAAACTGTGACGATCTGATTCTTAATATGTTAAAGTCGACATTTTTTTCCCAAATTAGATCTGACAAAAGGTTACTGGCAGATACTTATGGGCGAAGACTCTATACATCTGACAGTCTTTTCGACACCTTTAGGGGTCTACGAATGGGCTTTTCTTCCATTTGGGTTACGGAACGCACCTGCCACTTTTGTTCGACTTACTAGACTGTGGATTCATGGATTACCAAATGTACAAACGTCTACATCTGCATAAAGACTGGACAACTCATGTACTGGCGCTTAGACAGGTATTCGAAAGAATTAAACTTTTTGGTCTCACCATAAGACCTAGTAAGGTAGAAATTGCCTTCAATTAGATAGATACCACTGATGACAAAATTGTGTCCAAAATTTTGAATCTGACTGTGCCTACCACTAAAAAGCAAGTCAGGAGTTTATTAGGTCTTGTCAATTACTTCAGTAAATTCATCCCAAATTTGGCTGAGTTAACAAGTGTTTTCTCCAACTTGCTGCTGAAGTCACCGTCAAATACGATCTGTAAAAATGCTTGCTTAGAAAAAATAATCAGAAAAATAAAGAATTATTTCTCCACCCCACCTATTTTACGATTGCCTGACACAAGCATTCCTTTTATTTTGAGAACAGATGCCAGCAGCACGGCCTTGCCTCGGTATTGCTCCAGTGCTACGACGGAATAGACCACCCAGTGATTTATATTAGTAAAAAGTCAACACCTGCGGAGAATCGTTATAGCATAGCAGAACTGGAAGCCCTAGCTGTGGTATACAGCATCACGAAACTCTCAAAATATTTATCAGGCACACACTTTTTCATCGAGTCTGACAACTCGCCCTTGCTAGTCTTCCAGCAAGGAAAACCAAGGAACGAGATTGGCCTTGCTACTTCAGGACTACTTCATGATACGTCATATAAAAAGAGTCGACAACATCTTACCTGACCTTCTTACAAGGATGCCTGACACGCCAGTCAACTAGATCGACGGACATCCTCACCACATTTTAATTACTTGTGATATTTTATTACGTTTCATGAACAGTGACAGAACAGTGGTAGTTAATCTTCAGAACCAAACACAAATAGGATAGTGTTACTTCGTAATTTATTTATCTACTAGCTGACCCGGCCCAGCTTCGCCCAGCCCCTGGTGGGGATCTATCTATCTGTCTGTCTGTCTGTCTGTCTGACCCGGCCCGGCTTCGCCCAGCTCCTGGTGGGGAGCATCTCATTTAATTCATATAAGTAGTCATATAAGTTCCCGTTCCCGACTATCTGTCTGTCTGTCTGACCCGGCCCGGCTTCACCCAGTCCCTGGTGAGGAGCATCTCATTTAATTCATATAAGTAGTCATATAAGCTCCCGTTCCCGACTATCTGTCAGTCTATCTATCTGTCTGTCTGTCCGACCCGGCCCGACTTCGCCCAGGCCCTGGTGGGGAGCATCTAATTTAATTCATATAAGTAGTCAAAAAAGCATCTGATGGCTGCAGAAATGTGGTTTCTGAGGAAAATGCAAAGAATACCATGGACAGACAGAAAAACCAATGACCAAGTACTACAGGAGACAAATGAACATCGTAAACTGATTAGAGAAATTAGACGTAGACAGTCAAAAAATGTTGGACATGTTATGAGAAGAAATGGATTGGAGAACTTAGTGACAACTGGCAAGATCGAGGAGAACAGACCAAGAGGAAAATACCTGGCTGGCTTGGCCACATGACATGGACGAGACAGGAACACTGAGCTGATCCACAACACTGGTGATCGAGTGAAATGGCGAGTCATGACCGCCCACGCTTTCCGGCATGACACATGATTGATTGATTGAAGTAGTCAAATAAGCTTCCGTTCCCGACTGTCTGTCTGTCTGACCCGGCCCGGATTCGCCGAGCCTCTGGTGAGGAGCATCTCATTTAATTCATATAAGTAATCATATAAACTCCCGTTCCCGACTGTCTGTCTGTCTATCTATCTATCTGACCCGGCGCAGCTTCGTCCAGCTCCTGGCGGGGAGCGTCTAATTAAATTCATATTTTAAAAAATAATTTACTTATTTTTTTTTAACGTTTATTTCATACAAAGCAATGCATATTTACAAGGTGCAATGCGTGTTTCTTTGTTTGTGTATATTACAAAGCGTTGCCGTTTGTTAGTGTTATGTCACATGCGTTAATGAAACAAAAACATACATATACAGTTATGATAATGACATTTATGACGTGCATGTAAACACACATTCCTCGTTTCATTTCCATCTCCACGGGTGGAATGCACTTAGATGAACATAAATACACATAGAGAGAAGAGAAGTATATAAAGATAAATACAATATGCATTTGACGCGTTGTCTGGGTATATATGAATATACCCTTGAAAAAAGACGTAATTTTGTGTCAAGGTCGAAAGGCAAAAGTCGCCCCACGTCGTCCTCGCGGGCCGTGGCGTGCGTGTCGGCTTACACACTGCAGGCAGCCTCATGCAAGCTTAGTTTCCTGTAAGCGAATTCAATATTATTGCTGAATCACAGCCCTCGCCTTAATCGCAAGTGCGAAAGATTTGCTTGTTGTGGGTTGGGCTGAGACCGGGAAAGCGGTCAACAAAGAGGGAGGGAGAGAGTCTGGGGAGGGGAGAAGAAGGGAGAGAGTTACAGAGAGAGCGCGTAAACAGATTGGAATTTGTTAAGTTGTCCATTTGCGAATACAGCGTATACATAAATATCCCATTTATTATGTACAAAAACAGGCTTTTACATTGCGAATACATCGTATAGTCATTCATGTTGGGGGGGGGGAGAGAGAGAGAGAGAGAGAGAGAGAGAGAGAGAGAGAGAGAGCGTAAAACGGAATGGAATTTATTTAGTTCACTACACAAGATGGCACATTTCGACCACTACAAAGAGTTTACCTGAGCTCTTCCGACCGAGGTCAAACCTCGGTCGACAAGACCACTGACTCACAAAGGGCACCGTTCCATTGTTCTGTCTAGGTTGGGCCCCGAGATTTAGTAACAAAGAAGGGACATTTATTCAGTTATTTGGCCCTTTGTTCCCCAATGATTGGGCTTAGTGGTACACATGCGGAGTATAGAAATATACTGTGAGAGTGTGTGTTTGAACATGTATGTTATGTAGTGTAAACTTGATGGGGGTGGCTCTTGCATTAATCTGCGAATAGCTGGGCGATTTTCTGTTGAAAAATCTTTGCTAGTATGTGTGGTTGTATTGTTTGGCGTCAGGTCAGGTCTTAGTCAGATATGACTGAGCTACCGTATAACAGTAGACGGTACTACCTGGTTTCTGTTAGCGCCGAACGTTGGGCGGCGCTTACCAAATACGACACCCCACATTGTGCCAACGGCTTCGGGCGGAAGAGCGCAATTGGGAGGGTACAAGCCTTACCCTAGTGCGAGGAAATGCAAGCTAAAGACAAAATTGTCATGGCAGGACAGACCAGCCCTAAGCCTTGGTTGGCGACTGGTCTAGGATCGAAGCTCCGACAGGCGGACAGTTAGAGCATTGCTTTGCTGATCCGGCAGCTTCTGCAGCTTGTCTTGTTCCAGATGTAGGGGTGTTACCTTTCCTCTGGAGTGAACTAGGCAGGCCGAGAGAGGGATCATGCTGCATGGGCAACACATGATCTCTATATTTTAGCCCAGGCTTTGTGCTATGGAGAGGCAATAACTCCATCCCTGGTCTTAACTGGTCTCGGAATCAAAGCGAGAGGCAACTGTTATGGGTTATAAGTCCTTGTCAGTTGGCGTAGACATGGGGCGCCACGCGTTGCCTCTGACGGTGGGAGACACCTATAGGTGTCACTGATCAGCTACCGCCCGCCTCAAGCTGGGCAGCCCCCAGCCAATTGGGTGCTGATCCGCCACAGCCTGCCTGCTTCAATGGGTGCTTGGGGCTAGGACAAAATCTGAATCGCAGGCTGTAAAACCAATGCACCAGGTACAAACAAAAATAAAAATATAAACCTCAAGCTACGGCTTGCAACCTGGAACGTGAGAACCATGTGTCCAGGATTTTCCACTGACTTGACCAATATTGACGATGTGAGAAAAACGGCTGTGATTGATGCCGAACTCAATCGTCTTAACATTGATATTGCTGGCCTGCAGGAGACTCGCCTCGCTGAGGAAGGGTCACTCAGGGAAAACAACTACACCTTTTTCTGGAAGGGTAGAGGGCAGGCAGAAAAAAGGCAACACGGTGTGGGCTTTGCAGTGAAGAATTCGCTACTGGGAATGATTGAAATTCCAGCAGGAGGAAATGAAAGACTATTGTCCCTGCGCTTGGCAACCTCTTGTGGGTTTGCCACCATTATTACTGCATATGCACCGACACTCGATTCCTCTGATGATGTGAAGGATTTGTTCTATGAGGAGTTAGACTCCGTGATCAAGGCAGTTCCAAAATCTGACTACATTTATATGCTCGGTGATTTAAATGCTCGTGTGGGCAAGGACTCGAGTTCATGGCCAGTGTGCCTTGGAAAATACAACATCGGTCGCATGAATGAAAATGGGCAAAGGCTGCTGGAGCATTGCACCAGTAATGACCTATGTATTACAAACTCTTTTTTTAAAACAAAAGAGCTGCATAAGGTCACATGGAAACATCCAAGATCCGGCCATTGGCACCAGCTGGACTTCATCATCACACGGAGACAACATCTGAACCATATATCATTGACTCGTAGTTACCACAGTGCTGACTGTGATACGGATCATTCTTTGGTTGTTGCAAGGGTTAGACTGAGACCAAAGAGAATCTACACAGCTAAACACAAATCTAGCCCCAGGATTAATATTATTAACACTCATGATCCTGAAAAGTGCTTTCAGTTTCAACAGCAACTTGAAGACGCTTTCACTGATACACCAGAAAATTGTACAGTAAATGAAAAGTGGGGTCAAATTAAGGAAACTCTTTATAAAACTGCCGTAGGGGTTTACGGCACTGTGGATCATAAGAGGCAGGACTGGTTTGCGGCCAACAGCGAGACTCTGCAGCCCTTGATTGATAAGAAGAAGAAAGCTCTCTTAAGAAACAAGGAAAGACCAACGCGTAACACTCTGAGTGAGCTAAGGCAAGCTAGGAAGGATGTGCAAAAGGCTGCCAGGCAGTGTGCAAATGATTATTGGATCAAGTTATGTGAGTCCATTCAAATCGCAAGTGATAAGGGAGACATAAGAAGCATGTATGAAGGAATAAAGAAAGCCTGTGGTCCAGTGATCAAAAGAAGTGCACCATTGAAAACCTTGACTGGAGAAATCATCACTGACAAGAAACGGCAGATGGACAGATGGGTAGAGCACTATTTGGAGCTTTACTCAAGTGAGACCAAACTAGCGGATGATGCCCTCAACGCCATAGAGGCTCTACCAACTCTTGACCACCTGGACCCACTTCCCACCATAACAGAAGTTAAGTGTGCTATAAATGAACTTGCATCTGGCAAGGCTCCAGGTAAGGATGGGATTCCAATAGAGGTTATCAGGAGTGGGCAAGACACACTCACTATACAGATCCACCAGCTAATAGAGCTATGCTGGCGTGAAGGACAAGTCCCACAGGATTTCAAAGATTCAAGCATCATAACACTGTACAAGAACAAGGGCGGTCGGAGCGACTGCAACAACTATAGGGGTATCTCACTTCTGTGTATTGTTGGAAAAGTATTTGCCAGAATTGTTCTGCGCAGACTTCAAGTCCTAGGAGATCAAGTCTACCACGAATCACAGTGTGGCTTTCAACAGAACCGGTCTACCACTGATATGATATTCTCATTGCGACAAATGCAAGAAAAATGCCCTGAACAGAATCAACCACTGTTTATTGCCTTCATCGACCTCACAAAGGCATTTGATTTGGTCAGTCGTGAGGGTCTGTTCAAGGCACTAAAGAAGATTGGCTGCCCACCAACTCTTCTGTCCATTGTGGAATCGTTCCACACAGGCATGAAGGGTATAATCAAGTTTGATGGTGCAACTTCTGAAGAATTTGAAATCAAGAGTGGAGTTAAGCAAGGTTGTGTACTAGCTCCCACCCTCTTTGGAATATACTTTTCACTTCTACTGAAATATGCATTTCATGATCAGGATGGTGGTATATACATTCACTCACGCTCAGATGGCGGCCTCTACAATGCTCAGAGATTGAAGGCTAAGACCAAAATTAGGAGGGTACTGATCAGAGAGTTGCTTTTTGCAGATGATGCTGCAGTTACGACCCACTCCGAGGAAGAATTGCAATGTCTACTATCTGCATTCTCCAATGCTTGTTCTGAATTTGGTTTAACAATTAGCAAAAAGAAGACACAGATTATGTCACAAGGTGCACATGGGGTACCATCAATCTTTATTGACGACGCTGAACTAGAGATAGTAGACCATTTTACATATCTAGGATCAGTGGTTAATAGCAAATTATCCCTAGATCAGGAAATCAACATCCGGATTGGTAAGGCAGCAACAACAATGAGCAGGTTAAGAAAAAGAGTCTGGGAGAACAGGAAGCTTACTGCCAAAACAAAAGTCCTTGTCTATCAAGCCTGTGTCCTTAGTACTCTTCTCTATGGCAGTGAAACCTGGACAACTTACTCACACCAAGAGAACAATTTAAACAGCTTTCATATGCGGTGTTTGCGAAGAATTCTTGGTATTAAGTGGCAAGACAAAATCACAAATACTGAAGTATTGGAAAGATCAGGTTGTGTGACAGTTTATTCCATGCTCAGTCTTCGTAGACTTAGATGGATAGGACATCTTAGGAGGATGGATGATGGTAGAATACCAAAGGATATCTTTTTTGGTGAATTACAGACGGGCAAGAGATCTCAGGGTCGGCCTCTACTACGATACAAAGATGTGTTAAGCGGGACATGATTGATACAGGCATTGATAATGCACATTGGGAGCAAATCGCCGCTGAACGAGTTGCATGGAGGGCAAATATCAGAAATGGAATAAAGTCAAAGGAGAAAATTATTGCAGAAAAGTCACACACCAAGCGTTTGAGACGTAAGATGGTGCATGATGGTGGAAATGACCACGTGTTCAGATGCACCCACTGTGAACGGACATTTACAGCGCAAATTGGCCTTATCGGTCACACTCGCTACCGCCATAGTTAAAAGTTATTATGCCTTTTTAAAGCACAAACTATCGTCTGTCAAGACGGCAAGGTGCCAATGATTGTTTGGTGATTGTGGCTGGCCGAGTTTCTACTCGACCATATTACGTTTCTATACTCCGCTAATGCTACTAGGAGTTTCGTGTGTTTTGTGGTTGTAGGGATTGTATTAAGGAATATTGCTTTGTAAACGTCGGTTATCTTGTTTGTGTGTGTTTCTATTAACTGTTGTAGTGCAGTCTTTGTGGCTGTGATTGTTGGGCATCCATAAAACAGATGGTCCTCTGTTTCCTGAATATTGTGTCTACATAAATGACATGGGGCTATTCGCTTGAATGTCTGTGCTGCTCTCTCTCTCTCTCTCTCTCTCTCTCTCTCTCTCTCTCTCTCTCTCTCTCTCTGTTGTCGGGGTCATATTATAAATTAGTCTGTATGTTAATTCTTTGGATTTCGATGTGATATGTTTATTGTGTAAGTTGGTGAAGGTGCAGCTGTAGTCTTTCATATGATATGTGTATCCTCTTTTGATTCTCAGGTGTAGTGGTGGGGCTTGTTGTTTCACTAAATATTTGTATATCTGCTTGGTTGTCTGTTGTATTAAGTGTTCATTACCTTGAATTGCTTGCATACATGTTCTGTAGAATTGCGGTAGTGTGCCGTAATAGTGCAGTGTTGTTTTGTCTATTTTCTTAATTCTGTGTAATCTAATTGCAATATAGTATAATGCTAGCGAGTGTTGATCTGGATGATTGATGATGCGTCCTATGTGGTTGATTCTTAATGCTTGTATTTTTGTGTTAAGGTCTTGTAATGCTACTCCTCCTCGTTTCTTCTCTTGTATTAGAGTCTTGTGCTTTATACTGTGAATTGTGTTGCTGAAGATGAAATGTCTGATGTGTTTGTTTATGTCTGTGATTGTTTGCTTTAGGGGTCTAACACTTTGGCTAAAAATATTATTTTAGGAATGATGAAGGTGTTTACAATTGTGCTTCGTGCAAAAATTGTTGATGTCTTGTATTTGAACCTATGTAGTATGTCTATAATTTGTTTTGTCAGTGATTGTCATGTTTCTGTGTGTGTTTTTCTTTGATTGGATGGAAACGTGATCCCATAAATCTTCATGTTATCTGTGATTGTTAGATCCGGGGGAAAATCTGCTTTATTCTTCCACTTCCCCAGACTTCCACTTCTTCCAGGCGTGGAGCGTCTCATTAAATTCATATAACAAAACAAAATTAACTTAAGAATGTCCTTGCACACACCATCCATTATTTTTAATGATAACTGTTTTTAATCACCTACATGACTGTAGATAATTTCTTTAAACATAAAAAGATGAGTTACAAAATTTTCACTATTTAAATAGATGCATAATTTTTTTATAAAACTTTGAAAATGCCTTAAAGATTATATCATTATTTATTATAACTCATATGGCTGTAAGTAACTGTACACAAAGAGTTTATAAATCTTTGAAAACAATGCAACAATCTATATATAAAATATATAGCAATGCTATTAAAAGTTATGCCCCTTGAAATAACTTTTCTTAAGTTAAGTCCCCTCGCTATATATAAATGATAATGTAAATTTAAATATTAAATTTTAGTAAGTAAATAGCTGATTGTACACTAACAAACTATGACAGTTGGCTGCACGGGAATGAAAAGATTACATGTAGAAATTTTCATCTCAATCGTATGGACCGTTATCGAACGCATCAAATACTGCGCATTTGACCTTTCCTGTAAGAAATTGTGTACTTATGTATGTCCATGCAAGCGGGTATTTCTCGATGTTACCTGAGAAAGTTCTGCATGTAACATATTTACCACTATATTCTGATGGTAAGATATAGTCTCTCTTAACGCCAATGAGAGTACTGCCGCTATCTCGTAAAACGGTGGCAGCTCTACCATTAGCATACCCATGGTGGATATTTAATTTACCTTGCGAGTTAACCACTAAATTGGCCTCCTCATTTATAACAGGTATAGAACGGCCGCATGTTAAAACGCCATCCTCATGAAAACGATCACAGATGGTACATTTTTAATGGTGAAACACATCAATGGAATGTGCTGAGTTTACAGGTTGATCTTCTACACTTTCATCTTCTGAGGAAGAGCTATCAAACAGGGCTGCATTAGCCTTTCTTGTCATTACTTTCCCTTTACAATCATGACGCCAATGGCCATACGCCTTACAAAGGAAGCATTTGGTGAGACGTTTGTAGCTCTTTCTTTCTTTGTCTTGCTTAGATATGTAGAAAAGTAAGAAGTGTACCCTGGATGTTGGTCACACATTTCACTTTCATTGTGTGATAAGTGGCAATATCTGCACTGATAAAACCTTTCAGAAGATTGCTTAGTGGGCTTTTGTTTGTTGTAGGGCACTGACTTAGATCTAACATATGTAGCGGCTGCTACAAAGTCTGTGCTAGTCAATCCACTAGTGAAACATTGCTTATTGGCTGAAAAATAACCTGAGCCACGACTTTCAATCTGTTGTACACTTTCACACTGACATTCCAATAGAAATTTCGAAAATGGAGGTGGGAGAGATGTAATAATTTTATCTCTCAAAATAAGATCTGTCAATCTATCAAAATTACCATTCACTTTGGCTGCTGACAGCCACTTAGTAAAAATATTTTGTACTTCTGAGATGTAATCAGAGAACGTTTGTGTTGGTTTAGGAGACAATTTACTAAACTGTTCTCTGTAGCCTGCTTCATCTAGCAAGAAATGAGACATAATTTTAGTCTTAATATACTGATAATCTTTCTTCAGGTCATTTGGAATAGACTCTATCACTTTCAGAGGTTCTCCAGAAAGACTTCTCATGTATATTATACTCCATTCAGACTTTGGGATCTGGTAATGATCCATAATACATTCAAAATTTTGGGTGAAGGCTGCTATGCAGTCACCTGTGGTGTAACTTTTAATAAGCCCTTGGTATTTCTTGTATGGCTGATCTTTGTCTGATTTTCTATCTTCCTTCTCTTTGGAAGTTTCTGCTTTCAGCTGTTCAATTTTTAGCTGTACTTCAAGCTCTTCTCTCTTGCTCTGAGCTAAAATTTCAGCTTGTTTTATTTCTGCTTCTTTGAGTTTCACAGCATTATCTGATTCTGCCTGTTTAAGTTTTAATGACCTTTCGGCTGCTCTCTCATCACGCTCATTAGCTTTTTATTGTAATAGGAGGTATTCTGCAAACTTTTTCTCACTCCAGACTCTCAACTCTTCACCGGAAAGATTCATCTTTAAACCCATTTCGATATAATCGTTTAAACTAGACATGATGCACAATATGTATGATGAAATAGATACACACAAAATTAATTATGTTGTTAGTAATTTGAATAGTTTACAGTTCTTAATAATACAGCTTATGTTTTGGCCCGATCAACGAAAGTATAAAGAAGAGAAAAAAAATTTATACTCAAGTATTCCTGGGACAATGTGTTGGACAATGGCTGTTCAGTACTGCCCGAAATCACACTGGATCTTAATTCAGGTCGACAAAAAAATTTGGAGTTTACACGAAACAGGTATGGATGACACAAAACAACCTGTTGTTTTTGGAACAAGAGAAATTAGAACATGTGCAAGTGTGTGGTGTATGTAATGTCACTTAAGTTTTTGTAGGTGTGTATGTCGTCAAGTATTTTTGTTAGTCGTTTCACCACAATCAACAACTCTCTTTTCACACTTTTCAGACTTTCCACTTACACTACTCCTACTCAATGACATTCAAGGACATAGCCGCCATTTTTGTTTTTATCTTATTCACTAGATCGGTTGAAATTCACTAAGTACGAAGACGCCACGTTTGGCCTTATAACACAGTCTTTGTACTTATGGTTTAAATAAATCAACACGAAAGATCGATACTTATCCGTTAATTTATAGTTATTTCACTAGGAAGGACGAAATACCACAATGTAATATACAAGTAAATGGGAATATTCTTCAACAAGTGAGCAGGTACAATTATCTCGGAACAGTAATAACATCTGATGGGAGAAGCCTTGAAGAGATTAGAACAAGAATCGCCATGGCAAAAGTAGCCTTTAGCAAGATGAAAAACATATTGACCAATAAAAAGATGTCAATTGAAACGAGAAAAAGAGTGTCGAGATGCTACATTGAACCTGTACTTTTGTATGGATGTGAAGCGTGGACAATGAGCAGTCAGGCTGAAAAACATCTGATGGCTGTAGAGATGTGGTTTCTGAGGAAAATGCAAAGAATACCATGGACAGCCAGAAAGACCAATGAACAAGTCCTTCAAGAAACAAATGAAGATCGTAAATTGATTAGAGAAATTAGACGTAGACAGTCAAAATTTTTTGGGCATGTTATGAGAAGAAATGGATTGGAGAATTTGGTGACAACTGGTAAGATCGAGGGGAACAGACCAAGGGGAAGACCTAGAAGCAAGTACCTGGATGGCTTGGCCTTGTGGCATGGTCGAGATAGAAACACGGAGCTGATCCACGACTCTGGTGATCGAGTGAGATGGCAGAACATGACCGCCCACGCTTACCGGCATGGCACATGATGGATGGATGGATAGTTATTTTATCACCTAGACGCTGTTAACACATTCGCACTTCTGCTCTATCTTATCTTTTACACGTTCGCATTTGTTCAAAAACACGGACGAAAAGCCTCCACGTTCGCACTTGTCAGGGTCTTGCGTGAGGCAAGAAATGTAGCTCGTTTACTGACAAGTGAGATACTAAATATTACTACTAAATAACTCGACGTGAATACCCGATGATATAATTCGCACTCTTTATTCGCGCAATGCACTCATCAGAAACAATACAGGCATCGCACAATCACAATTCACAATATCATTATATCATTAATATAATCAATCAAAGAATACATCAATGCAATCCACTTACAAGTCAAACACACCAGGCGTTCAGTCTCCAACAGTCATACAGGCTAGCTATCAATGCTTGCTCAAACACTCAGGCCTCATTCAATCTCGTCCGTCCAGTACGGCTCTCAAGCCCTGTCTGACCAGCCGTTCAGCATACACGTTAGTTGGGGTCGAGTCACCTTGCGTGACCCACAATGTTCACGCTGTGTTCCCGCTGACCCACGACTGCTTAGCGTCACTCAGTGTTGAGTCCGGCTGGGCTTCTCTGGCGCTGTCGAAGACGCCGCGTTATAACTGTAGTGTTTAACATAGCTCAGCGTTGAGTTCGGTTGCATTGCCTGGCGTTGGTACAGACAACGCGTTGCAACTCCGGGTGAGAATCTGACAATCCCTACGTACACACATACATACATCGTCTTTTATATATATAGATTTAGTTAATGATTTAGTATTTATTTATTTATAATAGGATTTAGTAGATAGAGTTCTTTTTTTTTTTTTACAAGAAACACAGGACAAATATATTGTGTAGTTAATTTACTACATAATTTCTTGATGACTAGGATTTTTAAGGTACCAAAATTTGTGTGTGTAAACTATTAATGTTAGCTAAAACATATTGTATATATTTCATTACTAAAAAGTTAAAACTATAACAAAAGCTTAAAATCATAAGCCTTTTTTCAGTTAAATTTTCTCTAATTAACCGATTCATTTTTCAAATACGAAAAAGGTATATTATTACCTTAGCTTAAATAATTATTACCTTAACTTAAATAATTATTACCTTTACTTCCCATATATTTTAATAGAAACAGCAGTTTGAATGGGTGAGCAAAAGTTGTATGAAAGACATTATAAATGTATCAAAATTGAGGGAGTGAAAGACAATGTGCAAAATGTAAGGCACATTCGTCTTTTTCTTCTTTTTTTTTTTCAATTCTTTCTGCAGTATTTTATTAGCACTGGGCAAACCAGGCGTAACAGTATTTACAACCATTACGTTGATTGGACAATCGTCCCGCTAACTAGACTATAAGAATACCGTTGTCTGGGAATGTGGTAGCTGTTCAAGCGACTTTCATATCACATGTTTAAGACAGATGTAGATGTTTTCACATCGCAATGTCACAATGATTCCTCTCATACCTGATGTTATTGATGTTACCTGCCTCAGTGGTGATTCCTCTCATACAGTGTACAAAGGAGACGAAAAGAGAAAGACCACAAGGTACATGGATTCAAGATGTGATAGGCAGTTTACATATGACAGCGAGAGAGGCTTGCGATGGAGAAGCATTTAAATAGATTGTTATGGGAGTAAAGTTCTAGACAGGACAAGCGAAATCGTTCCGCCACCTGCCACACATTCTGAAGGTTATGGGTTCGATTCTGGCGTACGTGGTTTGATTGAAATGTGATCTGTGCCAATTTTATATGGGCAAATGTTACAATTACACTACACCAATAGGCATTTATCTAAGAATCATAATTCGGTAATCCATCTCATGAATTATGAATATGCAGTCATTCATGAACTGTGAGAACCTAACTAATGACACTTGGAGAAAGTTACTGCACGTATTATAAACATACACACATGTTTGTAATTAACAAACAAATTATCACGAATAGACCACACACACACACGCCACACGAACAGACAACGTGCATCCACCATTATAAGGGGAAAGGGAGACTATCTCATATATTCCAGGGGACATAAGTAGTTCTTAATGGGGAAACACTTGATGCTACATAGAATCACTGCCAACGAGCGGAAGCTAGACAGGGGTATACCAGTGGGTACACACATCTTGGACAATAGGTTGAATTACCATTTTACGGGGCCCAGGGGTAATAATATTTCCCCTGATGAGTCTCCATAAAAAGATACCATTGTCCATTGCACTGTTTGGTGCTTTGAGAGGATTGCTATTTGCGGTTCACACCAGTTATGTAAGTCAACGATACCTTGGTCCGATAACAGTCCCCCTTATTGAAATGAGTGAGAGATGTAGACTCTTTGTCAACTAACCTTGCACTGGACGGCCTGAGACACCAGTCATCAACAGACGGGTGAAGGACAGGACGGTATCCAGAAGATGAGACATCCTGCTCGGCACGACAATTACGGACGACACGAGGTCAAGGACCACGTGACCACCGAACGAGGGTAGAAACGGACAGACTGGACTAGACTGTGGTTGAGAGAGGATGTGGTTGTATATTTGAGAGAGAGAGAGTTTACTGAATACATGACACGAGAGCTTGCTAATGCTAAGAGAGTGTGGCATTGAATAGCCTGTGTGTGAGATAACTTGTGGAACGTGAGCTCACGAGTGCATTGCTGGAATTACGTCATATTTTTGCCATAAATTTTTACGAACGTTTTTTGTAATAATGTATTCACGTTAATAAATTCCTAGACATGTATCTGTGTTGACGGATTATTTGTGCACGTCTTAACTTCTGTCACAGCCCGGATTGACACGAAACTGAAACGCTGGCAGTGGTGCTCTCGGCTGGGTTTGGCCTCTGCTTGGAGGCACCTATCACAATCAGCGAAAGACAGTTCCATTGTCTCCAGCTACAGACCAATTAGTCTCTGCTAAACAATGGAGCGCATCATCAATCACAGACTGCAGTGGTACGTTGAAAGTGAAAACATTCTTGTGTGACAGCAGGTTGGCTTTAGGCAGTGTTATTCTACGGAAGATCAAACAGCGTACCTCTCCCACGAAGTTGAGGATGCATTCCGAGAGAAGAAACTGGTGCTTGCGACATGGATAGATCTAAAGAAAGCCGTTAACAAGGTCTGGAAAGAAGGTCTGATGAAGAAACTGAGAAAGTATAAAGTCAATGATAAAACGTACAAATGGGTGAAAGCATTCTTGCGCAACAGAAGAGCCCGAGTACAGATAAACGGTCTCAAAAGCAAGGAAGTACTGCTGCGGCACAGTGTTCCCCATGATGGAGTCTTGTTCCCAACATTTTTTTCTATAAACTTCATCAATGACTTCTTGCTAAACTACCACGTGGATTTAAAGAGGCAGTGTACGCTGCTGACCTGGTCATATAGAGCACAAATTAACCCGCAACAGTGGCCACCAGAGCACTACAAAAATATGTAGATACATTAGCTGCATGGGCAAAAAGATTTGAAAACTTAGTTTTGGGGCGATTGAAAATAAGCAGTTTTATCCACCAGGCCAAACGACTCTGCAGAGATCTTCCTACAGTTGGTATACCCCTGAAAACTATTCCAGAACGAACTCCGTGGAAAGATGAACATAGACAATCACTACAAATCCAGACAAAAGTGAGAGGAATATTCGACAACGAAGAACAGAACAGTGTACAGCGCAGAAAAGCCACTCTTACCGTCTATCCCCTTGAAAACTATTCGAGAACGAACTCCATGGAAACGGGAACTTAGACTATCATTACAAATCCAGACAAAAGTGAGAGGACTATTTGAAATGAGAAAAAGAGTGTTCAGGTGCTACATAAAACCTGTACTTTTATATGGATGTGAAGCTTGGACAATGAGCAGTCAAGCTGAAAAACATCTGAAGGCTGTAGAAATGTGGTTTCTGAGGAAAATGCAAAGAATACCATGGACAGCCAGAAAGACCAATGAACAAGTCCTTCAAGAAACAATTGAAGATCGTAAACTGATTAGAGATATTAATTATTAGACGCAGACAGTCAAAATATTTTGGGCATGTTATGAGAAGAAATGAATTGGAGAACTTGGTGACAACTGCTAAGATCGAAGGGAACAGACCAAGAGGAAGACCTAAAAGCAAATATCTGGATGGCTTGGCCTCGTGGCATGGTCGAGACAGAAACACTGAGCTGATCCACGACTCTGGTGATCGAGTGAGATGGCAGAACATGACCACCCACGCTTACCGGCATGGCACATGATGGATGGATATGACCTCTGGTTCCGAGTCTACACAGACGGGTCAGCACAAAACGCTGTTCGAAATTTTGGAGCGGGTGTGTACACAAAATACCCAAATAATACTAAGGACATGGCCAGAGTACCAACAGGATGGTACTGCCATAACTATGATGCAGAAATCCAGGCAATAAAGATAAGTTAGTTGCATGTCCTTTACCCTGAAGAATGGTAAGTCACCTGGATGTGATGAGATACCAGCTGAATTAATTAAAGCGGGGAGGTGGGGGGGGGGAGCATACAAATCTATCACGCATTATGTAAACAGATATGATATATTGCCAAAAGATTGGAAGAGAACTATCTTCATTCCAATACCAAAAATGGACAACCTGAAATTATGCGCCAACTATAACACTATTGCCCTGATCAGCCATGCAAGTAAAAGTCTACTAAAATTCATAATGGGAAGAACTCGTAAGAAAATGGAAGAAGGCTTTAACGTGGTTCAAGTTGGATTTAGACAAGGAAGAGGAACAAGAGATCACATACGCAACATACGCTAAATAATAGAGAAGTGCAGAGAATTTAATATAAACCTATTCTCATGTTTTGTGGATACTCAACATGCGCTAAATAATAGAGAAGTGCAGATAATTTAATATAAACCTATTCTCATGTTTTGTGGACTTTTCAAAGGCATTTGACTGTGTACAACATCAGAAGCTTTGGGATATCATGAGGAATATGGCCTTTCAAGAGTAGCAAACATAGCATAAAAATACCACAGAAGCCTCGTGTTATTACAAAAATATTATCCCCAGCTTAGAAGAATTACCCGGTCATGGTATTAATAGAGTTGGTCTCTATGCCAGTTTTTTCCCCCAGCCTTTCTGCTGGAGTAGATCCTTACGCAATTGTTTATGTTGCTCAAGGAACTCTGTGCGATGATCAAGGTGTCTGTTATACTTTTATGTAATAAAAACAGATGGACAGAAATGTTGCATTTAGGTGATTTCGGTATGTTTCGGCGGAACCCCTGGCTGCCACTCGAGGAACCCTTGTTTTAAAAAAAAAAAACTCTGCTCTAGGCTGTTTATTTAGGCCGGCCCTATTTTTATATTTTGCAAACCTTATTATGAGATATATTCTATTACCAAAGGTACCTATAAACTTTATATGCACCTTTAGTGAGCCGTAGCTTCACCAGTGACCCCTAGTCCTTTGCTTTTATTGTAACTCAATAGGATGTTAATTATGTTTCTAATTCAATGCCTTTTTCATTTTCAGATCCCGTGTGCTTCACCCTTCATTATGGCTACTAAGAAAAGAAAAGTGGACGCCGAGTGTCGCGTTTTCAATGAAGAATGGAGAGTAAAGTATTTCTTTGTGGAAACAAAGAGTGAGAAAACCAGTTGCATAATATGCAGCTAAAGTGTTGCGTTTTGAAAGAGTACAATCTTCGGCGTCACTACGAAACAAAACATCTATCAACATATTCAAAGTTTTTGTGTGTGTGGAAAGTTATGCTCTAAGAAATATGAGTCCATGAAACGTGGTTTAGAAACACAAAGAAATACCTCCATGAGAAAGTTTGCTGAAAATGAATCTGTCACTCGTACAAGGTACAAAATAGTGCATAAGATGGCAGAACGAGGAAAACCATTTACTGATGGCAACTTCATCAAAAAGATATGATGGAAGCAGCAAATGACTTGTGCCCTGATAAAGCCGATTTGCTTGGAACTATCAGCCTTTCAGCAAATTCAGTCATGCGAAGAACAGAACTTGGAGAGAACATAGTGCTACAGATACGCGAGAAAACTAGGAATTTGTTGTGGTATTCTCTGGCGCTGGATGAGTCTACTAATCTCTCGAGTACGTCACTACTTCTCGTGTTCATTCGTCGTGTCAATTTGTACTTTCAGATAACGAGAAAGTTGGCATCCGTTTGCATCAGCATGGAACAACAAATGGAAAAGACATTTTCATGGACGTGCAAAGGATAAACTTCAGTGGAATCAGCTTCAAGGAGTTACAGTTGACATAGGCAAAAACATGGCTGGGGTGAAGAAGGGTCTGATGGGGAAGATCAGGATTCAGTTGGAAGATTTGAAAATTCCGGGCGCTCTGTTCATACACTGCTCATAAATCAGCAAGCACTCTGTATGAATAACGTGGATATTTTTTGTGCACTGAAACCAGTCGTTTCTGCTGTGAACTTCTTTCGGGTACATGCACTCTATTACCGTCAGTTCCAGGCTTTTCTTGAAGAAATTAATTCTGAATTCTGTGGCTTGCAATATCACACATCAGTGAGGTGGCTCAGCTGCGGTAAAGTCCCGTTTCGTTTTCACAAGCTGTAACAAGCTATGGGGAGGGTCCCATAATGTCCCGTCACAATATTTCAAACTTATTATTTTGCTCTGACTGGGGATAGGTCTTTGCTGCCAACCCTCATCCGTTCCCCCGGACTTACTGTCACTCTATCTTTCGACCTCAGGGTTATTTCCTGCAGTGTATTTCTGGCTGACACACACGTAACATGGTGATCGTCTCAGTCACTATAATTTGAATTTAATACCGTAATAAAGACAACACAGAAGAACACCAAGACAGATAAACCTATACAAGTCCAGAAAACAAAACTGATGAGATAACTCTAGTCCAGAAATGAATCCAGAAACTCTGAACCTCATATAGCACAGATCTTGAAATTGTCCAGTCAATTCACAACTGCCTCACCGGGCAAAGGTTCCCGTCTCTCTATCCAGCGTCGGTTGTTCGAACAACAGCTTCCAAGTTTCTTAGGTCACCACGATATAGTCAGTAATCTGGTCTGAGAAAGTGCCATGTGATCACTGGGCACAATTGAGGTTGGGAACCAAAGTCATGATACCAGATTGGGTATAGGGACTGAATCAGAGTCTTTCGCTGTCCCGGACAAGGATGGGAATTGACGTAGGTCCAAACCGCCTCATCCACAAACGCTCGACCTTCAGTCACTAAGAAGACTTGAGTTGGCTGTTGTGTCACTCATTACATTTTTGTAACGCCTCTCCGGTTATATTAGAAAAAACACATTATACCTGGTATGTCCACTGACTTGCCCTGGCTTCCTCATGTGCTTATAAGTTTGGGCATAGAAGCCTTGTCAAGTCTTTCAACACACTTTCCGGTTTACACTCGACCTTAAGTCGATGAGAAGACTTCAAAAGAAGGACCCTGTAGATGAGAAAGACTAGTGAGGGACCAAGCTGACTCATGCACCACAATCCTGAGGTCCAATTGGGCCTCAGTCATGACATTAGTTATGCATTTCGGCTTACCAAGACCAGTATATAAGTGGCCTGCTTGAATGAGTCTGACATGTCAGGTAGCCCCTGGATTGGCTACGTCCTGGCTTGCATAGAGCTCCAACTTGTAGACGTCCTGTCGGCTACCCTATGCACCCTGTTGCATACAAGACTCACTCTCCACACTCATACCCTGCCTTTATTATTATTGGGCACATTCGTTTCCCAGCTTCTCTCTCCCTTGCAAACCATGCCTTTCTCACGACAAAGATCTTGTGGTGTGGTGTGCCTAGTAATCTGTGTGTTTCTCCCCCTTAACTAATATTATAGTAGTGGGGTTGTATGGCACGCATTGTAGTTCCCCATTCCCAGCAAGAATAGGAAAGAAGATACTACCCCTTCCGGCCGCTGCTCTTGTCTGAGCTGTCGCCGCAATGTACCGGCAGTGCCTCACATAACACGTAGATTCAGAGGAATGCAGGTTCTCTCAATGAGACAAAGAAGTTTAGTTATATCCCCCCTCCCCCCACGTCATCCTATCGACTAAAAGACGAAAGAGATAGCACCATCATAGATTGGTGGACCCCATCCCCAAGGAGCCCTTCCCTCCTTCCGGCACACCGTAGCTATCTGATGTGCTTATATTTAAATGAGAGATGCTACTAAGTAGAGGTAAGCCGTAGGAAGAAAGATAGCACACGTCTATCGGCTGCCAAGAACAAGCGATATCATTTGGGACATCTTTATTGTTCAGATTTGTTCCCTGGCGATGTCAAGAACAGAACGCCTAACTAGATTGGCCAACGGTCAACCCACTCACAATATGGGCATGACCGGCTTTTCGCCAGTTCGTTTCACCAGTTGAGACAACAGAAATTTATAGGCCAAGTTTTGGCTGGACCAAAGAAAACCCAAGTTTACCTTTTCATTCCACCAGTAGGCCTTTACAAATGTCTCAATCTTTAACTTGAACTCTTGACATTCGGCAGTGGGTAACGATCAGTAGAAACGGACATGAATTCTCCAGAAGCCGCACCAGTGCGCATTTGGCGCAAGGCGCTCCATCGGGTCTACCCGAAAGAAAAGACCTATATCTACTCGCTCCATGTAAAGATTGTGTTATGAAGGTAACCCAAAGAACTATCTTTCATGGAGATTGAGCGAACAAGAGAACTGAGAGCTTCCGAAAGCCGTTTCCCCCTGTTTACCCAAAATAAAAGAAGGCATGAGGACATGAGCCATTGGCGTTTCACCACATAGGCCCCATCTTAAGAAAGTCGAACCCTACGAACTTTCTACTGCCAGAGGTTCTGTTCGAATGGCCCCACCCTCACATTCAACCATAGGATGCCGTGATAGGAAATCCGCTCCCACATTCTCCCTTCCGGGGATGTATTCGACCGTGAACTGATACGGTTGTAGGAGCAATGACCATCTCATTAACCTCGCGTTCAGTTTCTTAGAAGTTGCCAAAAACGTCAGAGGTTGATGGTCGGACTGCACTTTGAACGGAACTCCCACTGGGCTTCCTCAACAAGACAACCCCGGCATTATAAGGAGAAGTCGAAGGAGTGATGATGTCATCGTCCAGAAGCTTCTGGATTTCAGCTTCCAGGGCCTTCTCTTTCGAAAAGGGCACTGGATATATTTTTTGGCGAACGGGGTCTTGGGTAGTCAGAGTCATATCAAACTCGACTAACCCTGTTCGCCCTGGCCGATCGGTAAGAATCTGCTGATGGGACTCCAACAAACGGATGACCCGGTCTGTTTCTTCAGCCGACAGATCAGGATTTATATGTACATCCTTATAGGTTTCCCCAGAGTGTAAAGGATACTCCCTATCCGCGTCTTCGCCCGATTCAGTTTCCATCGCGACCGCCATAGTCATAAGTGGGAGAGAAGTACCATCAGATCATTCTTCATACTTTTTGAGGAGGTTAATGTGGAAGATTTTGGATTTCCCCCTGATCCGGATGGCATAGTTGGTTCTGGACACAACCCTTTCCTCCGGGAAAGGCCCCTGCCAACCAATCTCGAGTTTATTGGAACCAACTGGAAGTAACAACAGAACCCGATCCCCCACCTTAAGAGACCTATCTTTTGTCCTTCTATTGTAGTAGGCCGCGTGTCTCTTTCTGGCTGCCCTTAGATTCTGAGCTGCCAAAGCCCAACCCGTCTGGAGCTTCTTCTTTAACTCTTCGACGTATTTATATGAAGATACAACTTCTTCGGAAGTTTCTTCCTCTGTCCAAATCTCAATAGGGCTTCTAAGGGACCCTTGATAGGCCTCCCGAATAGTAGAGTGGCTGGTGGCAACCCGGTCGACCCATGGGGAACCTCCCGATAGGCGAACAAGGCGGCTGAGATATACTCATCCCATCTGTCTGGTTTCTCTTGAGCCAGCTTCCGAAGCATGGTCATCAAGGTACCATTAAACCTCTCTACTTGCCCATTAGACTGAGGGTGGTACGGGCTTGTGTGAATGTGGTTGGTCTGGAAGACACGAAAGACTTCTTCCATCAGCTTACCACAGAACTGAGACCCATTGTCCGTTAGGATCTGGTTGGGAAATCCCAACCGAGTAAAGGTCTCCATCAGTGCATCAGCCACTCGCTTAGAGTCGATTGTGGCCAAAGGTATCGCCTCACCCCACATGGAACAGCAATCCACCATCGTGAGAATGTACTTATTCCTCTTCCTAGTCCGGGGAAGAGGACCAACAAGATCGATGGCAACTCTCTCGAAAGGAGAGTTCATAATGGGCATGTCACCCAAGACTACCGGAGCCGTCCAGTGTTTTGGTGCCACACGCTGGCACTCTGGGCACGACTTGACGTACCTACGCACGTCTCCAGTCATCCCTGGCCAGTAGTAATGGCAGGAAATGCGCTGAAGAGTTGCCCCGACACCCATATGTCCACTGAAAGAAATGGTGTGTCCCATATGAAGAAGCTGTTCCCGATAAACCTTAGGAACTACCAGCTGTCCATGCTGGCGTTCCTCCACTCCGGCTCTCCGGTACAGTAACCGATTCTTCATATAATACTGACCCCGTCTTGGTGGGTCAGAACTTTTTGGCAACTGGTTGAAGCAAGGTTGCAAAGTAGCATCCTGGCTTTGAGCAGCTCGTAACTCCCCAGGCAAGGGATTCACGATCAAGGCCTGCGTCTGCTCATCCTCCGATTGAGATCTGGTTTGCATCGCCCCTATGTACATGGGTTCGGTTGGAATCCCTAGAAAGACGTAGCGACAACCCAAGATCATTGGGAAGATAGGATCCAGCAGAACGGCTGCCTGTATAGTGCCGGTAACATATTTTGATTTGATGTCCACCTTCGCAATTGGAAGAGACATCGCTACCGCATTCTTTGTCGCCGTTTGAATCTCAATAGATTCACCGGTTAGCTGCTCTGGGCTCACTAAGTGTGATGAAATTACAGCCTCAAACTGCAGACCTGTGTCATAGAGACACTCAACTGGTTGTCCGTTCACAAGTATCGTCTCTACTACTGGTGGTTTTTCTGAATCTTTGTTCCCAAGACCCCTCCCTTCTACCTCCTTGCGAGACCCTTCCCCGGTTTCTACAAGACAAGCAGCATAGTGAGAGTCTTTCTGTTTACGCCGGCAATCAGCCGTATTGTGTGTGGGAGATTTGCAATAGGTGCACCACTTTTCACTCCACTTTCTTTTAGGAGATCCAGGTGGACTCTTACCAGAGGGTTTCTTAATTGGAACTTTATCGAAAGGATCCTCCTTTTTAGTGTGGGTTGTTTTAGGGTTCTTCTTCTTTCCAGACCAAGTGTCTGGTGATCGGGGAATGGGTTGTGACAGTTCCCCATTATCTCCATGAGCTAGCACATACCTTTCCGCTAATGTATTTACAAAGTCTAACTTCTCTGCCCCATTTTCTAGCAAGAAAGTTTGCAATGGCTTCGGCATCATCCTTTTCATTTGGTCCACGACCACTAATTCTTCTAAACTTTCATAGTCGTTAGCAAATCCAGCTAATGACATCCACTTCAAAAGGTAAGACTTCAGTCTAACACTGTAGGCTGCGAACATCTCCCCTGGTTCCCTCTTCGACTTTCTGAACTGCTGTCGATAAGTATGAGCTGTCATCTGGAACCTTTTCAATAATGCTTTCTCCAGAGCTTCATAGTCATTCTCCATACCAGGTGGCAACCTTGAGTATACCTCGTACGCTGTCCCTCTCAGGCCCTGTGAGAGTTTCAAGTTCCATTTCCCACGTTCCAGTCCCATAGCCAAAGCCATCGACTGGAATCTTTGAAGATACTGGTCGATCTTATCTTTGTGTTCATCGAACGGGAGCAAAGGGAACTTCATTGCCTGGTATGGACCGCCACCAGAAGTTGTTGAGTCCGGTAGAACGGTTCCTCCCACTGCACCTTCGCTTTCCTTGGCAGTTTGAGCTCTAAGCTCCAACCCCCTCATGCGGAACTCATGGTCTCTGACGGCCTGCTCTGCTTCCATTTTCTTAGCTTCGCGCTCAGCTTCAATTTTCTTAGCTTCACGCTCGACCTCAAATTTCCTAGCTTCACGCTTTGCCTGTCTGAAGTCTCTTTCAACTTCCTGAACATATTTTTGTAACTCTACACCATCGTAGCCCATCTCTCGCCCTTTAGCCTGTACTTCTGCAACATTAAATTTCGCTGATGCCATCTTAAACTCTGCGGGTAACTGTATACAATTCTATATCAAAATTTATCCCTCAAATATACAATTGGATATTTTATACGACCACAACACGTCACATGTCGGTCAGTCTGTGTCAGGCAGAGTACAGACAATAGCCAGGCATGGTAGGCAGAACCTATTGATAGTAGACAAGGATATCTGCCTCTTATCACTATATCAGCCAGAACTCCACCAGGATTTCAAATATCCCGGGACGTGCCCCCAGAAATTGTAACAAGCTATGGGGAGGGTCCCATAATGTCCCGTCACAATATTTCAAACTTATTATTTTGCTCTGACTGGGGATAGGTCTTTGCTGCCAACCCTCATCCGTTCCCCCGGACTTACTGTCACTCTATCTTTCGACCTCAGGGTTATTTCCTGCAGTGTATTTCTGGCTGACACACACGTAACATGGTGATCGTCTCAGTCACTATAATTTGAATTTAATACCGTAATAAAGACAACACAGAAGAACACCAAGACAGATAAACCTATACAAGTCCAGAAAACAAAACTGATGAGATAACTCTAGTCCAGAAATGAATCCAGAAACTCTGAACCTCATATAGCACAGATCTTGAAATTGTCCAGTCAATTCACAACTGCCTCACCGGGCAAAGGTTCCCGTCTCTCTATCCAGCGTCGGTTGTTCGAACAACAGCTTCCAAGTTTCTTAGGTCACCACGATATAGTCAGTAATCTGGTCTGAGAAAGTGCCATGTGATCACTGGGCACAACTGAGGTTGGGAACCAAAGTCATGATACCAGATTGGGTATAGGGACTGAATCAGAGTCTTTCGCTGTCCCGGACAAGGATGGGAATTGACGTAGGTCCAAACCGCCTCATCCACAAACGCTCGACCTTCAGTCACTAAGAAGACTTGAGTTGGCTGTTGTGTCACTCATTACATTTTTGTAACGCCTCTCCAGTTATATTAGAAAAAACACATTATACCTGGTATGTCCACTGACTTGCCCTGGCTTCCTCATGTGCTTATAAGTTTGGGCATAGAAGCCTTGTCAAGTCTTTCAACACACTTTCCGGTTTACACTCGACCTTAAGTCGATGAGAAGACTTCAAAAGAAGGACCCTGTAGATGAGAAAGACTAGTGAGGGACCAAGCTGACTCATGCACCACAATCCTGAGGTCCAATTGGGCCTCAGTCATGACATTAGTTATGCATTTCGGCTTACCAAGACCAGTATATAAGTGGCCTGCTTGAATGAGTCTGACATGTCAGGTAGCCCCTGGATTGGCTACGTCCTGGCTTGCATAGAGCTCCAACTTGTAGACGTCCTGTCGGCTACCCTATGCACCCTGTTGCATACAAGACTCACTCTCCACACTCATACCCTGCCTTTATTATTATTGGGCACATTCGTTTCCCAGCTTCTCTCTCCCTTGCAAACCATGCCTTTCTCACGACAAAGATCTTGTGGTGTGGTGTGCCTAGTAATCTGTGTGTTTCTCCCCCTTAACTAATATTATAGTAGTGGGGTTGTATGGCACGCATTGTAGTTCCCCATTCCCAGCAAGAATAGGAAAGAAGATACTACCCCTTCCGGCCGCTGCTCTTGTCTGAGCTGTCGCCGCAATGTACCGGCAGTGCCTCACATAACACGTAGATTCAGAGGAATGCAGGTTCTCTCAATGAGACAAAGAAGTTTAGTTATATCCCCCCCCCCCCCCCCCCCCACGTCATCCTATCGACTAAAAGACGAAAGAGATAGCACCATGGATAGCCTCTTCCGGCTCAAGAAGATAGATCATAGATTGGTGGACCCCATCCCCAAGGAGCCCTTCCCTCCTTCCGGCACACCGTAGCTATCTGATGTGCTTATATTTAAATGAGAGATGCTACTAAGTAGAGGTAAGCCGTAGGAAGAAAGATAGCACACGTCTATCGGCTGCCAAGAACAAGCGATATCATTTGGGACATCTTTATTGTTCAGATTTGTTCCCTGGCGATGTCAAGAACAGAACGCCTAACTAGATTGGCCAACGGTCAACCCACTCACAATATGGGCATGACCGGCTTTTCGCCAGTTCGTTTCACCAGTTGAGACAACAGAGATTTATAGGCCAAGTTTTGGCTGGACCAAAGAAAACCCAAGTTTACCTTTTCATTCCACCAGTAGGCCTTTACAAATGTCTCAATCTTTAACTTGAACTCTTGACATTCGGCAGTGGGTAACGATCAGTAGAAACGGACATGAATTCCCCAGAAGCCGCACCAGTGCGCATTTGGCGCAAGGCGCTCCATCGGGTCTACCCGAAAGAAAAGACCTATATCTACTCGCTCCATGTAAAGATTGTGTTATGAAGGTAACCCAAAGAACTATCTTTCATGGAGATTGAGCGAACAAGAGAACTGAGAGCTTCCGAAAGCCGTTTCCCCCTGTTTACCCAAAATAAAAGAAGGCATGAGGACATGAGCCATTGGCGTTTCACCACACAAGCCCCAAAACGAAATAGATTTTTTCCTCACTGAAAAAGATAGAACTTATCCACACTATCAGATCCTATCTGTCTGTTAAAGTTGTCATTTTTTGGTCGACATCACATCCCACATGAATGAACTGAATTTGAAAAGTTAGGGAAAGAATAACCTCGTCTGTGATTTCTGCGGAATGATCAAAGGAAGTCAGAGAAAACTGTCATTTTTTGAAGCACAACTGGAAGGAGAAAACTTTTCTCATTTTCACTGTTTCAAAGAGTTTTGCGTTACAATCGTCGAAGATGTCAACCTTGATTTTCCGATAAAAATTATTCGTGACATGAAGAAGCATTTATTGGAGATATTTTCAGATTTTGACAGAATTGATAGTGAAATTCATTTGTTGATTGTGCCAGTTGAACTACAGTTGGAGCTCATTGATATGCAAGCAAACGACTTGCTGAAAGAGAAGCACAGAGAAAAAAAACTTGTTGAATTTTACCGCTGCTTATCTGGTGTTGAGTTTCCGAAACTGAAGAAATTTGCCGCTGGTATGGCATCAGTGTTTCGAACAACTTATGACTATGAGCTAACATTTTCAAAAATGAAGTATGTGAATTCAACACATCGAACGAGATTGGCTGATGAACATTTGAAAGCAATTCTCTAGATTGGATGCAGCAATTCCAAACCAAACATTGATGATATCTTGAAAGCCAAATATCAGTTTCACAAATCTCATTAATCCTTTTTGCTGCTTAGTTTGTGAGATTCGGATGTGTGCACACTAGGTCTGATGTAACTATCTTTTTGCTAACATTGCCTTCTCTGATAATTATTTTAGTAAATAAACATGTTGGTTGTCTTTGTTGTTGTTTTTTGTTGTGTGCTTTGCACGCCACTCACCCTGATTAACTTAGTTTTCCCCCTTTTTTCCCCAGAGCTTTTGTTCTGGCTTGCAAGTATAAAGTTAGATGCATATCCTTTACAGGACGTTTGCAGTCAACACCAGCATTTTTTTGCTGCTGATGTTTTGGCAAGTTTACGTTCAATAGTTTGCCAGTACTTTCTTAACTACGGCACCCATACCATAGCATAAAAAACCAGCGCAAGGCGGTCTGCAGCCAAATCGCGCGCAGCTGTGTTTCGAACGTGGGTATACGGGATTACGAAACGCGTCCGTAAGACCTTTACCACGGAGACGGTGCATGCATTTTACAGAATGAGTATGCGGCCCGCGCCCGTCATTTTGTCAGTTATCCGGCCCGCGGTGAAAAAAGTTTGGTGACCCCTGATTTAGACCAACAAGCAGCAGTTAGAATAGATGGCGAGGCATCAGATTGGTTTGACATCAAGCAAGGAGTCCGTCAGGGCTGCGTGCTGTCACCCTATTTGTTTAACCTGTACGCCGAAAATATAATGAGAAATGTAAGAGATGATATAAACAGGGAGCTATATGATGCCCTAAATATTGGCGGTCATGACATACCGGAGATTCGATATGCTGATGATACAGTATTACTATCCACAACACAGAATGGCATAGAAAACCTAATAGCTTCAACCCAATTGAATAGTGAAAATCACAACTTATATATCTTAACATAGCAAAAACAAAGATAATGCATACAGATAAAACTACTATGGAGAAAGAAATATACATTAATGGGGAAAGATTGGCGGTAGTGGAAAATTTTGAATATCTTGGTTCATTGATTACCAACAACGGTGACACAATGAAAGAAATTAAACGGCGACTATCAATTGCTCTTCAAAGACTAAAACAGCTGAATAAATTATGGAGTGGGACAGATAGAACTACAAAAATTAGATTCTTAAGAGCATGCATCTTTCCCATTGCAACATACGCCTGTGAGACATGGACACTTACTAAACAAGCTGAACAGCGCATAAACGCCTTTGAATATAAATGTTATAGACGAGTTCTAAGAATATCTTGGGTAAAGAAAAGAACAAATGCATCCATACTTCAAGAGTTGAATATTGAAGAAGGTTGGCTATTAAAGACGATAAAACAAAGAAAATTGAAATATTTTGGTCACTTGAAACGTCACGAAAGTTTGGAGAGAACAATAATGGAGGGGTATATGCCTGGGAAGAGAGGAAGAGGAAGGCCAAAGAGAAGATGGGTGCAGGATGTGGCGGATGATCTCCAGATGGGTGTATCAGACGCGGAACATCTTGCTTGTGATCGAGAGGTTTTCCGGAAGGTTGTTATGGGAGCGAGGTTCTGCAAAGGACATGCTACTGAATGAATGAATGAATGGTTCTCAGAACAGGACACAATAAATTCCGTAACCACGTATACAAAATTTAAGATTGATTGACGAATCAGCCATGTGCACATGTGGATTGGCTCCCCAAAAAGCAGATCACATGCTCCAAGACTGCCTAAATGCATTATATCTAGGCAAACCTTCTGGCATAGAGAAACGACAATGGAAGACACACTCTATGGACCACTGAGTGAACTAACAAAGACAGTTAAATTCATACAAGAGGCAACATAGCAATTATAAACATATTTCAAGCGAACAGAAGGAGGAGGGGGGAGGAGGATGAGAAGAAGAAGAAGAAGAAGAAGAAGAAGAAGAAGAAGAAGAAGAAGAAGAAGAAGAAGAAGAAGAAGAAGAAGAAGAAGAAGAAGAAGAAGAAGAAGAAGAAGAAGAAGAAGAAGACTGATCCAGCGGGCCCACCCCAGAGAGTGTCAGGTCAGTAAAAGTGCCGAAACATTCTGGAAAGGGGGACACCTCTGACGATCAGAAACCCCCGTCATCCTTGCTCTGCGGCGAGATTTCATTATTTTTATCTCTCAACTGCCAAGGTATGCTCTTCTTCATCAATATCATATGCCATGCCGACAAGCGTGGGCGGTCATGTTTCGCTACACCACACGATCACCAGTTACCAGAATCTTGTGTCAGGTCTATGTTCCAATTATGCCATGTGGTAATCCATCCAGGTATTTTATTTTATTTATGTGTTTTTTTTTTAATATTCAGTATCTTGTTCAACCCTCATGGGTTATGAACAGCATATTTATTATACGTTGTTTTGTGCGTGTGTGTGTTCAGTTTAAAATTCAATATTTAGTCGAATTGATTTATATAGAAAGATCAAAATTATAACTGTATCTGTGGTGGAAAGTCCACCTTCTCCATCCATCTATCATGTGTCATGCCGATAAGTGTGGACTGTCATGTTTTGCCATCTCACTCGATCATCAGAGTCGTGGATCAGCTCCGTGTTTCTGCCTCGACCATGCCACGTGGCCAAGCCATCCAGGTATTTACTTCTTGGTCTTCCTTTGGCCTCTTCCCTTCGATCTTGCCAGTGGTCACCAAGTTCTCCAATTCATTTCTTCTCATAACACGCCCAAACATTTTTGACTGTCTACGTCTAATGTCTCTAATCAGTTTACGATCTTCATTTGTTTCTAGAAGGACTTGTTCATTGGTTTTTCTGTCTGTCCATGGTATTCTTTGCATTTTCTTCAGAAACCACATTTCCACAGCCATCAGATGCTTGCTTGCTTGTGTTCTTCTTCTTCTTCTTCTTCTTCTTCTTCTTCTTCTTCTTCTTCTTCTTCTTCTTCTTCTGCATTCATCCGGATTTTTTTTTCCGGATGTGACTGCGTTGTACCTGTTTACAGCAGAGCTGCGTTCTTGCGCCGTCAGGCCGACACATCCGACTTCTGCGGGCATTTGTTGACCGGGTTAACCTTCCCGGGGGTTTCTTAGGACGTTTGAATCTCACTGTTGTGGTGTTATCCCCCATCCTAGCTGGCCCATATAGAACAGCCAAAGACAACCCTCAAAGGAAGGCAGGGGCAGACCATGGGCATTCCCCGCTATCCAAGGAGGCTTCCATACTTGCAGAGCCATCACACAGCGCTCTGGTACTGGGCTCACCCAAGGAATCGTCACGTCCTGCACATGGCTGCTTAGCCTCACTTCCGTATATTGGGCCTTCCATTCACCATAGGCTGTTCCTCCGGAAACCAGAAGAATGCAGTCTGCAGATGACATCCACACAGTGAGCTTTCGATTAAGACTTTCCACATAATGGATTTGCTATCCAAGCAATATCCCATTTCGTGCCACTAGGACACTTTTTCCACCTTTTATGAAGCCCACACAGTGAGCTTTCGATTCGGACTTTTCACGTAATGGATTTGCTATGCAAGCAATATTCCATTTCATGCCTCTGGGACGCTTTTTTAACCGACATACCTGTGGTATGAAGTGTGGCAGTCTAAATACATCTTCATGCACCTTTAGATGTCAACCTGAATGTAGTTAAAGTAAGCTGCAGTCAACTTGAGCTTGTTGATACCTCCATAGAGCTTGTCCTCAAATGAAGCAGGCGTGGGCCAAAATATCTTTCTCTGTTCTGCATATATTGGGCACTCCTGCAGCAAATGTTTAGCTGTCATTTTACCAGTTCCACAATTACATTCATCGGTATCTCCTATCTTTAGTTTATTGAACAAGTGGTGTTTCAGCCTGTTATGTCCTGTGCGGAGTCTGAAGATTGCTACTTGTTCTCTTCGGTCGAGTTTGTAATATGCATCATCCTTCTGGTGGCCTGGATGCTCTAATTCCCATTTGGTTCTATAAGTGCTTTTTATAAACCTTTTTGCCTCATTATAGGTTATGTCTATGTCAGGCTGTGGTAATCGTCCACCCTCTTTTGCTAGTCTGTCAGCCTCTTCATTTCCATGTATACTGCAATGTGATGGGATCCACTGTATTACAACTTTTTTGGATTTCTGGCATAGACCATAGAGTGCTGCTCTTAGGTCAGCTAGTTCTGTGCTGTTTTTGCTCTTCAGTATTGAGACAGCTGACTTTGCATCTGTGAAGATAGCTATTTGCTTCTCTTTATTTTCCTCCATCAAGAGCATTTCTGCTGCAGTTTTCAAAGCCTCTACCTCCGCTTTGAAGTTACTTGAAAATTTTTAAGTTGCCACTGACTGTGTTTTTATCACTCCATTTTTTAAATTAAGGAGAATTCCTGCTCCTCCATTTTTAATTGAATCTTTATGTCACACGTTGTTCTTCATGATAAGTTCAATGTTCTTGATGATCTTTGCTTGATATTGTCGTGTGATGGTCGTTGTCTAGGTAATGATGTTCATGGTGTGTCAATTGAGATATCTAACTGTCTCTTAATCCAACTCACCCCAGAAATGCACCTTCACCAGTCATGAAACAAGATTGAGTTGGCGCACATAATCATTTATTCCAGAAATAAGACGGCAGACGGAACATGTTTATACATCCAGAAATAATGTAATCCATAGAATATAAATATCCTCCTCACAATTTAACCAGCACACATCTTTGGCTTCTCACGGCCTGATGAATCTCAAATTCACAAGACATTCAGTCCAGTTACTATCCACGGCTGGATCTCCTACAATACAACCCACACATTGGGTTGGAGCCACTGCTCAACTATGCAACCCACTCTGGGTTTAGGCCCTCACTCACTATAGAACCCACTCTGGTTCAGGCCTGTCTTCACAACTAGGAGAACAACACAACACCGTTCTCCGTGGACTACCAACTCCTTCGGTATCTCAAACTCAACTCCCCCGAAGTCCCTTGACTTCACACAACACACAACTGTCTTTCGCCCCATCCCCCCTGGGGTCTTCCACTCATACCCGCCCCATTATTTCTCAGGATTGATTGTTTTCCTCGTAGCCAGGTCACTCACCTTACTGTCTCCCACTTTCATCTCCATTCTTTCTCATGCCCGGTCACTCAACTCATTGTCAATGACCCAGGCTTATGTCATCACCCCCCTCTTAAAAGAAAACTTCGTTTTCAAATATTGGGAGACTAAAACTTACTAAACATATGACTCAGACATATTGCCTGGGTGGCCCTAAGTATGGCTGCACCTTACTCTAGCTACCACACTACATAATACATCAAATGCTCATAGTACACTCCTATATTCCCCACACATAAATACAACCATCTTTCCATCTTGTGTACCAGTGCATGGACTAATACATCACATAATAATAATACATCATAGGAAAGCATTATACTTATGTACCCACAGGTCTCTTACTACTTCACGACCACACAATACTATTTGTGTACCGACCCTATATCATGTGGTTCTGTTCTTGCATTAACCCTCCTCTGATTCCTGTCGATGCTGTGTCTACCTTTCGTGTACCCATGACTCATGGTACCTCTACAATTACAACATTTGTTTGCTATCCCTAGCCCTGGGTCAGTAATGTCGCTAACACTCTTTTGACCTGACTCAACTTTCCTATCTGCATATTGCACCCTTACACTTGAGTCTCTGTTTAGTCTAAACTCTTTATTCAATCTTGGCCCATATACCTGGCACCTTGCTTTCTGCTGCATACGCCTTATGCCTATGTGCCCTGCACATGCACTATCCTGAGCTGTTCTAGTATATCGGTCTCTGTGTGCTAAAGATACTGCTCCTTGCCCACGTGCAGTTCCACTATCTGAAAACCTGCGAGTGCGAACATTGTTCTTCCTCTCGAAGCACCATCTACCTTTCTTTAACTGCCTATGTTCTACTCTCCTACACCCTTGGGAACATTTGTTCAGAGTAGTATCTTGTCTCTGGGAGCCAGAGAGCCAAGGAGCCCTTCCCTCCTTCCGGCACACCGTAGCTATCTGATGTGCTTATATTTAAATGAGAGATGCTACTAAGTAGAGGTAAGCCGTAGGAAGAAAGATAGCACACGTCTATCGGCTGCCAAGAACAAGCGATATCATTTGGGACATCTTTATTGTTCAGATTTGTTCCCTGGCGATGTCAAGAACAGAACGCCTAACTAGATTGGCCAACGGTCAACCCACTCACAATATGGGCATGACCGGCTTTTCGCCAGTTCGTTTCACCAGTTGAGACAACAGAGATTTATAGGCCAAGTTTTGGCTGGACCAAAGAAAACCCAAGTTTACCTTTTCATTCCACCAGTAGGCCTTTACAAATGTCTCAATCTTTAACTTGAACTCTTGACATTCGGCAGTGGGTAACGATCAGTAGAAACGGACATGAATTCCCCAGAAGCCGCACCAGTGCGCATTTGGCGCAAGGCGCTCCATCGGGTCTACCCGAAAGAAAAGACCTATATCTACTCGCTCCATGTAAAGATTGTGTTATGAAGGTAACCCAAAGAACTATCTTTCATGGAGATTGAGCGAACAAGAGAACTGAGAGCTTCCGAAAGCCGTTTCCCCCTGTTTACCCAAAATAAAAGAAGGCATGAGGACATGAGCCATTGGCGTTTCACCACACAAGCCCCAAAACGAAATAGATTTTTTCCTCACTGAAAAAGATAGAACTTATCCACACTATCAGATCCTATCTGTCTGTTAAAGTTGTCATTTTTTGGTCGACATCACATCCCACATGAATGAACTGAATTTGAAAAGTTAGGGAAAGAATAACCTCGTCTGTGATTTCTGCGGAATGATCAAAGGAAGTCAGAGAAAACTGTCATTTTTTGAAGCACAACTGGAAGGAGAAAACTTTTCTCATTTTCACTGTTTCAAAGAGTTTTGCGTTACAATCGTCGAAGATGTCAACCTTGATTTTCCGATAAAAATTATTCGTGACATGAAGAAGCATTTATTGGAGATATTTTCAGATTTTGACAGAATTGATAGTGAAATTCATTTGTTGATTGTGCCAGTTGAACTACAGTTGGAGCTCATTGATATGCAAGCAAACGACTTGCTGAAAGAGAAGCACAGAGAAAAAAAACTTGTTGAATTTTACCGCTGCTTATCTGGTGTTGAGTTTCCGAAACTGAAGAAATTTGCCGCTGGTATGGCATCAGTGTTTCGAACAACTTATGACTATGAGCTAACATTTTCAAAAATGAAGTATGTGAATTCAACACATCGAACGAGATTGGCTGATGAACATTTGAAAGCAATTCTCTAGATTGGATGCAGCAATTCCAAACCAAACATTGATGATATCTTGAAAGCCAAATATCAGTTTCACAAATCTCATTAATCCTTTTTGCTGCTTAGTTTGTGAGATTCGGATGTGTGCACACTAGGTCTGATGTAACTATCTTTTTGCTAACATTGCCTTCTCTGATAATTATTTTAGTAAATAAACATGTTGGTTGTCTTTGTTGTTGTTTTTTGTTGTGTGCTTTGCACGCCACTCACCCTGATTAACTTAGTTTTCCCCCTTTTTTCCCCAGAGCTTTTGTTCTGGCTTGCAAGTATAAAGTTAGATGCATATCCTTTACAGGACGTTTGCAGTCAACACCAGCATTTTTTTGCTGCTGATGTTTTGGCAAGTTTACGTTCAATAGTTTGCCAGTACTTTCTTAACTACGGCACCCATACCATAGCATAAAAAACCAGCGCAAGGCGGTCTGCAGCCAAATCGCGCGCAGCTGTGTTTCGAACGTGGGTATACGGGATTACGAAACGCGTCCGTAAGACCTTTACCACGGAGACGGTGCATGCATTTTACAGAATGAGTATGCGGCCCGCGCCCGTCATTTTGTCAGTTATCCGGCCCGCGGTGAAAAAAGTTTGGTGACCCCTGATTTAGACCAACAAGCAGCAGTTAGAATAGATGGCGAGGCATCAGATTGGTTTGACATCAAGCAAGGAGTCCGTCAGGGCTGCGTGCTGTCACCCTATTTGTTTAACCTGTACGCCGAAAATATAATGAGAAATGTAAGAGATGATATAAACAGGGAGCTATATGATGCCCTAAATATTGGCGGTCATGACATACCGGAGATTCGATATGCTGATGATACAGTATTACTATCCACAACACAGAATGGCATAGAAAACCTAATAGCTTCAACCCAATTGAATAGTGAAAATCACAACTTATATATCTTAACATAGCAAAAACAAAGATAATGCATACAGATAAAACTACTATGGAGAAAGAAATATACATTAATGGGGAAAGATTGGCGGTAGTGGAAAATTTTGAATATCTTGGTTCATTGATTACCAACAACGGTGACACAATGAAAGAAATTAAACGGCGACTATCAATTGCTCTTCAAAGACTAAAACAGCTGAATAAATTATGGAGTGGGACAGATAGAACTACAAAAATTAGATTCTTAAGAGCATGCATCTTTCCCATTGCAACATACGCCTGTGAGACATGGACACTTACTAAACAAGCTGAACAGCGCATAAACGCCTTTGAATATAAATGTTATAGACGAGTTCTAAGAATATCTTGGGTAAAGAAAAGAACAAATGCATCCATACTTCAAGAGTTGAATATTGAAGAAGGTTGGCTATTAAAGACGATAAAACAAAGAAAATTGAAATATTTTGGTCACTTGAAACGTCACGAAAGTTTGGAGAGAACAATAATGGAGGGGTATATGCCTGGGAAGAGAGGAAGAGGAAGGCCAAAGAGAAGATGGGTGCAGGATGTGGCGGATGATCTCCAGATGGGTGTATCAGACGCGGAACATCTTGCTTGTGATCGAGAGGTTTTCCGGAAGGTTGTTATGGGAGCGAGGTTCTGCAAAGGACATGCTACTGAATGAATGAATGAATGGTTCTCAGAACAGGACACAATAAATTCCGTAACCACGTATACAAAATTTAAGATTGATTGACGAATCAGCCATGTGCACATGTGGATTGGCTCCCCAAAAAGCAGATCACATGCTCCAAGACTGCCTAAATGCATTATATCTAGGCAAACCTTCTGGCATAGAGAAACGACAATGGAAGACACACTCTATGGACCACTGAGTGAACTAACAAAGACAGTTAAATTCATACAAGAGGCAACATAGCAATTATAAACATATTTCAAGCGAACAGAAGGAGGAGGGGGGAGGAGGATGAGAAGAAGAAGAAGAAGAAGAAGAAGAAGAAGAAGAAGAAGAAGAAGAAGAAGAAGAAGAAGAAGAAGAAGAAGAAGAAGAAGAAGAAGAAGAAGAAGAAGAAGAAGAAGAAGAAGACTGATCCAGCGGGCCCACCCCAGAGAGTGTCAGGTCAGTAAAAGTGCCGAAACATTCTGGAAAGGGGGACACCTCTGACGATCAGAAACCCCCGTCATCCTTGCTCTGCGGCGAGATTTCATTATTTTTATCTCTCAACTGCCAAGGTATGCTCTTCTTCATCAATATCATATGCCATGCCGACAAGCGTGGGCGGTCATGTTTCGCTACACCACACGATCACCAGTTACCAGAATCTTGTGTCAGGTCTATGTTCCAATTATGCCATGTGGTAATCCATCCAGGTATTTTATTTTATTTATGTGTTTTTTTTTTAATATTCAGTATCTTGTTCAACCCTCATGGGTTATGAACAGCATATTTATTATACGTTGTTTTGTGCGTGTGTGTGTTCAGTTTAAAATTCAATATTTAGTCGAATTGATTTATATAGAAAGATCAAAATTATAACTGTATCTGTGGTGGAAAGTCCACCTTCTCCATCCATCTATCATGTGTCATGCCGATAAGTGTGGACTGTCATGTTTTGCCATCTCACTCGATCATCAGAGTCGTGGATCAGCTCCGTGTTTCTGCCTCGACCATGCCACGTGGCCAAGCCATCCAGGTATTTACTTCTTGGTCTTCCTTTGGCCTCTTCCCTTCGATCTTGCCAGTGGTCACCAAGTTCTCCAATTCATTTCTTCTCATAACACGCCCAAACATTTTTGACTGTCTACGTCTAATGTCTCTAATCAGTTTACGATCTTCATTTGTTTCTAGAAGGACTTGTTCATTGGTTTTTCTGTCTGTCCATGGTATTCTTTGCATTTTCTTCAGAAACCACATTTCCACAGCCATCAGATGCTTGCTTGCTTGTGTTCTTCTTCTTCTTCTTCTTCTTCTTCTTCTTCTTCTTCTTCTTCTTCTTCTTCTTCTTCTGCATTCATCCGGATTTTTTTTTCCGGATGTGACTGCGTTGTACCTGTTTACAGCAGAGCTGCGTTCTTGCGCCGTCAGGCCGACACATCCGACTTCTGCGGGCATTTGTTGACCGGGTTAACCTTCCCGGGGGTTTCTTAGGACGTTTGAATCTCACTGTTGTGGTGTTATCCCCCATCCTAGCTGGCCCATATAGAACAGCCAAAGACAACCCTCAAAGGAAGGCAGGGGCAGACCATGGGCATTCCCCGCTATCCAAGGAGGCTTCCATACTTGCAGAGCCATCACACAGCGCTCTGGTACTGGGCTCACCCAAGGAATCGTCACGTCCTGCACATGGCTGCTTAGCCTCACTTCCGTATATTGGGCCTTCCATTCACCATAGGCTGTTCCTCCGGAAACCAGAAGAATGCAGTCTGCAGATGACATCCACACAGTGAGCTTTCGATTAAGACTTTCCACATAATGGATTTGCTATCCAAGCAATATCCCATTTCGTGCCACTAGGACACTTTTTCCACCTTTTATGAAGCCCACACAGTGAGCTTTCGATTCGGACTTTTCACGTAATGGATTTGCTATGCAAGCAATATTCCATTTCATGCCTCTGGGACGCTTTTTTAACCGACATACCTGTGGTATGAAGTGTGGCAGTCTAAATACATCTTCATGCACCTTTAGATGTCAACCTGAATGTAGTTAAAGTAAGCTGCAGTCAACTTGAGCTTGTTGATACCTCCATAGAGCTTGTCCTCAAATGAAGCAGGCGTGGGCCAAAATATCTTTCTCTGTTCTGCATATATTGGGCACTCCTGCAGCAAATGTTTAGCTGTCATTTTACCAGTTCCACAATTACATTCATCGGTATCTCCTATCTTTAGTTTATTGAACAAGTGGTGTTTCAGCCTGTTATGTCCTGTGCGGAGTCTGAAGATTGCTACTTGTTCTCTTCGGTCGAGTTTGTAATATGCATCATCCTTCTGGTGGCCTGGATGCTCTAATTCCCATTTGGTTCTATAAGTGCTTTTTATAAACCTTTTTGCCTCATTATAGGTTATGTCTATGTCAGGCTGTGGTAATCGTCCACCCTCTTTTGCTAGTCTGTCAGCCTCTTCATTTCCATGTATACTGCAATGTGATGGGATCCACTGTATTACAACTTTTTTGGATTTCTGGCATAGACCATAGAGTGCTGCTCTTAGGTCAGCTAGTTCTGTGCTGTTTTTGCTCTTCAGTATTGAGACAGCTGACTTTGCATCTGTGAAGATAGCTATTTGCTTCTCTTTATTTTCCTCCATCAAGAGCATTTCTGCTGCAGTTTTCAAAGCCTCTACCTCCGCTTTGAAGTTACTTGAAAATTTTTAAGTTGCCACTGACTGTGTTTTTATCACTCCATTTTTTAAATTAAGGAGAATTCCTGCTCCTCCATTTTTAATTGAATCTTTATGTCACACGTTGTTCTTCATGATAAGTTCAATGTTCTTGATGATCTTTGCTTGATATTGTCGTGTGATGGTCGTTGTCTAGGTAATGATGTTCATGGTGTGTCAATTGAGATATCTAACTGTCTCTTAATCCAACTCACCCCAGAAATGCACCTTCACCAGTCATGAAACAAGATTGAGTTGGCGCACATAATCATTTATTCCAGAAATAAGACGGCAGACGGAACATGTTTATACATCCAGAAATAATGTAATCCATAGAATATAAATATCCTCCTCACAATTTAACCAGCACACATCTTTGGCTTCTCACGGCCTGATGAATCTCAAATTCACAAGACATTCAGTCCAGTTACTATCCACGGCTGGATCTCCTACAATACAACCCACACATTGGGTTGGAGCCACTGCTCAACTATGCAACCCACTCTGGGTTTAGGCCCTCACTCACTATAGAACCCACTCTGGTTCAGGCCTGTCTTCACAACTAGGAGAACAACACAACACCGTTCTCCGTGGACTACCAACTCCTTCGGTATCTCAAACTCAACTCCCCCGAAGTCCCTTGACTTCACACAACACACAACTGTCTTTCGCCCCATCCCCCCTGGGGTCTTCCACTCATACCCGCCCCATTATTTCTCAGGATTGATTGTTTTCCTCGTAGCCAGGTCACTCACCTTACTGTCTCCCACTTTCATCTCCATTCTTTCTCATGCCCGGTCACTCAACTCATTGTCAATGACCCAGGCTTATGTCATCACCCCCCTCTTAAAAGAAAACTTCGTTTTCAAATATTGGGAGACTAAAACTTACTAAACATATGACTCAGACATATTGCCTGGGTGGCCCTAAGTATGGCTGCACCTTACTCTAGCTACCACACTACATAATACATCAAATGCTCATAGTACACTCCTATATTCCCCACACATAAATACAACCATCTTTCCATCTTGTGTACCAGTGCATGGACTAATACATCACATAATAATAATACATCATAGGAAAGCATTATACTTATGTACCCACAGGTCTCTTACTACTTCACGACCACACAATACTATTTGTGTACCGACCCTATATCATGTGGTTCTGTTCTTGCATTAACCCTCCTCTGATTCCTGTCGATGCTGTGTCTACCTTTCGTGTACCCATGACTCATGGTACCTCTACAATTACAACATTTGTTTGCTATCCCTAGCCCTGGGTCAGTAATGTCGCTAACACTCTTTTGACCTGACTCAACTTTCCTATCTGCATATTGCACCCTTACACTTGAGTCTCTGTTTAGTCTAAACTCTTTATTCAATCTTGGCCCATATACCTGGCACCTTGCTTTCTGCTGCATACGCCTTATGCCTATGTGCCCTGCACATGCACTATCCTGAGCTGTTCTAGTATATCGGTCTCTGTGTGCTAAAGATACTGCTCCTTGCCCACGTGCAGTTCCACTATCTGAAAACCTGCGAGTGCGAACATTGTTCTTCCTCTCGAAGCACCATCTACCTTTCTTTAACTGCCTATGTTCTACTCTCCTACACCCTTGGGAACATTTGTTCAGAGTAGTATCTTGTCTCTGGGAGCCACTAGCACTATATTTGGGATCCATTCTCATCTGCTCAGCTGTATTATCCTTGTCCTGAGTTCCTGTGTCTACTTCAAGTGCCTCTTCTACCTCAGCTATACTCTCTAATTTAGGTTCTCTTGTGGTAACTACCTCATTACTGCTTACACTATATTTTCGGTCCCAATAAGCTACTTCCTCTTCTGTACAATCTTTAACTCCTATAGCATTTCCTATGATCAAATCAGCCACTGGTGAGTCCAAAACACAAGCTGTCACTCTTCCAGTGATATATGGTGTTTTTAGTGTTATTATGGCTAATGGGTAGAACTCTAATGTGCCGTTGAATGTTATGCATCTAATCTTTTTCCCTGTATAATCTGAGGGACCTATTAAACTTTTCCTCACTCCGATAGATGTACATCCGGAATCCCTAATTATTAACGCTGGTCTATCATTGACGAATCCCTGATGCAGCTTCAGACTTCCTCCTTCATGGACTGCTGCCTGCTTTCACTGTATGACCACACACTAAGACTGGCTGACCGTCTTTTTCAAAAAGAGGTTTGCACCCACTACAATCTTCATTGTTGATAGTCTCAACCACTTGTGCCGCATTTGAATGCTCTGTTTCTCTCATCCTACATTGATGACTGAGATGCCCCTTCCTTCCACATTTGAAACAAGTAATCTCCCTTTTACTGTTGTTCGTTGGTCCATCTGATGGTTGTGCATCACACTCTGCCATTTTGTGTCTCCAGCTCCCACAATTCCAGCATCCGGCATAATTTGGACGTCTCTGGAAATTCCCTCTTCTATATGGGTACCGTCCTACTCTACCAACATTGTTTCCTCGGAAACCATTATCTTGAAGTTCTTGCTGCTCACCTTTCTGTGCTGAATCCACACTTTTCGCCCTTGGTCTTATGACTGGATTCTGGTCCTGTTTAGTGTACGCTGCACAGACTATTTCCTCACTCATTAGTTTCCCAATAGATACGTTAGGATGTGCAGTCATGTAGTTTTGCCCTAACTGAGACATTGTGTCTATGTCCTTTGGCTTACGTTCCTCAAAGAAAGCCACTAAGTTTGAATTGCATGCAGATACTACCTTGTCTCTTAACATTAGATCTACTAATTTATTAAAATCTTTCCCTACTTCTGCGAGCTCCATCCATTTGTTAAATGTGTTCTTCACTGTGTTAACAAAGTCTGTGAAATCTTGATTTCTCTCTGACACTAACTGTCTAAACTTTGTTCTATATCCATGTCCAGTTAGTTGGAACTTTGTCAGCAAACGTTGACGTAAGATAGTGTAGTTGTTTCGTTCTTCTACAGGTAAATTGAACATGGTGTCTAGTGCCTTACCCGTAAGAAACTCGCCAAGTCGCATCGCATACTCCTTCTCTGGAATACCTAACGCTTTGGCTGATGCTTCGAACCTGGACAAATAATTTTCAAGTTGGTCCCGGTCTGTAAAATATGGCAGTTTTAATCTCTGTGACGACTGCGACGATCTTCTGCTTTCCTCACATTGACCTTTCGAAGATAGTTCTAATTTTCTGAGAGCAATTTCAGCTTCCATCTTAATCTTCTCTTTCTCAATTTCCATTTTCATTTGTGTCTCTTTCTCTTCCTGTAGACGCTTGTTTTCTATTTCAGCCAACTTTACTTCCTGTAGACGCTTGTTTTCCATTTCAGCTAGTTTTACTTGTGTCTCTTCCTGTAGACGCTTGTTTTCCATTTCAGCTAACTTTACTTCCTGTAGACGTTTTGCCTCGCGTTCATTATGCCTCTCCTCTCTTTCCGTCTGTTTTTGTTCTTTTGCTTCTGCATACTCCTGTAGCTGTTTACCTTTCAGGCCTATTCGTTCACCTGCTTCAATATATTCCATTAAAGTAGGCATCTTGTACTTGTGGACACGTTGCTGTCTGTCAGCCAACTATAAATGTGAAGACTCTGCTGTTAGTCTTTGTGTCACTTCCCTACGTACACCACAACTCCCTGTGTACGTAAATTCGTAGTGCTAAAATATCACTCTGTACTCACCCAGTCACTCTATAAGCACTAGGTAGTGAGGGGGGAAGTATCACCTATACTCCCTGGCATATATCTATGACACATAGTTGTATAACATTTCTGGAAATATTGTTAAACATACATATAAATACATATACAAACAAATGGATGATAACACTAAGTGTTTTCTATAAAAACGTTAGACTCACAAGCAAAGTACACGGAGACCGTGATCACAAAGACATAAACCACAGTAACAACCACAAGCTTGTGTGGGGACACCCACAGTGCACGTAATATATAAACTGACAAAGACCACTAGACAGCAGAAATGATGAAAGATAACAATAATAACATATATCCGAACACAACAAATATCATATGTAAATATAACGAAAAGAAGAAAGAGAAAGAAAAAAATTATAGCATCAATTTATACACAGATCTGACGTTAAACACAAACTGGCACGTTATATAATTCAGGACCGTCCCTGCAGAACCAAATAAACCGACCTTTCGATTTTCTTCCCAGAAATTATATATGGTGCACCTCAGAAAATAACATTTCGCCCTGTTTCCCGGCCTTCGAGAAACAACACAAAAATCCCCTACTCTTGACAAACACTGGACCATATACAAGTAATTGCTTAACACCCGAAAACAGTATATATAAGACAATGAGCAGCAAACAGAATGTCCAACTGGTTGGCCGACAAATATGTGTCTATTAATCCGTCGCCACAAGTTCGTTTAATAGTTTTTAATTGTTTCCCACAATCGGCTGGAAATATCTGTGTTAAATTTTCCGAAATGTCTACACCGCTAGATTTCAAAGCGACTTGTTGATTTGTTGAGTGGTTGCTTCATTTCGCGTTGTGATCACGAGTTCCAACTGTCGGAAACGTTGACGGTAATAATAATTATCCAAAGTGTTCTTTCGATATGTTGTTACCTTCGTTGCGGAGATGGTGCTTTGCTGTATCATATATGTTATAGATTCACCAAGAGAAAAGACCAAAATAATGGCAGTAAATGTTCAACGCTTTCACTCTGTACAGTCAGTTCTTTTTGGCAACTGTATGCAACTATGTTCGCGGAGCTGCCATGTCATCATTCGTTGTCAAAATTTTTGCTGATTATAAAGTAATGAACACAACGGGCTTTTAACAAAGGCGAACAATAAAGTCTGGTTTCACACAAAACGCCTTGTTTTGTTCATTCACGATGAGTCATCTTGACCACAATAGGCCGTGGAAATTCTCCTGAGTACCTTTACTCCTTCCACCCCCAACTCACAATGTCACCTCAATTTCTCTTTATCACTCTCAGTGAAAAATTCCTCCGTAAAAACAGTTTCCACACAACCTTGTCAGCCCCACTCTGGCTGCTCTTTTTCACTTCGTGGAAAGTCGCACTTCATCTGTCTGTAAACTGACCGGAAACTTGTCCGTCATACACAAACACTTTCCACTTCTGCCCCAGCACCTGGTCGCTGGTAGGGGTACAGTTACTATCCCCTTTTTCACCTGTCCTCATAAACAGCGCTGACCCGATTTCTCCGTGGAAACTCACAATTTCCACCGTCCTCCCCCCGTCGTGTTAGCTGTTGTGAAATTCTTCACTTGTCGACTCGTGACCACACCGTGCGTCGCATTAGCACACACACACCTGTCAATATCTTTGAATTTTCAATCCTGTCTTCGTCACACCCACACACACCTGTCAGGGTATCATCCAGCCAGTATCATGGCGCCGACTTTTCTGTGCCTCGTCTACTGGCGCTTTCGTCTCTTGACCTATAAACACAGGCGCCTGTCTGCGTTAATTCTCTGGCGTCCCCGCTAGCGTCGCAATAACGTGTGCTGACTGTCCGTTAATTTACCTGTAATGTGACCTTCACATAAACCGTCTGCTAGCTTGAGTCTTGACTCTCGTCTGTTTTTCGTGGACAAAACTTGGTCCTGTAATCACCTGTTTTGCTTGTGATTTCTGCCGCGTATTTTTCACCGCGCGCTGACTAGTTTGATGGAACGAAGTCACAGATAATAACTCCTCTCTTTCAGCGAAGAGCCCACATATATCTCAGAATGACACTAATGTCTATATTGTTCTTGACCGTACGTAGCCTTCCAAATAATCAATATATCCCCGTCGTCCTTGCCAGGAGAGACCCCAGATGTCACACGTTGTTCTTCATGATAAGTTCAATGTTCTTGATGATCTTTGCTTGATATTGTCGTGTGATGGTCGTTGTCTAGGTAACGATGTTCATGGTGTGTCAATTGAGATATCTAACTGTCTCTTAATCCAACTCACCCCAGAAATGCACCTTCACCAGTCATGAAACAAGATTGAGTTGGCGCACATAATCATTTATTCCAGAAATAAGACGGACAGACGGAACATGTTTATACATCCAGAAATAATGTAATCCATAGAATATAAATATCCTCCTCACAATTTAACCAGCACACATCATTGGCTTCTCACGGCCTGATGAATCTCAAAGTCACAAGACATTCAGTCCAGTTACTATCCACGGCTGGATCTCCTACAATACAACCCACACATTGGGTTGGAGCCACTACTCAACTATGCAACCCACTCTGGGTTTAGACCCTCACTCACTGTAGACCCCACTCTGGTTCAGGCCTGTCTTCACAACTAGGAGAACAACACAACACCGTTCTCCGTGGACTACCGACTCCTTCGGTATCTCAAACTCAACTCCCCCGAAGTCCCTTGACTTCACACAACACACAACTGTCTTTCGCCCCATCCCCCCTGGGGTCTTCCACTCATACCCGCCCCATTATTTCTCAGGGTTGATTGTTTTCCTCGTAGCCAGGTCACTCACCTTACTGTCTCCCACTTTCATCTCCATTCTTTCTCATGCCCGGTCACTCAACTCATTGTCAATGACCCAGGCTTATGTCACTTTGGCTGATCCATCTGTATATGCATGGGTCCAATTGCTGTTTGGGTAATGTTCTTTTATGTAGTTGAGGGTTATTTTTCTTCTTTCGGTTTCATTCTGAGTGTTCTTTTTCTCAATACCAGGAATGTTTTCTATCATCTCAGGCAGTTGCTGATGTCTCCAAGCTGGGAAGTTGTGTGCATTGTAAATGGGCTTGACTGTTGATATGTTAAGTATGGGATCTGCCCTAATCTTTCGTTTTGCAGTTTCTACAAAGTTGCTACGCTTCAGTCTTCCTTCTCCAAAACCATTAAACCTGTTATACATAGGGTGGTCTGTCAATCTTCTAAATTTTTCTGCTTGTTGCTGGGCTCTGCTATCTCTTCTGTCCTGCATTGGTTGTAAACAAGTGATCTTTTCTAGTTCATTAATAGGCGTTGTCTTCAGGCTTCCAGTTATGATTCACATTCCTTGGTTTTGGACTCTACTTATTTTGTTAAAGTTTGACTTAGCTGCTGTTGCCCAAGCTGCAATGCCATATTCCAGTACTGGCCTCATCCGTCCAGTATATAACTTCTTGAGAACTTTCTCATCTGCTCCCCACGTTGTACCAGCAAGCTTTTTCATGATTGCCATTCTTTGCCTTGCTCTTATTCGATGTCATTTATATATGCTAGGAATAATGTTGGTGAAAGAACTCCTCCTTGGGAGACACCTTGCTCCAACAGCATCATTTTGCTTGTTTGTCCTTGTACTTTTGTCTTGACAGTTCTGTTCTCAAGGTAGTGGCTGATCCATTTATACATTTTCCCACAAACATGCATTTTTTGCAGTTTTACTTTCAGTCCTTCCTTCCATACTTTATCAAATGCTTTTTCTAAATCTATCCAGACTGCTAGTGTGTGCTTTTTCTCTTGGAAGGCATCCTCTATTTCCTGAGCTATATAGGTTATTTGATCTTCAGTGGATCTGTACTTTCTGAATCCTGCTTGGTGTGGTGTTAAGAGTTTGTTTTCTTCCAGATGCCATGTTAGCCTGCCATTGATAATGCGTTCCATTAATTTTCCTACACAGCTAAGTAGACTGATAGGTCGATAGCCACGTGGTTCTTCCAGGTCTTTTTCTTTCTTTGGGACTGGTATTAGTATAGCTTCCTTCCATGCCTGTGGGACTATTCCTCTCTTCCAGCTGTTATTTAGGACTGCTAGTAGTTTCTTCTTTGCCTTGGTGCCTAGTCCTATTAGCATTTCATTTGTGATTCCATCCTTTCCTGGTGATTTCTTCTTTTTTAGGGTATTCATTGCCTGTTCCATTTCTTCCATTGTTAGATTTGCCATCATATATTCTGCTGCTGTCTCTGTATTTCTATGATGTATCTGTTTGTCTTTGATTGATTTCTTCTGTTTGGTTGTAATATCAATGTGGTTTGCATTTGCATAGTGTTCCATTAGTGCATTTGCAGCCTTTTTTTCCTGTAAGCAAGGCATTTCCTTGTTTAATTGTTATTGTTTGTTTCTAGGTCCTTCATTGTTCATGGCTTTCACTAGTTTCCATAGTTTGTTTCCATCCCTGTCAAAATTCAGGTTTTCTGTTTTTTCCCTCCAACAATCTCTTGTTGTTTGATGTACTGTTCTTTTATATTTTGCTGAGATGGCTTTGAGAGAGATGTTCGCTTCTATTGTTTGTTCTCTCTCTGCTGTCTTCCTGGCATCTTCAACTTTGTCCTCCAAACTTTGTAGTTCTTCAGTCCAGTATGGTTTGTAATTTTTCCTCGCTCCTCTTGGAATGGACTCAGTGGCTGCCTGTATTATCGCTCTGTTTAGACTTTCCACCATTTGCTTTATGTTGCCATATCGTGTATTTATGTTTTCACAATATGTGTCTGTTAGTATGGCAAATCTGTCCCAATCTGCTCGTTTGTAATTCCAGCGGAGGCAAGGGCTTTTGCTCCTGTGGAACATACTCCATATTCATTACAAGCTTGATTGGTCTGTGGTCACTACCTGCTAATTGGTCCAGCACATGGCGATCGATTTTGTGGAGGATGTCTCCTGTGCAGAAAGCTAAGTCTGGAGTAGAAGTGGTAAGCCATCTTCTGGAGTAGAAGCTCGGTGTGTCATCCGCTTTGTTGAGTAGATGGAGATTTGAGTCTATTTCCCAGTCCTCCAATTCATCTCCTCTTTTGTCAGTATCTGGGTATCCCCATCTTTCTGAACGGCTATTAAAGTCTCCGACAATAATGCAGTTTGTGTCAGTTATTTTCATGTTTGAGAGTGTAAGGTCCTTATCTGCTGGGATATACAGATTGTAGATTCTTATTTTCAAGTCCTTTATCATTATATCAACACCTATAATTTCCGTTGAGATCACAGATACTTCGCTGCAAGGTATTGTATTTCGTGTAAGTATTAGAACTCCTCCTTTGTGTCCTTCGCGGTCGAAACGTGTGGCCTGATATCCTCTGACTGAGAATTTGTGATTGGTGTTGAGGTTAGTTAGTTAGTTAGTTATCAGTTGGGGTATCTTCGTTGCACCCCGGACATGTCCATAGGTGCTCAGATCCTCCCCCCAGCATATGCATATATATATATGGTGTTGAGGTGTGTCTCTTGAATGCATGCCACATCTATTCTATCTTTATGAAGACACTCTGTTAGGGAGTCTTTCTTCTTGTAAACTCCTTCGGCATTCCACTGTAGTATGTTGAGTGTCCGGGGTAATTGGTCAATAGCTCTTAACCTACTCCTCTGTGCCTTGACTCCACAGCACAGGGGAAGGTGACCACCAGTAGTCATGGGTGGACCCCCTCGAGGCATGGGGCCCGGCACTATCGCCGCCTTATGGGACTTCACGGGATTAGCACCATAACGATTAATTTTGATTTGTGACATCATGAATTAAGTTACGTTGCACTGCTTTGTCAAGCCTGTGGCTCAGTACATCCGATTTCGACAAGCATTTATTCAGGATGCTTTCCCTAGCCTTTGACTGTCCCCAGTCTACCTACAAGGCAGCAGGTTTTACGTTGCACTGCTTTGTCAAGCCTGTGGCTCAGTACATCCGATTTCGACAAGCATGTATTCGGGGTGCTTTCCCTAGCCTTTGACTGTCCCCAGTCTACCTACAAGGCAGCAGGTTTGTGTGTCTCTTCGTCTGGTCCCTCTCCCTTGACCTGTCCGACATGGGTGACCCTACCAGTAGCTGTGCTACCGTCGGCATAGCTCTTGGGGTCATTGGGACGCGCAAGCCCCTCTACCTCGTCACGGTGGACACACAGCAGAGGGGCTTGCTTGTGTTCGCTGGCTGTGGTCTTCAGCGTGAAGTCCTGTATGTCGGATGAAGACATCTTATTGTCCAACATCAGAGTGATGTCATACAGGACCTGAGGTTTGCGTGAGTATTCGTTGTCCCATGTCTGGCTTATTGGTGTGCAGACTGGTGGTTCCTCGCCGTGCAGGCAGACACTCCCCGACTTCGGAGGTCTACAGCCATTAGATGTTATTCAGCTTGTCTGCTCATTGTCCACGCTTCACATCCATATAAGAGTACAAGTTCTATGTAGCACTTCAACCATTTCCGACTCGACGCGCTTTTGTGAGTAAGTCGCCTTATCAGTTAACGCAGAGGATGCCTCGCGTTAAACGTGCCGCGCAGAGACACGCGATATATACAGCCGGGAAGAAGACGGTAGAGGCGAGGAAGGCAGCTACGACCGCTGACGCGGTATCTACGATCAGCAGTCCGGCTCCTACACCAGCCGAAGCAGTCCCAGTTGATGAAGAAACCACATCTCAAGCCAGCAGTAGCCGGGAAGTTCCAACCAGCTCCAAAACGATGCAGCCCAATATGCCAGTGACCTCCACACAGGAGGAAACAACAACAACAACATCTGAGGACTTCACCGGCAGAATACTGCTCAAACAGACAAGCGTGGGTGAAGCTCAACTGTCGGCGCTACCAACAGACAAGTTAATCGGTCTGTTGGAAAACGAGCTGGGAAGACACAGCATCAACCAGCTGCGCAAGACACATGAGGGAGTAGTGGTCTCCCTCGACAAGAACCCAAAGACCACAGCACTTATAAAGAAGATAACACAAGATGAGAAAGCCTACATCAAGCTCCACCACGGCATCTTATTGGAAGCCAGTCGACACAACATGATGAAACGATGGGCGATGGGTCATCAAACGAGTCAAGACCCATCTCACCAATGACCAGATCATGGAGTTGCTGACAAAGGAAAACCACAAACTCAAGATCACCAGTGCCGAGAGGATCGTCGGAAAGAATAACATCCCCTCCACTGTCGTCGTTGTAACATCAGAGGACCGATTGATCCCCCAAGACATCAGATGGGACAAGAGAGACCAAGTCCCAGAACACTACATACTGAGAGTGCTGCAGTGCTCCAAGTGCCAGAAGTTTTGGCACACCCGTGCCACCTGCAAGAGTGAGGTGGAAGTCTGCAGATACTGCTCTGGACCTCATCCATACAGCCAATGTCAGCACGCAAAGATCGACAAGGACTTCAGGAGGCCTAACACTAACAGAAAGTGCGCCAACTGCCTCGGCAACCACGGCGCCAGGTACCTCGGCTGCCCCTGCCATCAAGACAGCAAGGAAGCCATGAAGATCGCCATCAAGACTAACCTACCATATAAAGAAGCTAGGAGGCAGTACGAGGTCACCAATCGACTCACAAAAAACGACAAAGCACAACTTGAAGGCCAACTGAAGGACCTACGATCCAAGTTCAACAGCATGGAGGAAGAAAAAGACAAGAAACAAGAGACTCAGATCGCAGCCGCTCAGCGCATCCTGGACGAAACGAAGCAAATCCAGCAGAGGATTGAGCAGGATGTCGTTCAAATGGCTGCCATAAAAGTTGACAATGCTAAAATTCTGATAAAGCTGCAAGTGGAAAGATTCAAGACAGAACTGGCGCTAAAGGAAGTTAAAGGAGAAAGAAAAGTGGTTGAGGAGCTGATTGCAAAATGGAGATTAGAAGACCAGGCAGAAGAGGAACCATCAGAAGAGGAAACGGCGAGTGAACTGGATGAGGACGGCAACCCAGATCAAGAACAAATCAGTCCGGCGATGGCAAATCGCCCCACACCAAGAACGAGCTATCGAGAAGACACGCCAAACCAAATACGAACAAGAGGAGTCGCTGAAGGTACAAGAAATGGAAGGAAGAGAAACAACAGATGGAACGACGAATGATAAAGCTCCCTGAAGACAAAAGCATCATATGACGGGGTGGGTACACAATAACTCCAGGCCTCAGCAAGTGCGCGACTCTGTCCAGACATGTAAAACCTTATCAAGACACGAATGAACGTAATCAACCAATCAAAAACCAGGAAGCTGACAACATGCAACCAGATGTACGAAAGAATCAAAACAAGCTGCACAATACAGGAACCAATTACAACCAAGCCGATATTATAGGCGGTTGAACGGGACCATTCGTTTTGAAGGTGAAGTTGAAGTAGCACTTCAACACTCTTTTCTCGATTCAATTGATATCTTTTTATTGGCCAGTATGTTTTTCATCTTGCTAAAGGCTACTTTCGCCATGGCGATTCTTGTTCTAATCTCTTCAAGGCATCTCCCATCAGATGTTACGACTGTTCCGAGATAGCTGTACTGATTCACGTGTTTAAAAATATGCTAATTTACTTGTTTATTATTGTGGTATTTCTTCCTTCCAAGTCACGACCACATTCTGTGTCTTCTTACACTTCAATTCTAACCCCAGTTGTTCACTGTGTGCAACAACCGCATCTACTAAATGTTGCAGGTCCTGTTCATTGTCTGCAATCAAGACTGTATCATTTGCATATCTAATGTTATTGGTGAATCTTCCCCCAATGTTGATTCCTTCCATATCTTCTATATTTCGGAAAATATTTTCACAGTTCGGGGAAAAAAGATCTGGAGACATTCATTACACATCCCTGTCTCACACCTCTCTTAATAGACCTACTTCATTAACAATTCTTATGGCAGCTTGTTGTTTCCAATATTTGTTTTTTCTTTACAAGTTTAAGGTCTTTCCCATCAATTTGTAGACCTTCGAGAATCCTTATCATGTCGACGTGTCTCACTTTATCGAAAGCCTTTGGTAGTCAATAAAGCAAAAACAAAAATCTTTGTGTACATCTATAGAACGTTCAGTTACTGTTCTCAGTATATTTACAGCATTTACTGTACCCTCACCTTCCACAAACCCACATTGTCCCTCTCCTATTTCAGGTTGTATTTTCTCCCTAACTCTTTGCATGATAATTTTTAGCAAAATCTTCGTGATGTGACTCATTATACTAATTGTTCGATGTTGATCACATTCCAAGATTCCTGATTTCTTTGGGATTGCATAAATACAGAATCACACAATTCGTGAGGTATATCTCCAGTATCATATACTGTATTAAGCAGACTGGTAACTGTATCTATTCCGTATTCTTCTAAAGCATTAATCATTTCTGTTGTGATGCTGTCTGAACCGGGGGTCTTGCCAGTATTCACATGGTTAAGAAGTTTTCATATGGGAGCATCTTCTTGGAATCCTAAAACTACACCCTCCATGGGTGTGGGTGGGGGAGTTGAATTTCACCCTTGTTGAGAACCACTGACCAATACAGAATAAGCTAGACACTGTCTAGTATACAGCTTAACGTCCTGACATTGGAAATATCAGTTTCGGAAATGACTGGCACAAGTCACACAATATAAGTACCAACGCCATAAGACACGGATGAATACGTCAAATACAGACTAAGACGAGTCAGGTCCTGGATGGCACAGGCAGAACTTTCTATACGTCAGGTGTGTGATCTAGAGACCATCAATCGTGAAAGAGAGTGGGTTGAAGGTCCAGAAGACATCACGGACTGGCACAATGTCATAATAACACTGGGTCGTGAGTGCAGAGAATGGGCAGCGGGCTGCACTGAGTTTGAAGTGCAACAGCTGATCCAGTGTAACAATGCGTATACAGAGGATCAACAAGTTCTGTGTTGTTTCTAAATAGGCTTTAATTTCACATGATGATACAAAATCCAAGTACAGAATATATTATGATGTTGTCTTCTCTTCTCTCGTTCATGGTGGTTACTCCTCAACAACAAGCTACGTCACGACTTGAGCATCTTTCTTACTGTTCTATATCGATGCTCAAGCGTGCTGTAGTCTTGCACCCCTAAAGCTAATACTGATATGATATTCATTCTGCTACATCTCCCTGTCTTTTAAAAGACTTTTCTTCTTCAAAAGTCTTAACTCCTAACCCCTTTATTCTCTCCTTACATCCCATAATTTCGCTAAGCCGCCTCAAACTAACTCTACCTTAGGTGAACATTTCCCTCCAATTGTACCACATAGCAAACCACTATGAAATTACATTTCTTCTTCGTTTCTGGCTCTTCACAGTTTCCTTATCAAATATATATATATCATAAGAATGGCTCGTATCAATCGTTATCGTACACTTGACATTATGAAATTTCTCATTCACACAGCATAGGATAGACAAAAAAAAAGTAAGGAAGGGGTAAAGAAAGGGTGCGCACCCAATTTATGCAATTTATGAAAAGTATAAGGAAATAGTCAACAGAATCACATTTACCTCTCTTGCCAACGAAAAAACTTTTGTAAACAGTTTTTTAAAATATATCTTATGAAATGCACCTCTGTTCACTATAAATTAAGTTGATCTAAGTTTTCTTTTATATACTCAACATTTATATTGCCATATATTGCCATCCACAACCTTGTCTATATTTCACTTATCTCACCTTCAACCACGAACCAATGTTCATATTCCATGAACATTTCAAATTAATTAACGCTGTTTTTTTCACAGCTCCTACATATCCCCCTCATATCCCATGGTACGCCTCCTTGTTTATCTATTCCATATACCCAACCTTATATGCTGCCATTCATAGCCCCCTTTTTATCTATTCTCTATTAACCAACTATCATATCATTACTCATAATATGGTATCCAATCCATATATCTTCAATTAATGCTGACTTTAATGCAGCTCCTATTTTAACTTTCCCATAACCATCCCCGGCATATGTTTCCAATGCTTCATAACCATATGAACCTCTTTATGCTGATTATCACACCAACAGAATATACCCATGAACATATTATTCACAAAGATAATGTGTCTCTCTACTAGTCCTCAGTAGTTTATTACTATTTTCTGAACGAAGGGTCCTAAATAAAGACCCATGTATTGTCTTTATTCTAGACAAAACCATGTAAATTAAACTTAACTTAACTAATTTCTAACACATATATATATATATATATATAAACAAGGTAATTACCATTCAACATACAAGACAATTCACTTAAATTATGAGTGAAGCGAAATAAAATCACAACAGGACATCATACCCCCCCCCCCCCCAAAGTTTTTATACATCATTTATGTTTCCCCTCATATCAATAAAGGTATTAACTCATTCAAAGAAAAACATATTTTAAAATAATATAACATACATCCTATATATTGTTAGTCTCTTTTTTGGACTAACAATAACTAACTTATTTATCTATTTAAGAAAACTCAAGAAGTCAAACCATAAAATCAATTTGCAATCAAATTACAGTAAAAAAAATATACCCCACTCGAATTTATCTCCATATTAATTATCTTAATACCTAATTATGTCTATTCTTCAAGACAACTCATTATAAGTATCAATAGAACCCTTTTCCATAACAAATGTGTCATGTACATCCTCAAGTATCATTTTCCTTTTTAAATCATGAAATTTATATCTTGCTATCTGCAGTATTTTCTATCAATTTATTTCCTACGTTTCCATTTCTTCAGTAACTCCAAGTTCCTTTGAATAAGTGCTATCTCCACATCAATATCTTCTTCTTCGTATAAAGTATCAGGGTTACGTGAAGCCATGGAAGCAGGTGGTGGATGGAGTGTGAGAGCAGCCGACAGATTGTTGTTGGTTATGGTCTTGCACTCTGCGGCGATAGGCAGATGATCTCATCAGTAGAGACAATGGCTATGGCCACCGACTAGTACAGTCACTGCCCAGAAGGAAAGCAACGGCAAACTACCTTCTGCAAAACTTGCCAAGAAACCATAACAACCATGAAAGAAAACATAATAAGAAAGAGATCTGGTGGCGAGACCCCCAGGCCAGGCAGATCAGATAACACTGGGGAAGAGTGTGACGCAGGGACCAGTACTAGTAATCGTGATGACGGAGTTAATCCTGACTGTGTTACCAAGGAAATTCCCTGTGTCAGACTAAGAAACAGAGTGAGAATGGCAACGTGGAATGTGAGAAGTTTGTATGAGGGAAAGCTTAAAGTAGTGTGTGATGAGATTGAGAGGTTAAATATTCACATTTTAGGAATTAGTGAACATCGCTGGAGCGGCAAGGGACATTTCACAACTGAAAATGGAAGTATTTTCATTTATTCTGGTAGAGATGTCGGAGGCCAGAGTGGAGTGGCATTTTGTTTAGATAAGACAACTGCAAAAGCTTTAATGGGATATAATCCAGTTAGTGATAGAATCCTCACTATTAGACTTAAAGGCCGTCCAAAAAACACAACTCTCATACAGATATATGCACCTACTTCAACAGCAGAGGAGGACGAAATTGAAGATTTTTACAACACACTACAAGACACATTAAATAAGATTGGTCATAATGATATAGCAATAATAATGGGAGATTTTAATGCTAAAGTGGGTGCAGGAAGAGCTGAAAATGAGAGACACATTTTAGGAAAATTTGGATTAGGAAATAGAAATGATGCAGGTGACAAATTAATTGAATTTTGCACAGAAAATGAGTTAACGATAGCCAACACACTTTTTAAACAACATCCAAGAAGACTCTTCACATGGAAGTCTCCAGACAGTTTTACCAAAAATCAGATAGATTATATTTTAATACAAAGAAGATGGAGATCAAGCATAACATCTGCAAAAACCCTACGAAGTGCAGACTGTGATACAGATCATCAGTTATTAGAAGCAGATCTGAAATTAAAACTCAAAAAGCTTACCCGAGGACCAAGGCCACTTCGTTTTGATCTCACACAAATACCGGACGCATACAACATAGAAGTTAGGAATCGCTTTGGGGTCTTGATGTCTGTACAAGAAGAAATGACACCTGATGAACTGGCAGTACAAGCTAGAGATATCTTGATAACTGCAGCCAAAGATTTCATTCCGACCAAGAAAACGCAACGTAAGCCATGGATTACATCAGACACGTTAGAATTAATAAAACAACGAAGGGAGCTGAAACAGAAAGGAGATGAATCCGATAGCAGGATGAAGTATAAATCTTTAACTCGAGAAATAAGAATGAACACAAGAAAGGACAAAAATCAATATATACAAGATAGCTGTACCAGAATAGAGCAATATCATAAGGCTGGAAGAGATTATGAAATGTTCAAGGAAATGAAGTTATTGACAAGAAATGTTCAACCTCAATTGAATGTTATCTGTGACAAGATGGGAAATACCTTAACAGAATCTAGACAAATTCTAGAAAGATGGCAGGAGTACTGCAGTGGAATGTATGATATGAGTGACAGTGAGGATATGAATGAGATACATGAGCCAATGACAGCAGAGACAGAACCTGAACCCTCATTAGATGAAATTGCTTGGGCTATAAGGAACCTGAAGAATGGTAAATCACCTGGATGTGATGAGATACCAGCTGAACTAATTAAAGCAGGAGGAGAAGAAAGCATACACATATATCATGCATTATGTACAAAGATTTGGAAATATGGTATATGGCCAAAAGATTGGAAGAGAACTATCTTCATTCCAATACCAAAAAAGGGCAACCTGAAATTATGCACCAACTATAGAACTGTTGCCCTGATAAGTCATGCAAGTAAAATTCTACTAAAAGTCATAATGCGACGACTTAGTAAGAAAATGGAAGAAGAGATTAACGTAGTTCAAGCTGGATTTAGACAAGGAAGAGGAACAAGAGATCACATATTCAACATGCGTTTAATAATAGAGAAGTGCAGAGAATTTAATGTAAACCTATTCTCATGTTTTGTGGATTATTCAAAGGCATTTGACTGTGTACAGCATCAGAAACTTTGGGAAATCATGAGGAATATGGGCTTTCCTTCACGTGTAGTACATCTCATAAAAATGCTATATCTGGACCAACAAGCAGCAGTTAGAATAGATGGCGAGACATCAGATTGGTTTGACATCAAGCAAGGAGTCCGTCAGGGCTGCGTGCTGTCACCCTATTTGTTTAACCTGTATGCCGAAAATATAATGAGAAATGTAAGAGATGATATAAACAGGGAGCCATATGATGCCCTAAATATCGGCGGTCATGACATACCAGAGATTCGATATGCTGATGATACAGTATTACTATCCACAACACAGAATGGCATAGAAAACCTTATAGCCTCAACACAATTGAATAGTGAAAATCACAACTTATATCTTAACATAGCAAAAACTAAGATAATGCATACAGATAAAACTACTATGGAGAAAGAAATATACATTAATGGGGGAAAATTGGAGGTGGTGGAAAATTTTGAATATCTTGGGTCATTGATTACGAATAATGGTGACACAATGAAAGAAATAAAACGGCGACTATCCATTGCTCTTCAAAGACTAAAACAGATGAATAAATTATGGTGTGGGACAGACAGAACTACAAAAATTAGATTTTTAAGAGCATGCATCTTTCCCATTGCAACATACGCCTGTGAGACATGGACACTTACTAAACAAGCTGAACAGCGCATACATGCCTTTGAATATAAATGTTATAGACGAGTTCTAAGAATATCTTGGGTAAAGAAAAGAACAAATGCATCCATACTTCAAGAGTTGAATATTGAGGAGGGATGGCTATTGAAGACGATAAAACAAAGAAAATTGAAGTATTTTGGTCACTTGAAACGTCACGACAGTTTGGAGAGAACAATAATGGAAGGGTATATGCCTGGGAAGAGAGGAAGAGGAAGGCCAAAGAGAAGATGGGTGCAGGATGTGGCGGATGATCTCCAGATGGGTGTATCAGACGCGGGACATCTTGCTTGTGATCGAGAAGTTTTCCGGAGGGTTGTTATGGGAGCGAGGTTCTGTAAAGGACATGCTACTGAATGAATGAATAAAGTATTACTTTCTTCCATACTACTATTTGATTCTGAATTTTCATCCATTTCTTCTTCATCTGTATGTCTATTACTAGCAGCTGCCAATCTTTTTCTTTCTATATCCAATCTAATTTTTTTTTCATCGTTTCTTAACGACCTTTCCAATCTTCTTCTTCTTCTTCTTCTTCAGCGTTCCGAGCCATTGAGGTTCTTTGCTGCAAATACAATCCGTCTCCATTCGTCTCTCTGGTGGACCTTCTCTTGCCAGTCGTTGATTCCAAGTGCTTGCAGGTCTGTACATGTATTATCTCTCCACCGCCTTCTTGGTCTACCTCGGGGTCTACGGTAATTTATTTCCTGAGTGTAAGCGAGTTTTGTTTCCCTATTATCTTCCATTCTTTCTATATGCCCCAGCCATTGTAGTCTATTAGCCTTCATGATACCAGTGATTAGCGGGGACTTAAACAGATCATAAATGTCTTTGTTACTTCTTCTTTTCCACTCTCCACTTTGTGTATCCCTAATGGGTCCAAAGATGCGTCTTAAAATTTTGTTCTCAAAGGTTTGTAACAAGGCTTCGTCTCCTTTCGTTGTACTCCAGGTTTCAGAGCCATACAGCACAACTGGTCTGATCAGTGTTTTGTATATTGTGATTTTGGTGTTACGAGATAGCGCCTTTGATTTTAGTAGATGTTGTAGTGCATAGTATATCTTATTTCCAGAGTTGATTCTAGTTTGTATTTCTTCCCTTATGATGTTGGAGCAGTTGAAGATCGTACCCAGGTATTTGTATGTTTCCGTTCTTTTAATGGTCATATTATCTATTTGTATGTGGCCAGAGTTTCTAGCCATTCCGTCTCTTGAAATTACCATATATTCTGTCTTATCTTGGTTGATAACCAGCCCCATCTGTTGGGCTTTTCCCTTTAAGTGAGTCAATATTTCCAATGTCTTTTGTTCACTTTGCCCTATAATATCTATATCATCTGCATAACCAAGCAGCTTGGATGTTCCTCCAATATCACATTCCTCCTTTACCTTCCTTACAACTTTCTCTAGAGCCAGATTGAAGAGTAGCGGCGATAGTGCATCACCCTGTTTCAAGCCAGATGTTATTTGGAAGGGGTCTGATTTCCTGCCTTTATATGTTACTATATTATAAGTATCTTCCATGCATAGTCTGGTCATGTTGATTAACTTCCTTGGTATTCCAAATTCCTGCATAGCATTCCATAGACTATTCCTATGGACACTATCATAAGCCTTTTTAAAATCCACAAAAATGTTATGGAGATCTCTTTTATATTCCCAATGTTTCTCGGCTATTTGTCGTAAGATAAATATCTGATCTATTGTTGATCTGTTTTGTCTAAACCCCGCCTGGTAGTCACCTAATATGTCTTCTGAATATGGTTTTAGTCTATTTAGTAATACCTTTCCAATAGGGGTATAAATTCGTCGCTTGGTGAATTTTCCCTAATTCTTCTCTGTCTTTTCACTTCTCTTTCTCTCTGTCTCTCTATTCTCCTTTTCGTTGCTTGTCTAGTATTTTTAAATGGAGCACCTATCTCTTCTTCCATAGATTCTATGCTATCATAATGACTCTCATTCATATTTTTTTCTTCTATCGTTTTCGGTATTGTCTGTTCTTGAGTATCATCACAAACTGGAGTTGTTACTAATTGACTTTGTGCTGGATCTTTTCTAAAATCTGGGGGTATTGTAGCTCTTCTGACGACTTGTTCATCTAAGTATCCGGTGTCTGAATAATAATTATTATTATAATTATTATTTCCCTTATCATCATTATCTCTTCTTAAGTGCTCTATGTGTGCCCTTCCTATATGTCCCATGATCTAGTTCTTTATACTGTACGAAACATTTCCTAGCTTTTCTAAAATGTAATAACCTGGAACCCAACGAGCATCAAACTTAGAGTTCCTTCTATGCTTCTTATAATAAACTCTATCACCTACTTTGAATTCCTGTAATTTTGTATTCACGTTTCTGTACTTTTTCTGTCTTTCTCTAGCTTTAATTATATTATTCATTAATCTTATATGTGCTTTATGCATTTCTTGTATGATGACCTCCTGAAAGTCTTCCCCCATATATTTACGTCTTGGTTTTAACAGATTATCTATGGGTAATATTGGCTCTCTCCCGTGTAATAAATAAAATGGTGAAAACCCTGTGCTCTCATTTTGATTTGTGCGTATGGCGCTAAGCGCAGGTCCTAGGAATAGATCCCAATCTTTTTCATGTTCATCGACAATCTTTGCTATAATATCGTACAATGTTCTATGTTGTCTTTCGTTCTTAGCATTTGAAGAAGGTCTATAGTATGAGGTCTTTATATGTTTTATATTCAAATCTTTTAATAACTTTTCGAATTTCTTATTCACAAATTCTTTACCATTATCCGTGAGTACAATCTGTGGGCAACTAAATCTTGGTACGAATTCCTGTAAAAAAATATTAATGATAGTATCTGCGCTCTTATCTGGGATTGCATAAACTTCCGGCCAAAGACTGTAGACGTCCACCATATGAATTAGATATACGTTCCCTGATAATGTTCTAGGGTGAGGACCTGATATATCTAAACTAACTTTTTGCATTGGAAACTGAGGAATATCTGTATCTTGTAAGGGACACTTAATTGTTTTCATATTCCTTAATCTGCATCTTTCACACGTATCCACATATTTACAAGCAGATTTAAATAAATTCGGCCAATAATATTTATTCGTAAGTGCTTTCACTAATTTATCACGACCGAGATGACCATTCTCATCATGATATGCTTTTAAAACTTCATTTTCCAAATGTTTTGGAATATATTTCCTTAGCTGTTCGTTTCTTTCACTCATGTAATATAACTGTTCATCCTCTTGCAAAACTAAATAATTCTTCTTATACTTATTCTCATCCGTTTCTTTCAATTTCTGTTTTATTTCTAAGACTTTTGGATCTAATTCTTGTTCTTCTTTCATATTAAATTGTGCTAAATGTGGGTCTTCTGCTCTAGGTTCAGACTCTTGATCCGACGGTAAACTCTCAAAATCTTCTCTATTTATTATGGCAGAATCTAATATATTTACTTGCCAGTTTCGCTCGTCTATCTCCGGTTCTCCTTCATCTTCCGTGTTTCCTGATGACTGTGGATATGGGATTCTAGACAATAAATCAGCGCATGTGTTGTTCCTACCTGATATGTATTCTATTCTTGTATTGTATCCTTGTAAATTCAACGCCCATGACTGTATTTTCCTGTTCTGCACTGGAGCTTTTAACAAAGATTTTAAAGGCATGTGGTCAGTTCTAATGATGAAATCTGCGTTATGTAGATAGTAGTTAAGTTTCTGAAGATCGTAATGGATAGCATAAGCCTCCTTCTCAATAGTAGACCATTTCCGCTGAGACCTGCTAAGTTTATGAGACAAGAAATAGATTGGCCTTTCATTTTTAACAACTGGTATTCCAGATTCTTTTCTTTCATATGGTTGAACCAAACACGCTCCAATAGCATTATCTGAAGCATCTGTATATAATATTAACTGTTTATTCAAATCTGGATATGTCAGTAGTGGCACTATTGTTAAGCTATTTTTTAAAAACTCGAACGCTTTTTGACATTCATCATCCCACTTAAATCTAGCGTATTTGCCAGTTAAGTCAGTAATAGGCTCTGCTATCTTTGAGAACCCTGGAATGAAACGCCTATAATACCCACAGGTTCCAATAAACGCACGCACTTCTTTTACGTTAGTTGGAGGAGATAATTCTCTAATAATTTTAACCTTATCTTGATCTGGTTTAATTCCATCTCTATTAATAATATACCCCAAATACTTTGTTTCTGTTTTTAAAAATTCGCATTTACTGAGCTTCAGTTTAACATCATGTATTCTTAATCTGTCGAATACTAATTTTACATGTTTTAAGTGATCATCTACATCTCCTGCTGTATAAATTAAAATGTCATCTATGTATGCCAATGCACATTTTTGCATACCCTCTAAAACTTGATTAATTAATAGCATATAATACGAGGGCGCTGTACGAACTCCAAAAGGCATTCGTAAGAATTCGTAAGAACCTGCGTGTGTACAAAAAGCACTCTTTTTCTGGGCGTCTGGGGACAAAGGTATACACCAAAATCCTGATCTTGCATCTAACGTGGTAAAGAAAGTAGACCCATTAAGTAAACTCAAAATATCGTCAATCACCGGTAATGGGTACGCTAGATACTTGGTGATTTTGTTCAACGCCCGATAGTCGCAGCAGAATCGATGTGAACCATCAGCTTTGGTCACGATGGCAATCGGAGATGACCATTCCGACTTTGATCTTGTTATTATTCCTGCTTTCAGCATGTCTTCTATTGCTTTTTCAACAATTTCTCTATTCCTTAAGGGTGTTCTATACGGTTTCAAACTAATTGGTGGGTGATCTCCAGTATCTATTTCCATCGTAACTGTTTTTGTCCTTCCCAATTCTAAATCATTAATTGCAAATACATCCTGATTCTCTTTTATAAGTGGTTCTAATACTTTCTTATTTTCTGGTGGAGTTTTTAACTGTGCCAACAATTCTTGCTCTCTTGTTATTTTGTCTAGTGAATGTATTTGGGCTGTATTTCTTCTGAATGGATGGATCAATTCATCCTTCTGCACATTCCCTCTTCTTTCGCGTCCGCGTCTGTTATTAATTCTTTCACTAGGAGTTTCTGAATAATTTCTTCCCGGCATTTCTACTCTATCTGTTGCTAATATGTCATTAATGTTATGATCTACTTTGGCTATTACACATCCTCTGTATAATTTAATTTCTCTACCTGTGTTGTTAATGATCATTACTGGAAAAGTTAAGTGTTTATCTAATGATATTATTCCATCCGGAACTTCTAGACCAGGCTCATCAATTACCTCCCTTTGCAATTCAGTGATTCTAACTGTGTGTCCTACTTCATAATACGGATTTCTTTTTACCTTTGCCTGTATCAAATTAACCGTCTGTGGTTTTAACGTCGTAGACATTTTAACTCTAACCAGTGATGAAATGTGCATGTCTTCTTCTAAATCTACATACACGTCTTTGAATTTTAATGTATGTAGATCAAACATAAGTCTTACACCATTTTTTATTAGAAAATCTCTTCCTATGAGCATATTTCTATTTAAATCTTTCACTATATGAAAAAGATGTCTTACGTTGATCCCTCCTAACTTAAAATTCATTATTGTTTGTCCAATTACTTGTAAATTCTGTCCTGTAACAGAGTGAAGATTATTATGACTTCTGAATATTTTGCAATTTCTCATTATTTTGTATAAAAAACTTTCTTTGATCACACTAACCTGAGCTCCCGAATCAATTAATGTACGGACTCTATACTTCCCTATTTCTATTATGCATGAGCTTGGATCTGTTTTATTCACTGTGAACTGTTTGATTTCATCTAATTGAGAGCATTCTCTACTCGTCCTGCTATACCTGTTATTAAAATATTCTTTAAATCTTGGGACCTTATTATTTTCCCTCCTACCACAGGTCCTATTTAATAGGTAGGGCGCCGGTTTTCCTGCGTTCTTGTACTTGTAAAACTTCTGTGTCTCTCTTCAACATTTCTATTTAATCTGCTATTGCCATTTCTATTTTGTGTATTCGACTGGACACGCCTGTTACCACAAAAGCGAAAAATGTGTCCCCTCTGACCACAAGACCAACAGACTATATTTGTGTTATTTGTGTTACCTACCGTCTCACTTGTAGGATATCTCATTTGTCTTCTTTCATCATAAGCATTTCTATTACTACCTTGTAATGTCTGTATACCTCCTCTCCTATTCCATCCGAACCTTGTTTGTCCTATCTCCATAGGCTCCTCAATCCTATCTTCTCGACTGGTACCTATTTCTCGTCCTACTCTCAACCTAAATCTACGTCACAAATGTTCCTCTTGTACTGCTATATCTACAGCTTGTGATAATCTCTCAGGATTTTCCCTCATCAACTTAAATTTCAGTCCATCTGACTTTATACCGTCTACAAAAATCCCGACCAACATCCGCTCCACCTCTTCTCCTCGTACGTTCTGTCCTAAGAATGCTTCCTCAGCCAGGTTAATCAACCTATCGCTGAATAATTGTACAGTCTCTCCAGTGTTTTGTTTTGATTGTCTTAACACTGAAAACGCATGCTGTGGGTCCGTTATTTCCGCGTATTTATGAGCTAAATCGTCTTTGAACTGCTCCCATGTCTCATCTACCCTAGCCTCTAATTTTCTTCTGATATGATCAGAAACCGGTTCTGTTGCTGCCTGATAAGCAAGTTTCATTTTCTCTTCATCTGATGCTGACACCAAATATGCATATTTCTCTATTGAAGTTATCCACTTCTTAAAATCTTTCGCCTGTCCGCTAAATTTAACAATTTCAGCTGCCATTCCTTGTTGTTTCATGACTGTGTTGAGTTTACCTATTACCGTTCCTACACCAGTCAAAACTTGTGTCAGTGAACCTTGTTCTTCTGCCATGCTGAAATATTTCGCTATACACTTATACAAGCAAATTCACATTTATAACAATTTATCTAAATGATCTTATTTAAATATTTAAATCACATTAAAAAAATGTTCTCTTAGCAGTTTTAATTAAATTAATTACCGTCGAGATGTCTTTCCTTGATTCAAGAGAAGCGTGAATTCAGGTACGTTCTTTAAGAATATCCCTTGTTACGGTTCCTGTATACTCAAACGTCTGGAGTTCTTATTATTCAGTAACCATCCAAACGCGACTTCAGTGATGTTCTTCTTCCAGCGTCTCAGGTTTCGTCACTTTCCTTTCACTTTCAGCCCCTGGTTGAGCCCCTACCAGACTTGAGCATTCTCTTCACCCTGAACAGGGCACTTACAGGCGACGTCTTGAAAACTGGTCTAGCGATAAAGCGACTAGATTTTGAGATGTTCGCTTTTGTTGAAAAACATTCTGACTTGTTAGAATTCAGGATGAGCGAATGCAACGGTATTTTCTCGTGATTTCTAATTGAAGGAGCAATATGGTTAACTCAAAATAAGCTCTCATTTTTCTTCAGGTTCACAAAGAAAATTTTAAATGAACATAATAAAAGGAAACAGCTCCTTTAGACCAATTCGAGTTGTTATAGCTGTTTTGAGACTTCTTTGCCAGTATGTAAGTGTGTGACCTTCAACACAAGGTTACTTAACGGCTGAAATAATGCAAGTCAAACTTCACAGCAATTCGACAAACATCACGTTGCTTCAAGTATTTCTGACGAAAAACATCTTGATAAAACTCCACAGTCATAGTCAATCAAATTATTTAGATGGCTCCATTCAAAAATTTTGATGTGTAATTTTAATTTAGGTAGTCTGAAAAACGTTTAAATTTTGACCTTGATTCACTTATAGTTGGTCCGATTTTGAATTTTTTCTTTTATTTAATGAATGTCTAAAATATCGTTCGTACCTGAACAAATTGGTTAGTCCAGTTTAGTATGCGGCATGTTGACTACTTTCATACTTCACGTTGTTTACGCGACCTTCAAGTCAAAAAATCCTGTATGCGGCGCCATTTAACCCATCTGTAACAATGCGTATACAGAGGATCAACAAGTTCTGTGTTGTTTCTAAATAGGCTTTAATTTCACATGATGATACAAAATCCAAGTACAGAATATATTATGATGTTGTCTTCTCTTCTCTCGTTCATGGTGGTTACTCCTCAACAACAAGCTACGTCACGACTTGAGCATCTTTCTTACTGTTCTATATCGATGCTCAAGCGTGCTGTAGTCTTGCACCCCTAAAGCTAATACTGATATGATATTCATTCTGCTACACCAGAGCAACACACATCAGTGTAACATAGCCATCTACACCGATGGGTCAGTGGTGAGAAACAGACGTAGTGGCTGGGGCTTTATTGAAAACAGGCTAATGGACGAGTCTTGAAAAGGGAGAGTCTGGCATATGAGACTACGACCTCCAGCATGAGATTGATTGATTAATTGATTTAGGAACCGGCATCACAGCATTCGGGACATTCCCATAAGCGCTCCATCCCCATCCTCAGCAGCCGGCGAAGAGTTCCAACACTGATAGTTCCAGTAGCAATCTGATTATATGTCCCTCTCGCCTTTCCTCTGAGCGTCAAGCGTCGGCCAAATCCCCTCGTCACACCTCGCTGCCTCATTCTTACCAGACTATGGTGATCCATTTGCTCCTCCGAGGTGTACACGTGCTCCCACAAGGCCATAACCATGTCATGCATCAATACTCCACCAAGTTTTGCCGAGCCAGCCAGTTTGTTCGCCGGTTCATTCCCCAGCATCCAGGTGATGCTTGCTACCCGTGACCTCCGAAGCGAAGCAAGCCACACTGCACGAAGCCTGCCTGTTCTCACCCTCCTCAGCATGCTTTCCGAGTCGGTTACAATCACAATGTGTGTATGTATCGTGTTCTCTATCCAGCGGAAAGCTGCACTGACCGCCTCCACCTCCATTCTTAAGCTAGATGTTGTCATCATACGCCAGGCTCTCCTGCACCAAACACCGACCATTAGCTTTTGCTAAGAATCTAGCATGAGAATGGAAGTGGAGGCAGTAACAGCGGCATTCCAGTGGCTAGAGGAGACCACTGCAACATACGTTGTATTCATTACGGATTCAAAGAGTTTGCTTAGTAAGGTGGAGAAAGGAATGTTTCGTGTGGAATGGCTCTCGTCGCTTCAGAAGTCAAAGATTGTGAAAATTGTATCGATATTTTGCCCTGGCCATGCGGGGGTACGGGGAATGAACAGGCTGATAGGCTAGCAGGGAATGCACCTCTTGGTGGTAGTTTGCCTATGGACAAGGGGGAGGTGGTCGTGCGCTTGTGGGACCAGGTGGAGAAGGCGGAACAGATTGAGAACCCATATGTGGAAAGAATGAGATTGAGGGGGATCGGCAGGGGTTCTGGCAGAATCTCAAAACTGAGAGGGAAGACCAGGAGAACTTTTAATAAGATAGCGGTGGGAACGATTAGTAGTATGACTCTTCGCTGGCCGTTGAACGAGGGGACGGAGCACGTATGGGAATGTCCTGAGTGCAGTGATGTCGGTTCTTAACTCAACTCAACAACTCCAGACACGGATCAATTTTCAGTTTAAAAAAAAGAAAAGAAATGATAACTTATCTGGCAACTACCGTTGACAATATGCACCGACAGAATCTGGCTTGTGGCGAAACGGACACGACCAATGGCGGGGCTAAGGCAAACCCCACTTACATGTAGTGGTCATACTCGACCAGTTGTTGATTTATCTTTTAGTAATGTCACACCGTTTGGTTATTTTTTGATAAGTGCTTGCAAAGGTAATTTCATAATTATGATTAATGCTGTGTTCTTATTAATCTTTTATTTCCTTCAAAAGTCTTGTGAAGCGCGTTGTATAAATTCACTTTACTTTATTTAAATTTTTAGTACTACTTTTTTACTTTTACTTCAACTACGCGTTTAACAATCAATTAAACTTAAAGCCATTTTTAATAACATTTTCTGAATTGATTTTCAATCATGCAACTTATATAGTTAGATACCTCTTGAAAAGCAGGGTTGGGATCGGCTAGCCTCTCCCAGGAGGGGTGAAAAGTGAAAATCAGTAGCCTGCCGATGACCTGCAGCCTACACAAGTCAACCCCCCACCTCCTTGTGGTGCAGACCGGGAAACCATGAATCCCTGTGGTCAGATTTGTGTCCTAAACCTGCGAATGGCCTAGCAAGCCGGCAGGGGATCATCATACTGCTCATAGAAAAACTAAGAAATATAAACGGACTGGCCCAAACGGACGTAGCATGAACCATCAGATTTTAAATTTGAGTATTTTAATTTACTAATGAGACCACCACCAAAAGATAGGCCTTGAGAAACCGAATCTAATGGTACCAAGATGATGCATGTATGTCAATTAGAAGCGAAGATATTGCAACTTTGAGTGTCCTGATCGTAAACACAGAAATTGAGACAGAAGATCTCCTCTGGGCATCTTTTTTTCGTGTCCAAGTCTATGTCTTAGATGAAGTTATCAAAATTTATGTTCTTACTAGTGTAGCTTGTTTATTTTTAAACGAACATCCTAGCAACCATACATCATTGCGATCGGTGTAGCGAAGCCTAACTGCTCATGTCATCTATTTTTGAAAGTGTCTATTCCGCGCCAGCTCGGAATAAACTACTCTGTCTATTCCGCGCCAGCTCGGAATAAACTACTCCGTCTATTCCGAGCCAGCTCGGTATAAACTACTCCGTTTATTCAGAGCTAAACTATCACATGATTTTTCCCGGTCCCGGAAACCCCGGATGGTCGTGTCTAGTCACGTGACTTAACGTATGTGACGTCATCGGAACATGAGCGTGGCTGTTATATACTTTTGTCGATTCAAGATCATATCCTCAGTAGCACAGTGGTTAGTGTCTCTGCCTGATAAGTGGGAGCTGTTGGTTCGATTCCCTGCTGGACACACTTTTTTTTTAAAATATTTCAGCAATTAATTGAGTGCAAGCGACTTTTTAATAAAAAAAAATATTAGGAACTATGATTATGAACAGATGTTTTGTCACTTATATTATCTTATTTATATTATATAAAAGTTATCACTTTTTTATGTCTTTCAACACATCTTTCTCATATCTCTGTCTCTCACACTAGCCTCTCTTTTCAACCTGCTTCACATATACCAGGTTTTGCTGCACTTTATGTGCGTAGCATTTCCTTGTTTATTTGTTAATTCATCAGGCCAGTAAGTCGGAAGCCTGGTGTTTGAATTGCCTAATCATGTCTTTCTGAGGCGACGCATATTACTGTCAGCTTGGACCGGAATTATGAGGTCAGGGTTGCCACTTTTTTTTGGGGGGGGGGGGAAGAGAGGGTTGCCAGATAGTTGAGCGTTGACCCAAGTCAGTTCAAAGTTTAAATAATGGCAGTTACCATAATTTACGCGCGTCCAGACCGAACATAAAATGGGTAAATGACACCGTAAGAAAAGTAAAATCTAGAAAGTATTCAAAATATCCGACTCCAAATGAAAAGTATCTAGAATTGCATCCATCATCCAAACGTCAGAAAACGGTATCCAGATGCCGGCAAAAACCTCTAGATCTGAATATAAAATATCTAGAATGGCAACTATGATGAGGACATCAATAGCAGGAAATAGTAGGTCGGTAATGTAAACAAAGATGGAAGCCTGTAAACAGTAAGAGTACAGAAACACAAGTTAACAATTCTTTAACTCGCATGGGGACACAATTATTTTTATTAGGGATACCAATCTGGAAAATTATTCTTGATATTTAAACAGCTTCATACTTCAGCTCGGTATAAACTACTCCGTTTATTCCGAGCCAGCTCGGTATAAACTACTCTGTCTATTCCGAGCCAGCGCGGTATAAACTACTCTGTCTATTCCGAGCTATCGCGGTATAAACTCTCCCTATATTTTTACATATGATGTAACATTATCTAATTAGCATACAAAAATGGCCGCCAATTAGTTATTTTAATTAATTACCATGTGCGTTCTTTATATTAGCTTTAAACCCTGGCAAGTAATATCTTGTATTATGCGGAATGATGCTACGCACATAATGGGTTAAATCCTGTTTACATATGATGCAACGTTATCTAATTAGCATATAAAAATGGCCCCAAATTAGTTATTATATTAATTAATTACCAAGTGCATTCTTTATTAGTTAGTTAGTTAGTCGCGGTTCCAACTTCACAGCAACGGGTCATCCCCATTATGCTCCGTTCCTGTGCCAGTGAATATCACATAAAATGCTCCCCACTGCCCAATGTGAAAAGTGGAAAAGACAGGAGTCTTGACAAACAACAGCCCGCACAGATACACTGCATAATGCCGCCGCCAGAATGTCAACACAATAGTCCCCCACGAAACATCCAGTTTATCTCTGATGGAATTGGCATTCTTTATATTAGCTTTAAACCCTGGCAAGTATTATAGCGTGTTCCATCGTGCCATTACCTGAAGTTAAAAAAATAATGTACGGAATCGTGCCGCCAACGAAAATCTCGTCCCGGAAAACGCTCTTTAATTTACCATGCATTCTTTCGACGTCATTCATTCATTCATATCACACGTAACAAGAACCTACGTCATCCTGGGTTTTCCAGGAAAGGTTTGCTTAATATTCCGTGCACTGAATTTAAATTAGAACTACCTCAATTATATATGTATTTTTAAATTCTACATACAATTTTAAATATATCTGGAAAGTTTCATCGTGGTAATTGCTGCACATGTGTATGAAAACATTTTCGGCGAAGCGTGTCTTTGTGAATGGAGAAGCGTGTGGCATGCGCCATGGCGACTGCGCATGCACGAATCGATCGAAGTGGCATGTACGCTTTCACTTTTCAACACTCAAAACGTGCAATTTGACCTACTAAAGTTAAAGAGAACACAAGTTTAAAGATTATTAATAATTTATTTGTATACTTGTACTATCATTTAATATGACGGAACATATTTTAGAAGTCAGTTTTCATAATCCGCCTATGACCCGTAAGTTGAGACCAGCCTCGCATACAGAGAAAAATGAAAACGGCAGATTGAACCGTAAATAACTTTTTTCTGACGCTTGCAATAGAAAACCAATTGTAGATGGATCTTCGAATTCTGTATTCAATTTTACAGAAGTTGGAAAGTTTCATCGCTAAACTTGCTTTAATTGTGCAACGAAGATACCCCAACTGATAACTGATGACTTGCTTTAATTGTGGTTGAAAAACAGGCGATGATGTTACGATCATGAAACCCAAAACGGCGGCTTGTCTATATAAAAATCTTTGTGGAAAATTGTTGTGCTCTCGCTAGCGTAGTCGTAAGCAGTCCGCCTGTCACGCGGGAGACAGCGGTTCTGTTCCCGGCTGAGCAAATTTTTTTTTTTTTTAAAGTTCTCACAAAATTGTTAGGTGATATAATAGAAACTATTAAACATTATGAACTAAAATATATAGAACTAAGAGGCTGGAAGTTTGTGAATAAAGTGTGCTCTATGGATCTGTGCAAGCTGCCGACTGCCGGGGACCGCATCCCACAGAGGCAGCTGAATGATCGCGTTATCGGAATCAATGAATCCAATTGATGTCTTTGTTTAATGTGAATTTTAATTGTCATATAAAATATTGCCCCTGAATCAGCATAGTTTCATCGCTAAACTTGCTCGAATTATGGTTGAAAAACAGATTTTCTGCGAAGATGTGACTTTGTGAATTAGAAACCCACGGGTCATGACGGCCGCCGCATATTGATTGTGCTACACTTTTCAACACACAAAACGTGCGATTTGACCTACTAAAGTTAAAGGGAACACAAGTTTAAAGATTATTAATAATTTATTTGTATACTTGTACTATTTTATAGTCATTTACCATGACGGAACATATTTTTGAAGTCAGTTTTCATATGACCATTTGAGACAATCTCGCACGCACACAACACGCAGACACCAGTGGGTGTCGCTGGTGGAGGATATCGGGCACCCTAGAGAGCTACACTTACGGGTGAATAGCATGAAAAATCGCAACTCGTCTCACCTTCACAAAATTGTGAATATCTTCACTTAGAAGTGACATAACAGGCATCATTGAGGTACCATTAGATTTTGAATTTCAAGGCCTATCTTCTGTGGCCGTCTCATTACTAAATACTCAAATTAAAATTGTCATAGGACTTGCTACAAGTAATATCTTGTATTATGCGGAATGATGCTACACACATAATGGGTTAAATCCTGTTTACATATGATGCAACTAAACTAAACCACATAAACACTTGGCATGTGGAATCTGGGGCAATAGTCAACCCAACGAAGGCAGCAGTGACATGGTTCTCTTTGAACAACCATATTGTCAATACTCCAACACCAACTGTAAATCTGTGTTCAGAGACGGTGGAAAGAACGCAGGCAATTAACTACCTGGGGATACGCTTTGATGGAAGCCTTGCTTATCATGAGCACATAGACTGGGTGATAGCAAAGGCCGAGCGAGGTTTGGCTGCGATGCGGGTGATGGCGGTGGCAAACTGTGAGCAGTGCCATCTATGTCTCCTTTACGAGGGTCTGGTCCTTTCTGTTTTGGAGTATGCATTGGCGATCCTGACTATCAGCCAAAAGCAGATGGAAAGGATACAGAACGAAGCTATGTGCATTATTCTTGGATGTACAAGAGATACAGCATACAGGGCGATGCGCTACCTTCTTGATTTTCCAATCATTGTGGACAGAATACAAATTTGCAGAGCACGTGCATACCTCAGAGTCAACGCAAACACACATCTACTGCACAGTGAAATTAAGAAGATAAAGGGCAGCAGGTTAAAAAGAGGAAAGTTGTGGATGGGTCAAGCCGAAGACATTCTTCAGCAGGTGTGTTCACTTGAGGACTTAGAACCTGGCGAGGAGTGGGTACAAATGCCAAGAGATTTCTGTACGTCCTTTTCTGTTTGCATCCAACTAGACAGAAAATGCAGACAAGAAAATCCAGCTGCTGTGGAGTCGGAAATACAAGCTTTGATTTTTAAGAATTCTTTGGAGGGTGATGCTGTCATTTACACAGATGGGTAGGTCATTCGACGAGTGAGAAGTTCATGGGCTTTTACGGCTCAGGCCAGAGGGAGAATTGTGAAGGAAGATTCTGGTGCTTTTGCTTTCACCACAAGTAGCCTGACTATGGAAGTCATGGCAGTAAGTAAAGCAATAACATGGCTCGAGACACAGTAGTGACTCAATGATCATGCTCAAGAAGATAGAGATGGGGTGGATCCAAAGAGAGTGGAGGCTGTCTCTGGAGCTGTCTCGGCTGGCAAAGATAGTTTCATTTTCGTGCCAGGGCATGCAGGTGTACGAGGAAATTAGCGGGCTAGCAAGTTTGCAGGTACGGCTACTGTGGAAGGCAGACGAGCCATGGACCAGGCTGGTCATTCTGAATGCTCTACGAGAAGTAAGTTGTTCACGAGAACCTGTGACCACTGAATCTACAACCATGGTCAGGCTTCGAGAACAGCAAGTTAAAAGAGGGGTGGCAAAACAAGAACACTACGCAGGAAACCAAAGAAGATTAATAAACCAACACAGAACTGGTGTCGTCAGTCGCTACACGCAGCGGAATTTACTGAGGAGGGGATCCGAGCACTTATGGACGGAATGATGTGCAATGAGGATGATCTGTCGACTAACTAACTAACTGAAAACAATAAGAAATTAATATAAAATGAAATGAATATAAAAGACTAATGTAAGTTTTGTTTAGTCGACTACAATGCGATAGAGATAAAAATTAAGGCAACAAGCCAGCTGATGCAAGCGCCGTTTGTAGTTTGTAATTTGTAAGTTTATAATCATCAGCTTAAAGAGAATTATTATATTTGAGACGACAATTAAAAACCTGAGATTGAAGATCATCACCATGTTCTTCCACTTTTACCATTAAGCATTGTGGGAAGGAATTGTTGACGTTCCAGCGTCATATAAGTGGTACTGGGTAGTGTTCTGTGTCTTTGATGTCATCAAACTACTTTGTTCTCGGGTGTCCTCTTGCTCTCGTATAAGATTTTCTTTGATATATTGCCAGTGCTGGTAATTAATGGTGTTACATTGAAGATAATTTCCTCAGTCGCGCAAAAGTACATTTCAACATTTGTAGCTGGAACTACTACTATGTTACATGAAGAAGGAATTGTGGCGTGAGCAGTAAGTTTCCGAATATTGCAGACCAAAATTCAAAAGTTGTATTTGGATATTAGGGACCATTTAAATTAGAAACTTAATAAGCACGACAAATCCTATATATACTTCCAAGTGTTAGGAGGCTGCATATACAAACAAATATTCTGAATGTGCTCCTTTAGTGCAGAAATAATAAATAGACCCCTGGCCTAGGGGTTAACGTCTTTCTCCGTAATCCTGTATATTCTCGTTAGTAACGTAACCTGCATGAGAAACGGTAGCGGTTCTCGCCGCGTTGGTAACTTACGGAGTATGTGAGCCGGTCACTCAGAAAGCAATGGCAAACTGCTGAGCGTAATCTTGCCTAGTAAATCAACAGCAGCTGAAAAATGCTGATGTTCCCTGCAACGTCCTGTAAGGGACATGCAAAAAAAAAAAAAAATATGCTGCAGCATATGAATGTCATTTCATGATATTGTACTGTATTGCCAAAAATTACAGACCCCACACTGTCATTGAAGGTTTGGTTGCATTATTAATGAAGCTAAATGTGATTGATTTAAAAAAGTATGTGAATGAAAAAAGTGTAGAGAATTTATTTCACACATTGCCTCATTTCTTCGTGGAGATTTAATATATGAAATAAAGGAAAGCCCACTTGTCTGTACCCCACTTGATGGATCGACACACAAATCTGATGATAAATGGCTGATACTACATATTTATTTCATAAGAGAATGGAAGGCGGAGACATTTCTTTCTGTTATTTCATTGGAAGATGCAACAAGTGATAGGTATTTGAAAGATCTAGAGATATGAATAACTTAACACTTTGCTGACCAGCAGCCCGGAGCATTACTGTCTCCCATTACCAAGGGTGTTTGCGGATGTAAAAAAAAATGACTGGTTTTTAAATTAAATTCACTAAAAATTTAAAATTGAACGTAGGGTGTTGAAATTTTCAGAGCACTGTTATGAATGGTTGTTACGCATAAAAAAATGTTTTATGAAAATTTGTCACATGATCATGGCGGCCATCTTGGAAAATGAAAAATAAAAATTTTTCATTTCTACACTGTGTTGTGGTTTTTGTTTGGTGTGTTGTGTCTGTGATATTAGTAATTACTATTTGGTTATATATATATATATATATATATATATATATATATATATATATATATATATATATATATATATATATATATATATTGGGTATTTGGGTATATAAGGTTAACCCACTCAACAAATGCTCGCAGAAGTCGGATGTGTCGGCCTAACGGCGCAAGAACACAGCTCTGCTGTAAACAGGCACAACGCAATCAAGTCCAAAAAAAATAAAAAAGATGAACGCAGAAGAAGAAAAAGTATTTGTAAATTCTTACCTCTAGTTGAAGTCTGAGCTGTCTCCTTCATTACTTGGGGTTGAAGTTGTAGCTGTAGACCTCTGCAAGTCTTTGTCTGGAACGTTGATAATCCTCAACCGTGTGGTATAACTTGAAACATGGTGTCAGGCATAGAGGTGTATTGCAATCTGGGCAGTACATGCAAGTCTGGCTTCTTTTACCTGCAGCCTTACACACTTTACAGTCTGGTTTGTACCTTGGTCTTTCATACTTTTGAATAAAATGGCGCTCAGTAAGTCGTGATGTTGTGACTTGTGGTCTTGAAGGTGTTGCATTGCGCCGAAGAACAGCAGGTCCAATAAGAGCAAGACTGACATCCTGCCTAAACTTCTTTGCAGTGATCTTATTTGTAGAGATGGCATTGTTGTAGATTATATGCCCATTGACCAGAGCAGTTTCAACTAGACAATGGTATAATGGCAGGTACCATTTATAGGATCTATGTGGAAAGGGGTAGCTTGCACTCAGTTGGCCGAAGTGATCGACACCACCCATACTTTTATTGTATTTTTCTGCAAGCACTGGCTTGTTTATTATTCTGCCCTCTGGAATTCCCCTTTTCCTGACTGTCTTTTCCATAACATCATTGGAGTGAACTGTAGATATCAGGGTCACTCTCTTAGTGTCATGCCAGGTAACGGCCAACATGCAATTATCTTCTGTAACACAAAACACAGGATGATCTGCCTTTTTCAGTTTAAGTTGTTTTTTCTTCAACATATCAGGAAATTGCTTTCTATTTTCACATACTGTTCCACATGCACCAATCTGCATTTCTTTCAGTTCTTGAAATAAAGCTGGGCTTGAATAAAAGCTGTCACAATAGAGAATATGTCCTTTGGAACCATATCCATCAAGAAGATGTTTCACAACTTTGGAAGTTGTCCCAACACAACCTTCATTATTTGCCTTTCCAGTGTAAATCTCTAGTTTCAGGCAGTACTGGGTTTTGGCATCAGTAAGTACAAATAATTTGAATCCCCACTTTGTCGGCTTTGCTGGCAGGTATTGCTTGAAATATATCCTGCCTTTGAACCCCACCATGGATTCGTCTATTGATAACTCCCGTCCCGGTGTGTAGTGTTGCCTGTATGTAGGTAATACACTAATATGATGTCTAGTAGGGGCCTGAGTTTGAACAAGGGGTCATACCCAGGCTGTCCTCTTTCAATTCTATAATCGTTATTGTTTAAATGAAGATTTCTGTGAAGCTGTTGGTATCTGTTCCGACTCATGGCCTTCGAATATGCTGTTTCATTCAGCCAAAAATTCTTAGACCAGTAGTCTGAAACTGCTGGTTTACAACACATTCCCATAGCAATCTGAAGGCCTATGAATGCAGAAATTTCAACTGCATCAGTATGATCCCAAGTAAGCTTTTTGTACTTGGCATTTCCTGTGTACTGAGCGAGGTGATTTTCACCATACCTGTTGACTTCACACGTGATCAGATCTATGGCAGTGTCAGGGAAAAAAAGCTTGAAAAAATCAATGGGCATAAACCCAGTTGTGTCTGACGTGACACCTTGTTCTTCTTCATATTGAGGAATATTGTTCAGCTCAATACGTTCATTTCAAAGAGCCTTTCTCCATTTCCAAGGAGAATTTTCAGCTGAAGAAATGTTCTGGTCTCTTGTTGCCACGCCTACTTCTATCTTCAGAACTACCTTCATCACCTCCATCACCAACTTCTACATCGTTGTCGCTACTACTAGTACTTTCAGTCACACTGTCATTCACTTCGTCTCTGCTCAGCCAGGAATCATCACTTTCAGCACCAAATTCGCTGGCAGAGTCAGAATCATCTATATTTCTATCCTGGTCTTCAGCATCCGACATGATGAAAATGCTGGTGTTTCAATTCTGACACAATTTTATAAAATTTCACAAGAAAACTCGCTGAAACTCGCTCAAATTGATATCACGCAAGGCACAGCCATTTTGGAATAAGGGAAACAACTGGATGACGCCTGATTCGGTGGCTATCGATAAGGCCGTCTGTTTGAAATCCGCATGTCGCTAATTCGTCGACCGTCGAAGTTGGTCACCAAGGCATATATCCGGAAATTCGTCGAGCGTCGAAGTTGGTCAGCAAAAGATTAAGTAATCTCATGATGTTATCTTTAACTGTGCCTCCAGTAGAGGAATTTAATGGTTCATTTCAAAATATGTAGCTTTATCTGAGTTGTGGTTTGTGTTTTTCTTAGCCCATGTTAAAAGAAAATATTGTTGGCTCCGAATTTCTACCCCCGTGTGTGTGTATGTATATATATATATATATGTATAATATATATATATATATATATTTTTTTTTTTCCGCGTTTCCATCCTGTTTCAGGATATTGCGGTCAACACCAGCATCTTTCAGCTGTATGTTGATTCCTAGGCTAGATTACGCTCATCAGCACGCCACGACTTTCTGAGCGACCGGCTCCATACTCTCATAAGTCACTTTTGCGATTCGAACCACTGCTAATTCTCGTCGCGTCACGTGACGAGAGTATTCGGAGTTAGCGGAGAAAGCTGCTAACCCCTCGGCCATGGAGCCGGCATATATATATATATATATATAAGGGCAGTTAACGATTAATTTAAATTTAATAAACTTTTGAAAAATTAATGATTAATTAATAATTAATTTTGATTAAAGCAAAAAATTTATAGTCACATAACTCACATTATACTCATATTTGTAAAAAAATCAAAATAAGACTGGGTTGTCTTGTTCATATGTCATCTACTAACCAACTATGTAAATAGACAATATGTTGACAGGATTTGGTTCATGTGGTGAGCGCGTCTTATTAACAATATAACCAGCAGAGCTGAACAATTGTTCACACGGAACTGAGGTAGCCGGTATGCACAGAATGGTCTTGGTAAGGAATGCCAATTTTGGATATCGATGTTCATTAAGTTTTCACCATTGTAGAGGGTCAACCGATTCAGCAACTTTCTATTCCATTTTGTAATGCAGCAATTCATCAGAAGAGCTGTCGACATGATCTTCCATGTCTGAGTCAGACATTTTGGTTCACATATGGTTTCATTGTCAATGTCAGTATCATTCGTTGCAGCAGTCTCCATCTGCTCATCATGAACATCAACTGCTATTTGTTGTTCAGTACGTGACTATGTTCGCACTTTTGCATCTTTTGACGAACACTTTAGGTATTTGTAGTAGGAATATGTGCAAAACCCGGGTTTGAAACCATATTTCTTGCATTGTCAGTAACTAGAGCTTGAATTCTATTCGTTATATCCCAGTCTATTGCAAACTGTTTATATAACTCGGCAACACTGTCAGATTAATGACGTTCAACAACATTCACGCATTAAAGAACAACATTTTTAAATTTTCAGTCATCGGCAATCCAATGGCCAGTAATTCCACAATAGCTTTCGTTACCTAGAGATGTCCAAAAATCATATGTTAGCGCAATTCTTTTTGCGTTTTTCACAGATTCTTTAACACTGAATCTTACTGTTACACTTAGCAGTCAATGGTTTGTCAATAGTACGGCGGGAAGGTACCTTATATTCAGCATTTTGCAATGCTGTCCGTAATACTTGTTGAAGGCCATTGTCATCTACTATTGATAATTGTCTGCCACTACTAGCAATCCAGTTTGCAAGCAATACTTGAATATCATGTTGCTCCCCCGATGTGTCTCCACCTTGCCGTGGTGGGGGAGCTTGCGTGTCCCATCGACCCCATGTGCTTGCCGATGGATGAAAACTACATATCGGACGGCTCGTGGGATAGGGACCAGACTAAGAGAGACACAACCTGCTGCTCTGAAGGTAAGACTGAGGATAGCAGTCAAAATCAGGCAAACGATCCCTAAAATTTCAGTCCGGACATAACCTCTAAGGCTCCCATCCGAGGTGTATGGCTGAACGTCTCTAAGCCATAAACTCTCGGAAGTGAGAGCCTGGCCGACACAAAACACTAAAGGCTCCCTGTCGAGGGCTGTGGCTGAACGCCTCTAAGCCACAAACCCTCGGACTTGAGAGCCAGGCCGATACCCACCTTTCGAAAAATAAAGGCGTGATACTGAGCAAGCTACATGCTCAGGTCTGATACAAGTTCGAAGGCTCTCAGCTGGGGGATATGAGAGATTCCCGGATGATAGGGCCAGGCCGTTTCTCGTTCACCGCTGCACGAAGGTAAGGTGCTGAGCCGGCAGCACAAGTAGCCTACCTCGTGAGCGAGTACAAAAAGTCAAAAAAGTGCCCCAGTCGAAGAAAATGGCTGCGAAAACTGTATCTAACTCAAAAAGAGTGTAGACAAAAGTGGAAGAACGTCTTAATGACGCAAAATGGAACGCACGGCGAGCGAACCTATTGCGTGGTCCGAAGTCAAAAGCAAAAGCTTACTGAGTGGGTGTCGCTTGCAGTCTGACCGTCCCTGGTGTGTGCTTGAGCGATCAGTGGCAAACGAGTTGCCCAACACATGGAAGTGAGGAACTAAAGCAGCCATGAGCAGGACGTGGCAACTCCTCGGGTGAGCCCAGTCACAGAGCAATATGTGCCGGCTCTGCAATTATGGAAGCCTCCTTGGATAGCGAGGGAATGCTCATGGTCTGCCCCTGCCTTCCCTTGAGGGCCAACCACGATGTCGTTCATCGTTCTATCTTGACCAGCTGAGATGATAGCGACATCACAACAGTCCAACGTGCCTCGAAACCAGAGGATGGCTAACCTCATTAAAAAATGCCCGCTGAAGACGGAAGTGTCGTCCTACGGGTGGCAAACTAAAAATTGACACTACGCAATTACGTCCGAGTGAAATGTCTCGTCCGAATGTCTCTCGTGCTAGGAACAGCTCTGACTACCTAGTTTCCGAATGCCGCTCTTGTTCGGAACAGCTCTGACTGGGTAGTTTTCCGAATGTCTGTTGAGCCTGGAAAAGCTCTGATGGGCGCAACGACAAGCACATGTCCGAAAACTCGCTGAGTGGATGCCGTCTGCAAACCTGTCTGGTTTGTGCGGGAATGACCCGGGGAAGCGAAATGACCAATATATTGAAGTGAGGATTTAAAGCAGCCATGAGCAGGACGTGACGATCTCCCTCGGTGAGCCCAGATCCAGGGCGTTATGTGTCGGCCCTGCAACTATGGAAGCAACCTTGGATGGCGGAAAATGCTATGGACTGTCCCTGCCTTCCTTTGAGGGATGACCGTTGTCTTCGACCGTTCAACCTTGGCCAGCATGCTTGCAGATGGCACCACAAAAGTGAGAGTCTCCCAGGAATGCTACCTGGTCAAAAAAGCACGCTAAAGTCGATGTGTTGGCCTACGGGTTTCGGCCCAAGGGCGCATAACAGACACACCACAATCACATCTGAAAAAAACACTCCGGATGAACGAAAAGAAGAAGAAGAATATCATGTTGTAATGCAGCACTCACTGGACGATCAGACAAATGACAAAAGTGACTCAAAGTAGTCTGCTTTGAAGTAGGAGACAATGCTGCAATAGCTCTCAGCTGAAATTTCTGATGCTGTAGTGGATGTTTTTTTTTAGGCTGTTTGAAATGGAGGAGCGGGAGTGTATATAGAATACCCAAATAATACTAAGGACACAGCCAGAGTACCAACAGGAAAGTACTGCCATAACTATGATGCTGAAATTGAGGCAATCAAGATAGCAATAGAGAAATTACAAAATACCCGCCATGGTGATATTGACAGATGCAAAATCAGTAATAGAGGCACTCCTGTCTGGGAAATTACCAGTTCTAAGGACACTACTTTCTGAACTTAGCAGTCAGCATAAGGTCACCATACAGTGGATACCATCACACTGTGGAGTACCCGGAAACAGCAGAGCTGATCAATTGGCTAAGGAAGGAGCAAAAGAAGAAAAGCCTGATGTGCCCATTACATTCCACCAAAAGAAAAGAATGATAAATCAGTCAGAAGGCCACCAAACCCTACTCAAGACGACTACCACGTTATGGACAGAACAGAATAGGTCATTATTCTGCGCCTCAGAACAGGACACAATAGATTATGCAACCACATGTATACAAAATTCAAGATTGGTGACTCAGCCATGTGCACATGTGGTTTGGCGTCGCAGACTGCAGATCACATACTCCAGGACTGCCCAAACTACAACATATCCAGGCGAACCTTCTGGCCTAGAGAGAGACAGTGGAAGATAAACTCTATGGACCGCTGAGTGAACTAAAAAAGACTGTTAGATTCATACAAGAGACAACATTGCAGTTATAGACATATTTCAAGTGAACGAAAGAAGAAGAGGTGGTAAGCAAGGTGTTAGAACCATGGTAGGCAAACAATATATCACAATTAACGCATTAAACCTTTTCAGCATTTTCAATATTTCCATCAGTCAGTACTTTAAAACCAAGATGTTCATGTAATCGTCCGGAAATTGGTTTATATTTCGCACCTGCCATGTTGTTACTTTTAGACTTCCAGTTCATTTGTGTAAGTGATGGGAGAAAAGTTTTTGATTCATTGTTTAAACAAATTTAATCGTTAATAAACATTAATGATTAATCGATTAATTAATCGATAATTTCCGCAGCCCTTATATATATATAGATATATCAGAATAGGGTCAGCTAAAGCTGCATTTCAGAAAATGAAAGGTATCTTATGCAATAAGTCACTATCATTGATTGTAAGAGAGTGCTTAATTGCTATATAGAACCTGTTTTACTCTGTGGCAGTAAATCTTGGAATGTAAATGAAAAAGAATTAGGAAGAACTGGAAAGCAACAGAGATGTGGTTCCTAAGACAAATGTTGCGAATACCTTGGACTGCCAAAGTAACTAACAACGATTGCCTGAAAGAGGCTAATGAAACTGGAACATTATATTCAACAATAAGAATGAGACAAACAGCTTTCTATGGTCACATGATGAGAAGAGAGCATTGGAGAACATCTTGACGACTGGAAAGATCAAGAAGAAGAGAGGCAGGGGCAGACCAAGAGAAATGATGATGGATGGACTGCGACGGTGGCATTGAGGAATATTATCAGCAGAGTTATCCAGAACACCAAAGACCAAGATCTGTGGAGAGCCATGGACGCCTACGCCACTTGGCAAGGCACTTGGTGGTGATTATATTTATATATATATATATATATATATATATATACACACACACACACACACACACACACACAGTCGAGTCCACTTAAGTCGAACTCGGATAACTAGAATTTCGCTTAAGTCGACGTTATTGGCTTGGTATATATACATATATATATATATATATACATATATATATATATATACATATATATATATATATACATATATATATATATATATATATATATATATATATATATATATATATATATACACACACACACACACACACAGTCGAGTCCACTTAAGTCGAACTCGGATAACTAGAATTTCGCTTAAGTCGACGTTATTGGCTTGGTCCCGGCCAAGATCCTTCTTTATCTTTGTATAAAAATTCCTGATAAGTCGAATTCGTTTAAATCGAATTTTCGGATTAGTCGAACATAAGAATGAATTACCGACTATATAAACGTCCACATTAAGTCGAACTGTTCATTTCACACCCCCCCCCCCCCCCCCCCAAAAAAATAAATTAAAATCATCGTTTTTTCAAAGGCCTGAAAACGTATGTGAATTACAGAGCCGATTCAAAGGCATGGATGACATCAGAACTGTTCCTTGGGTGGCTACAAGAATTTGATTATTCAATGGTGTTCTTTTAATTGTTGACAATTGTTCAGCCCACACAAAAATTAACAATCTGAAGGCAACAGAGCTTTTGTTTCTGCCACCTAATGCCAACATCAACACTTCAGCCTTGTGATCAAGGTATCATTCAAAATCTGAAAGTTCTTTATAGATTCACAATGTTGTCAAAACTTGTGGATCATATGGATTCTGACCTCATTTGTGATGATTTCAAGATAACCCTTCTTGATGCTATTCTTATGTTAAAATCTTCATGGGTCAGAGTTTTACCAGCAACTATTGCAAACTGCTTTAGACAGACTGGCTTCTTACCTGCAGTAGATGTCTCTGTAAATGAGAATTCCACACCATCAGCGAGCAGTGAGAGCAATGTTACTGACATTTCAGTGGAGCCATTACTTGCTAGATTGTTTAAGAGCTGAAAATTGATCCAGAGGAGTTTGTGAACATTGACAATGATGTTTCTACTAGTGCAACTCTTTCAAGCACTGACATTATAGGGCTATGTATGTCAGTCATTCAACCAACAGACCCTTCCACCCTGACTCTGATGATGAGGATGACTGTGGGCTGCAAGCACAACCTGTATTGCAGTCAGATATTTTGGCATCAATTGACAAAATTGACATTTACATGATGCAGAAGGATGTTCAGATGATGCAGTCTCACCATTTTGTGTCTTTAAACAGGCGATGGGAAGACATTTTTCACAAGTCAAGAAGCAAAGCAAAATCACAGACTTTTTCTTTTATTAATTTGGAAATTTTCAAAACTAAACATTTCAACATTTCTGATATTGTATTGCTATTTATTTGTTCACTACCTGTGTTTCCTAAGTGGTACAATCATTTTACTCAATGCTACTGCATGGTACACATGTATTAGTGTACATATGTGTGCAGTCTGGATAAGTAGAATTTCTGATAAGTAGAACAAATTCCTTCGGCCCCTTGCGGCGATAGGCAGATGATCTCATCAGTAGAGACAATGGCTATGGCCACCGACTAGTACAGTCACTGCCCAGAAGGAAAGCAATGGCAAACTACCTTCTGCAAAACTTGCCAAGAAACCATAACAACTATGACAGAAAACATAATAAAGAGATCTGGTGGTGAGACCCCCAGGCCAGGCAGATCAGATAACACTGGGGAAGAGTATGACACAGGGACCAGTACTAGTAATCGTGATGACGGAGTTAATCCTGACTGTTACCAAGGAAATCCCCTTGTGAGACTAAGAAAAAGAGTGAGAATGGGAACGTGGAATGTGAGAAGTCCGTATGAGGGGAAGCTTAAAGTAGTATGTGATGAGATTGAGAGGTTAAATATTCAAATTTTAGGAATTAGTGAACATCACTGGAAAGGCAAGGGATATTTTACAACTGAAAATGGAAGTCTTTTCATTTATTCTGGTAGAGACGTGGGAGGCCAGAGTGGAGTGGCATTTTGTTTAGATAAAACAACTGCAAAAGCTTTACTGGGATATAACCCAGTTAGTGATAGAATCCTCACTATTAGACTTAAAGGCCGTCCAAAAAACACAACACTCGTACAGATATATGCACCTACTTCAACAGCAGAGGAGGACGAAATTGAAGATTTTTACAACACACTGCAAGACACATTAAATAAGATTGGTCATAATGATATAGCAATAATACTGGGAGATTTTAATGCAAAAGTTGGTACAGGAAGAGCTGAAAATGAGAGACACGTTTTAGGAAAATTTGGATTGGGAAACAGAAATGATGCAGGTGACAAATTAATTGGATTTTGCACAGAAAATGAGTTAATGATAGCCAACACGCTTTTTAAACAACACTCAAGAAGACTCTTCACGTGGAAGTCCCCGGACAGTATTACCAAAAATCAGATAGATTATATTTTAATACGAAGAAGATGGAGATCAAGCATAACATCTGCAAAAACCCTATGAAGTGCAGACTGTGATACAGATCATCAGTTATTAGAAGCAGATCTAAAATTAAAACTCAAAAAGCATACCCCAGGACCAAGGCCACTTCGTTTTAATCTCACAAAAATACCAGATGCACACACTGTAGAAGTTAGGAATCGTTTTGGGGTCTTTATGTCTGTACAAGAGGAAATGACACCTGATGAACTGGCAGTACAAGGTAGAGATATCTTGATAACTGCAGCCAAAGATTTAATTCAGACCAAGAAAAAGCAACTTAAGCCATGGATTACATCAGACACGTTAGAATTAATAAAACAACGAAGGGAACTGAAACAGAAAGGAGGTGAATCCGATAACAGCAGGATGAAGTATAAATCTTTAACTCGAGAAATAAGAAAGAACACAAGAAAGGACAAAAATCAATATATACAAGTTTGCTGTACCAGAATAGAGCAATGTCATAAGACTGGAAGAGATTACGAAATGTTTAAAGAAATAAAGTTATTGACAAGAAATGTTCAACCTCAATTGAATGTTATCTGTTACAAGATGGGAAATACCTTAACAGAATCTAGACAAATTCTAGAAAGATGGCAGGAGTATTGCAGTGGAATGTATGATATGAGTGACAGTGAGGATATGAATGAGATACATGAGCTAACGATAGCAGAGACAGAACCTGAACCCTCATTAGATGAAATTGCATGGGCAATAAAGAACCTGAAGAATGGTAAATCACCTGGATGTGATGAGATACCAGCTGAGCTAATTAAAGTGGGAGGAGAAGAAAGCATACAAATCTATCATGCATTATGTAAAAAGATATGGTAAATGGCCAAAAGATTGGAAGAGGACTATCTTCATTCCAATACCAAAAAATGGCAACCTGAAATTATGCACCAACTATAGAACTGTTGCCCTGATCAGTCAAGCAAGTAAAATTTTACTAAAAATCATAATAAGACTTCGCAAGAAAATGGAAGAAGAAATTAACGTGGTTCAAGCTGGATTTAGACAAGGAAGAGGAACAAGAGATCACATTCTCAATATGCGTTTAATAATAGAGAAGTGCAAAGAATTTAATGTAAACCTATTCTCATGTTTTGTGGATTATTCAAAGGCATTTGACTGTGTACATCATCATATAGCAATCTGATTATATGTGCGTCTCACCTTTCCTCTAAGCGTCGAGCATCGGCCAGATCCCCTCATCACTCCACGCTGTCAAAAATATAATGAGAAATGTAAGAGATGATATAAATAGGGATCTATATGATGCCCTAAATATCGGTGGTCTTGACATACCAGAGATTCGGTATGCTGATGATACAGTATTGCTATCCACAACACAGACTGGTATAGAAAACCTAATAGCCTCAACCCAGTTGAATAGTGAAAATCGCAATTTGTATCTCAACATTGCAAAAACAAAGATAATACATACAGATAAAACCACTATGGAGAAAGAAATATATGTTAATGAGGAAAAATTGGAGGTGGTGGAAAATTTTGAATATCTTGGGTCATAGATTACCAACGGTGACACAATGAAAGAAATTAAACGACGAATATCAGTTGCTCTTCAAAGACTAAAACACTAACTTTGAACTCAAGTGTAGTCTATACACACTAGTTAGTAGCACTGGACTTAATTTTGTGTGTGGATTAGCTTTCCCTAGTACCACTGTTCATTTCTGAGCTGTCTGATTACATTTTGTGACTTGCTGGCTTTCCCTCGAGTGTACCATACACAATTTTAGAAGGCAAAGCCTTTAAATGGGTAAATTGGTAGAGGTGATATAAATGTAAATCAGGTTAAAATATTTTCTGATTGCAGAAAGAACCTAAGCTGTATGAATATTTTCATTTTGAACAGATGGTAAACCTATGCTCCGTCAAGGGGATACGGGGGACTGGATTGGCACTTTTGAAGGTCACAAAGGTGCTGTTTGGGGTGCAACACTGAACACTGAGGCCACACGTGCTGCAACAGGAGCTGCTGACTTCACTGCGTGAGTGAACATTTACATCAGTTATATGCTTAGGATGAGAGATTTTGAAATCTTGTGAAACACATTTACGTAAGAGTCACATAACAATATTTGCTGTGTCCCAGAAGGCAATCACTTTTTTGTAAATGGGTGCTGAAAGAGAGCAAGAAGGTGAAAGAAACCATCATTGTGACATAAGCTGTAGTGATCCTTGAAAATAATAGGGAGACAATTTAGAATTTTGAGGTCTTTAAAAACATGGGATACTAGAAAAAATAAAAAAATAAAAAAAAACCAAAAAAAAAAAAAAACCACTTGAAATTTGCATATCGCAGCTGGGATACCCATAAAGAACCAAAATGGAAATCATAAACTTTGTCTATGGTTATAGTAGATATATTTTACCATCATCAGTGATTATGGAAATGTCTAAGAAGAAAGAAACACCACAGTGTAATGTACAAGTAAATGGGAATATTCTTAAACAAGTCAATCGGTATAATCTTGAAACATCTGATGGGAGGTTCCTTGAATGGAGGAGCCTTTTGCAAAATGGAAAACATACTGACCAATAAAAAATGTCAGTTGCAATAAGAAAAAGAGTGTTGAAGTGCTTCATAGAACCTGTACTTTTATATGGATGTGCAACATGGACATTGAGCAGACAAACTGAACATCTAATGGCTGTGGAAATGTGGTTTCTGAGGAAAATGCAAAGAATACGATGGACAGACATAAAAGCTAATGAGCAAGTCCCACAAGAAACGAATGAAAACTAAACTAGTTAGAGAAATTAGACATAGACTGAAGAAACAAATTAAGATCGTAAACTGATTAGAGTCATTAGACGTAGACAGTCAAAATTCTTTGGGCACGTTATGAGAAGAAATGGCTGGAGAACTTGGTGACAACTGGCAAGATTGAAGGGAAGAGACCAAGGGGAAGACCAAGAAGTAAAAACCTGGATGGCTTGGCCAGGTGGCATGGTCGAGACAGAAACACAGAGCTGATCCACGATTCTGGTGATCGAGTGAGATGGCTAAACATGATCGCCCACGCATATTGGCATGGCACATGATGGATGGATGGATGGAAAATAATTTCCCACAGCCAAAATTACATAGCAGCCAAAGGTCACAATAAACAATGAAGAAATTGAAAGTGTCATAAACTTGACACCATAATCATAACATCAGGAATGCCCACCTTGAGTTTTGTTGAGTTAAGAACCAACATCACTGCACTCACATTCCCATATGTGCTTCATCCCCTCGTTCAACAGCCAGCGAAGAGTCATACTACTAATCATTCCCACCGCTATCTGATTTAAAGTGCTCCTGGATGCTCCTCTTAGTTTTGAGATTCTTCCAGGACCCCTGCCAATACCCAGCAATCTCATTCTTTCCACATACGGGTTCTGTCTATTCCCCCGCCTTCTCCACCTGATTCCACAGGTGCACGACCACCTCCCCCTTGTCCATAAGTAATCTACCACCAAGAGGTGCATTCCCTGCCAGCCTATCAGCCTGTTCATTCTTCCGCACCCCCGCATGGCCAGGGTTGCAAAATATCCGTACAATTCTCACAATCTGTGACCTCTGAAGCGACGATAGCCATTCCCCATGAAACATTCCTTTCTCCGCCTTACTAAGCATACTCTTTGAATCTAATGAATAAAATGTGTGTTGCATTAGTTTCCTCTAACCAACAGAATACCGCTGTTAGTGCTTCCACCTCCATTGTCATGCTGGAGGTCATAGTCTCATATGCCAGACTCTCCCTTTTCAAGACTCGCCCATAGCCTTTGCAATAAAAACCCCAACCACTTTGTATGTTTCTCACCACTGACCTATCGGTGTAAATGACTGTCACCTTGATATGTATTATTACTCTGGATCAGTTGTTGCACTTCAAACTCAGTGTGGCCTGCTGCCCATTCTCTGCACTCACAACCCAGTGTTACTATTACATTGTGCCAGTCTGTCATGTTTTCCGGAACTTCAACCCACTGTTTTTAACGATTGATGGTCTCTAGATCACACACATGACGTATAGAAAGTTTTGCCTGTGCCATCCAGGACCTGCCTCGTCTTAGTCTGTGACCCTTGACTATATCCGTGGCTTCATGCAGGGGGTGATCCCTATCTGCAGCAACTCTCAAGTACCATTTGACCTGAAGGACCCTATGCCTATCCGTTATTGTTGGTAGCGCCAGGATATGCCTCATGCATATAATTGATGTGTCCTTTGTGCACCCCAGGATTACCCGCATGGCAGCATTCTGTATGTGCTCCAACCTTTCAAGCTGGTTCTTTGATACTGTCAGCAGCCCCAAATTATACTCCGTGACAAAAATTATGAAATACCCACCTTTCCAATGCAACATATGAATGAGTCATGTACCATTTCTCAATTAGTAAAGAAGAAAATTAGGTTTAAATATTACAGAAAGAACTTGTGAGATGTGGAAACATGACCGCCCATGCTTATCATGATGATTATGACTAACTGCTGATGAGATTATATTGATAAGAAATAAAATAAAAATTAAAACTGGATATTCGCAATATAGGTTTGTGGAAGGTAAAGGCACAAACAGCGCCATATACACCTTGAGAACATTAATAGAAAGAATGGTTGATATGAACAGTGATTTATATTTGTGCTATATTGACTACACTAAAGCGTTTGATGAGGTCATTCTGGACTCTTGCTGAATTCATGTAAATGTATCTGGTCATTTTTGTTTGTTTGGAGCATATAATTTAATTATTAGTCAAGTACTGTAACCAAAGACCATGTTGGTTGCTTATTTTGTTTTGTTTGGAGCATATAATTTATTAGTGGCTTATTTCAGCTTTCATATGCGGTGTCTCCTTGACGTGGTGGGGGAGCTTGCGTGTCCCATAGACCCCATTTGCTTGCCGATGGGTGAAAAATTACATATCGGACAGCTTATGGGATAGGGACCAGACTAAGAGAGACACAACCTGCTGCTCTGCAGGCATAGACTGAGGATAGCAGTCAAAAATTAAATGTGGTGCACAAAGGCAGAATTTCTTGGTCCGGACAAAGCTCCTAAGGCTCCCTGTCGAGGGCTGTGGCTGAACGCCTCTAAACCACAAACCCTCGGATCTTAGAGCCAGGCCGATACGTCTACCGGAAAATAGAAACATGATACTGAGCAAGCTACATGCACAGGTCTGATACATGTTCGAAGGCTCCCAGCTGGTGGATATGAGAGTTTCCCGGATGAAGGGGCCTGGCCGTTTCCCGTTCACTGCTGCACGAAGGTAAGGTGCTGAGCCGGCAGCAAATGTAGCCTACCTCGTGAGCGAGTACAGAAAAGTGCCCCAGTCGAAGGGTTACGGAAACTGCCTGTATCTAACTCATAGAGAGTGTAGACAAAAGTGGAAGAATGTCTCATCAACGCGAAATGGAACGCACGGCGAGCGAACCTATTGCGTGGTCTGAAGTCACAAGCAAAAGCTTACCCAGTGGATGTCACTCGCAGTCTGACCGCTCCTGGTGTGCGATTGAGCGATCAGTGGCAAGTGGGATGCCCGATACATGGAAGTGAGGAACTAAAGCAGCCATGAGCAGGACGTGGAAACTCCTTGGGTGAGCCCAGTCTCAGAGCAATATGTGCCGGCTCTGCAATTATGGAAGCCTCCTTGGATAGCGAGATAATGCCCATGGTCTGCCCCTGCCTTCCCTTGAGGGCAGACCACGATATCGTTGATCGCTCTATCTTGACCAGCTGAGATGTGGGTGACATTACAACAGTCTAACGTGTCTCGAAACCAGAGGAAGGCTAACCTCACTAAAAAATGCCCGCCGGAAGTCGGAAGTGTCGACCTACGGGTGGCAAACTAAAAACTGACACTACGCATTTACGTCCGAGTGAAATGTCTCGTCCGAATGTCTCCCGTGCTAGGAACAGCTCTGACTACCTAGTTTCCGAATGCCGCTCTTGTTCGGAACAGCTCTGACTAGGTAGTTTTCCGAATGTCTGTCGTGCCTGGAACAGCTCTGACGGGCGCAACGACAAGCACATGTGCGAAAACTCGCTGAGTGAATACCTTCTGCAGACCTGTCTGGTTTGTGCGGGAACGGCCCGGGGCGAACGAACAGCCCAATATATTGAAGTGAGGAACTAAAGCAGCCATGAGCACGACGTGACCATTCCCTCGGTGAGCCCAGTATCAGGGCGCTATGTGTCGGCCCTGCAACTATGGAAGCAACCTAGGATGGCGGAAAATGCTATGGACTGTGCCTTCCTTCTCTTGAGGGATGACCGAAGTCCTCGACTGTTCGAACTTGACCAGCTGGGATGTGGACGGTACCACAAAAGTGAGAGTCTCCCAGGATTGCTAACCTGGTCAAAAATGCACGCGAAAGCCGGATGTGTGACCTAAGGGTTTTCAACCCAAGGGTGCCTAACGCACACCGCAATCACATCTGAAAAAACACTCCGGATGAACGAAAAGAAGAAGAAGATATGCGGTGTCTGCGAAGAATACTTGGTATTAAGTGGCAGGACAAAATCACAAATACTGAAGTATTGGAAAGATCAGGTTGTGACGGTGTATTCCATGCTCAGTCTTCGTAGACTTAGATGGATAGGACACGTTAGGAGGATGGATGATGGTAGAATACCAAAGGACATCTTTTTTGGTGAATTACAGACGGGTAGGAGATCTCAGGGTCGGCCTCTACTACGATACAAAGATGTGTGTAAGCGGGACATGATTTATACAGGCATTGATAATGCACATTGGGAGCACATCGCCGCTGAACGTGTTGCATGGAGGGCAACTATCAGAAATGGAATAAAGACAAAGGAGAAAATGATTGCAGATAAAGCACACACAGAGCGTGAGAGACGTAAGATGGTGCAAAATGGTGGAAGTGACCATGTTTTCACATGCACCTACTGTGGGCAAACATTTGCAGCAAGAATTGGCCTTACCAGCCACACTCGCCACCGCCATGGATCGTAGTTATTAAGCCTTTTTGAAGCACAATGTACCAAACTATCGTCTGTCAAGACGGAAAGGTGCCAATGTAATGTCATTTCAGTACAGTATGTCTAAGTATAAACATTGGATATGGCTTGGTGACAAATCATCCTAAACCACTTTGGGCTTATTCATTATTGAGTATGAGATGTGTGGATCACTGTCCATTTATTAGTACAAATATAACAGTGGATTAATATAATTAGTTGTACTGAAAGAATGAGGTGATGTGAAAGAATCACAAAGCAAAAATGATGTCAATGTAGTTCAGAGGAGGGGGGTGTTGTCCATCTCATCACCCTGAGTTAGAGTTCCTGCCATGAACAGAGAATGACTTAAACATAGGTGCTAGGTGGAAGTGTTTCTGTTGTCTGGCTATGAGTGTCTAGGTCTTACATTAGGTGTTCTGTAAAAGGGAATATACCAGATTGGCCTATTATATGCTGTTTGCTACAGTAGCAGACAAATACACTGAAGCAGTCGATGTTTTTGTTTTTATTTTTGCGCTCGCTCACTTTGAACTCAAGCGTAGTCCATACACACTATTTATAGTAGTGATGGACTGAAATTTGCTAGCGGATTAGCTTTCCTTATTAACAGTGTCCCTCGCCATCAGGCAAACCCACTCCGACTTCAGAGGTACTTGTAATTTACGTCCCCAAGTCAAGGATGACAGGTCAGCATTTTAGTCCAGCTGTCTGGTGTAGGGGTTGAACCATTTACCTCGGCATCAGCACACCGGATGTTGAAGAACATGTACTCTTACCCATTCGGCCATGCCAACCTGCGTCTCATATATATTATAATAAAATGAAAATGTCGGTTAAGCAAGGATTCTGGCATCATGAAAGCGTGATGTTTTAGCTGGGAGCACATGACCTAACATAAAGTTATGATTGTTGTGTAGACAGTAATCATGTCATATTCATTTGTATTTATTCAGTTTACACTGTTATATATGTACAGGTCACTGACTAGTCAATAAACTATGTGTACTAACATGGCATAATTTTTTCTGTGTATGTTACACGTTCACATACTGTTTGTAACAACACTAGAAAAGGATGACAATGAAACCAAGAGCAAGTTGTTTTTGTCAGGCACAACATAAAACAGCCTGTAATCACATGCTTTAGTGCAGTCCATGAATATTTCTACTGTCTTTGTAAAATTCCCGTGGAATTCCCCATTTTTGTTTTAATCATTGGTCATGCTTATGACTTACATAAATGTGTTGTCATATTGTAAATTTGTAAAATTCTGACATATTGTTGGTTTCTGAAGACATATGCATTATAGAGTTGTTCTTCTGTCAGCTTTGTGGGTCGTAAGGTATTTGTCCAAAACAATTATACTTATTCATAAGCTCAGAGGCTGTTTTGCAGGAAGGTGTGTATGTTTGTAGTCAAGGATATATTGAATAAATGTTATATGCTTTGTATGTGGAATGTATTAAGACAACGATTGACTGTATAAATTATGTCATCAGGAAAGTTTGGGATGCAGAAAAAGGAGAAGAGCTTCATAGTTTTTCACATAAACATATTGTGAAGAGTGTAGATTTCTCAAATGACAGTCGTTATCTTCTAACTGGCAGTAATGAAAAGCTGCTAAGAATTTTTGATCTACAGAAACCAGATGCAGGTATGTATATTTCCTGGGTGAATGTGGTTATTGGGTATGGGAAGATACCATAGTTTTAAAACATGTTAAATCACAAATACTGAAGTATTGGAAAGATCAGTTTGTGTGACGGTGTGTTCCATGCTCAGTCTTCGTAGACTTAGATGGATAGGACACGTTAGGAGGATGGATGATGGTAGAATACCAAAGGACATCTTTTTTGGTGAATTGCAGATGGGTAGGAGATCTCAGGGTCGGCCTCTACTACGATACAAAGATGTGTGTAAGAGGGACATGATTGATACAGGCATTTATAATGCACATTGGGAGCAAGTCGCCGCTGAACGTGTTGCATGGACGGCAACTATCAGAAATGGAATAAAGACAAAGGAGAAAATGATTGCAGATAAAGCACACACAGAGTGTGAGAGACGTAAGATGGTGCATGATGGTGAAAATGACCGTGTTTTCACATGCATCCACTGTAGACGAACATTTACAGCATGAATTGGCCTTATCAGCCACACTCGCCACTGCCATGGTTTGTAGTTATTAAGCCTTCTTGAAGCACAATGTACCAAACTATCTCTGTCAAGACGGAAAGGTGCCAATGAATGATGATGAAAAAATGTTAAGGATCCTATTTAATGAATGTGTTCTTTCCCCTTCACCTGTGAACTTTGCGAGTATATGTGCTTGATTTTTAATCTAAATGTAATCTGAATACAGCTTCCAGATTGCTGTTATAGCTGGGAGCGCAGAGTTGAGGTGAAACCTTGGAAAATACCCCCATGAATTGCGCGTTCATCACCTCTGGCAGAAAAAGTCTTAACTCCTGGCCTTCACCCAGCAAAACTGCTTTAACTAACAGGAGAAGGGGGGATGGCGAGTCTTTGATGAAATAAAATTAGACTGCTCTAGATATATGTGGACGTACATACATGTGCACATACATATCTAATCTAGAGGAAAACCAGCCTATTCTAGCAAAAGAAACATGCTGAATACGGAGGCACCACATAAATCAGGATCACACACAATCACATCATGAAATATGTCGATTACTGCAACAAGTTATGGTGTCCGTCCTGCCATAGACACTGTTCCTGTGCCAGTGAATATCACACAAAATGCCCCTCACTGACCAATGTGAAAAGTGGAACAGACAGGAGTCTCGGCAAGTCAACAGCCCGCATGGGCAGAATGCCAACACAAAAGTCCTCCACAAAAAATACAATTCATCGTCGATGGAATCGGCAGTCACCAGAAAGACTTCATTGACCCGGGTTTTATCCCACATGGCTAAGTCTCTTTCCGCAGGGCGACCCGCCGAAAACGCAGCACAAAACACGAACTCCGTAGATCCAGTGACGACCTCCAGGAGTCTCCTGAAAAATGCACTCATAAACAGAAAAGGCAAACCAGTCAATTCAGCAACAGCCGGCCATTGTACTGAACATGCAGTTCACTGTGCAAACAACAGCGAACAGATGTAAAAGCATTCCACATGAATTTCACAGCTCAAAGTGTCGTGCCACGCATTCAGTAGCTGGGCGACGGAACCATGTTCTACCAGTCCAACATGAGGAAAAAGCGAATGCAAACCGTAGCCACAAGCATAAACACGCCAGAGGTCTTAACGGTTTAGTGCTTAACCGCCATGTTGGGGACCGGAAGTAAGTGTCCTGTCATACCAGACTGAAATGCTGAGAGAGTCAGCAGCAAAAAAAATAGAGCTAGAAAACATCTTGAATGAAGAAGTAGATGTAATGTTGCTTACAAGAAACTCACCTCATGAAAACATAGCCTTTAAAATCAAAGATTACCAGTGCTACCTATCTGATCAAATAGACAGGCAAAATGGTGGGTTACTGACCCTTGTAAAGAATAACATCACTCCCTTCCCGAATTGAAGTATACATGAAAGAGGCAGAGTAACAGACACTTAAGATATTCAGATCTACATCTGATTAATTACTACTGTCCTAGTGACCACTCACAAGCACTGGACACATTATCATTAAAAGAAAAAAAATGATTGTGTGTGGTGACATCAACAGCTGCTCGCATAGCTGGTGATATGATTGCATGTTTCAGAGGAGACCAGAAGACTTGCTGGATGAGAATAGAGACTTATTTGGATCAAGAAGTCGTTGCATTTCCCTTTTGAGGCATACTGGGAAAATATTTTGCAAAATTCTTGAGAAAAAATTATGAACTACTATAGAACCCCAGCTAAGCGAAACACAACTTGGATGAAGGAAAAACAAAGGATACACAGATGCCATTTTTGTTCTTACACAACTTATAGAAAAATCAATTGAATTCAATGAAACACTATACTTAGCCTTTGTTGACCAAGAAAAGGCATTTGATAGAGTAGATAGAAACAAGCTGTGGGAAATCCTTAAACAATATGGAATGAGTACACATCTAACAAACCTATGTAAAAGCTTATACAACAGTGAATGCATAGTGAGAGCAACTGGAGGTCACTCAGAACCCTTCACCATAAGATCCGGAGTACGACAAGGTTGTGTCCTGTCCCTTCTCTTGTTCATAACCTATATAGATAACATGTAAAGAAACCAGCAAAGAAGAATCATCTGCAAATTACACCATTAGAGAACTCCTGTTTACGAATGACCAAGCACTAATAGCAAAATCAGATGAATTACAAGACCACATGAATAGTCTAAATGAAATGTGTAGGGAACAAAATATGAAAATTAGTCAAGTAAAACAGAGGTAATGACTATAACTAAAGAAGAAAAAAAACAATTCACCTAAAATAACATCCCTTGAAACAAGTAAAGAGTTTCAAGTACCTAGGAAGTATATCATCATCAAATGTTATAGCTGCGCTCGATTTTGTTAGATGGCAGCAAGTCAAATAGTTTGGCCATGCAAGTAGGTTACCAACTAATAGCATACCACAACAAGCAATGATGTACAGACCAGATGGAAGCACAGGAACAGGCCGACCACGTAAATGATGGACACAGGGAATAACAAAGTCCATGGGAATATCGATACATGAAGCCCATAGAGTCCATGGGAATATCGATACATGAAGCCCATAAGTGGACACTCTCCACGTGATGTGCTTTCTCCATGTGAGCCTGTCAACAAATGTTACTCCTAGGTATGTTGGTTCTTTATCTTCTCTTAGGGGTGTTCCATTTATCTGGATGATCCCTGCAGTTTGTTTTGGAGAGAGGGTAGAGTGGTGCTGCACTTATCAGTGTTTATGCTGACACACCATCTATTTGCCCATGCAACAAATGCATCTACAGCTTTTTGTAGCGATCTGGTGGCCACTGATGCATGTTCATTTGTGCTCCATAGAACCAGGTCATCAGCGTACATTGCCGCTTTAATTCCATACGGTAGATGAGCAACAAAATCATTGATGAAGATTAGAAAAAGTGTGGAAAGGAGTGTTTGGAGAGAGGGTAGAGTGGTGCTGCACTTGTCAGTGTTTATGCTGACACATCATCTATTTGACCATGCAACAAATGCATCTACAGCTCTTTGTAGCGATCTGGTGGCCACTGATGCATGTTCATTTGTGCTCCATAGAACCAGGTCATCAGCATACATTGCTGCTTTAATTCCATACAGTAGATGAGCAACAAAATCATTGATGAAGATTAGAAAAAGTGTGGGGGACAAGACTCCACCCTGGGGAACACTGTGACGCAGTAGTACTTTCTTGCTCTTGAGTCCATCTATCTGTACTCGGGATCTTCTGTTTGCGAGAATGCTTTCACCTATTTGCACATTCTTCCATTGACTTTACAGTTTCTCTGTTTCTTTATCAGACCTTTCCAGACATTGTCAAAGGCTTTCTTCAGATCTATCTATGCCGCAAGCACCAGCTTCTTCTCTTGGAAGGCATCCTCAATTTCTTGAGAGAGGTAGGTTGTCTTATCTTCCGTAGAGTAATACTGCCAAAAGCCAGCCTGCTGTGGCACAAGGATGTTTTCACTTTCAATGTACCACTGCAGTCTGTGATTGATGATGCGCTCCATTGTTTTGCAGAGACAGCTGGTGAGGCTAATTGGTCTGTAGCTGGAGTCAATGGAACTCTTTCCCTAATTTTAGAAGGGGTAAGATGATTGCTTCTCTCCAGGCTTGTGGAACACTGTCCAGCTGTTATTGAAGATCTGCAACAGCTTTGCTTTGGCCTCTGTTCCTAGGTTCCTGATCATTTCATTGGAGATACCATCAGCTTCTGTTGACTTTCTCATTTTCAGTTTTGATATGGCTAGCTCCAGTTCGCTGATTCTGATAGGTGCCTCCAGAACCTTATGTAGTATTTCATTCTGTCTTGTATGTTGCCATTTCTGTCGAATCTCTTGTTGTTTCTCTGGACTAATTTTGATATTGTTATCTTGTGCGAATGAGTCCGCAAAATAGTCAGCTGCTTGCTTTCGTGTTAAGATGTTTCCATCTTTATGTGGTGCAATTTTTGAGTTTCTCCCTGTGCCCTCATTAAGTTGTTTTATTAGGTTCCACAACTTCCTCGTGTCTCTTTCAAAGTTCAGTAACTGTTTTCTCCTGCCAGCTTTTCTGTCTACCTGCAGCTTGGCTCTTTGAAATAGCATACTTTTGTGTGCATCTCTCTTTCTAAGTGCATGCAGGGACTAGGATGACCAGCTCTGGTCTTCTTGGAATTCTGCCATCTCCTTACAGCACTATGCTTATCCACCCAAGCCTTCTCCGCCTCGAAATTCCACCAAGGTGGCTGCTCCCAGCTTTTTTTCCTGCTCTGAAGCTTTCTGCACTTGTCACGTCTTATTTTACTCACCATATCTTGCCCTGTACTGTCATACTGGAAAGTCTTTACCTTTAGCTTGTGCTGCCTGGTTCTGCCTTTCTCCACCAAAATGCTGCAAGGGCGGTGGTCGCTGACACAGCCACTGTTGATACAAACCAGGTCAATGGTTTCAAGTGCAGTCTCGAGCTCCTCCCCCTGTGTGTTGAAGCAAATGTTTCCCCATGATCTGCCTTTATCGTTGAAATCGCCACAGAAAATAACATCTCTCTCTTGACCTAATATGCCACTTAAGCACTGCCACTTCTGGGAATCCATACTCGCGTTGCGGGCATAAACATTAACCAACACGAATGGTATACTGGATTGAACTCTCAATGCCTGTATTTATATATCGTCACTGTCCCAACTGGACATGTCTAGCTCTGATGCCACCATGCTGTCGCGAACGAGAATCGCCATTCCCAGATGTCGTCTGTTGTAGAAACATTTGAAGCTGGCAATTCGGAGTAGCTGATCGGCAATTCGGAGTAGCTGATCGCCCAGTCTCGTCTCCAGGAGCGCTACAATGTCGTTCCTGTAAACCAGGGTTTCTAAAATAGAGCCCCGTTGTTTTGCGCTGGCGCAGTTCCAATACAGAATACGGATATTCTTGAGTCCTAGACGGTGACACTTGAGTCTAATACGTCTTGAACCACCACGCTTACCTTGTCTCTTTCTGTCTGCCCGGTGCCCACGCCGCCTCGTTAGGTTGACTGCTGGCCGCGCGGAGAACACACTCCGCCATGTTGAAAACCGAAAACAACACAAAACCACACACGCTGCGCAAAATTCACTCAAGGATTGCTTCGCTCGATGCACGAAACTCCGTAGCATCTGCGCAGATCTTGAGTAGAATCTCCTGGTTTTACATCCTGGCACAAAAATTACACGCAAGAGATGAATAAATCCATCTCCTACGCGAAAAGGTTAACGATCAAAAATCAACCCGACCGTCCGTCACCATCTTGAAACCGGAAGTCTTAGATTCTATGCTATTTCAAAAACCTGGTCAAGGTGGTTAAAAGCGAAAAATTGGCAGAGGTGTGTCAAAGAGTAAGCACAGACAAGTCACTGAAATTGTTCTGGCGACTACATAAAAGCATGAGCGGTGTAGTCAAGAATAGGAGCATTTCTGACTTCCAAGGTGCTGACCTCATCTGGCAGAGGACTGACGAGGACAAGGGCAAAGCCCTCTTTGGACGCTATCTAGAGCAGAGCAACCAGACAGACATGGGAGGCCGAAATCTGGCCAAGGAGGTCACCTCAGACAGGTGCAAGGCCCAGAACACTTCGGATGAAGACAGTGACAGTGAAAGAAATCAAGGCTGTGCTTCGACGATCAAAAAACATCGCTGCAGGGCCTGATGGCATAAGATACGACATCAATAGGTGCACTGACAACGAGCTAGAGAAACTAGCAGACATGTACAACAACAGTATAGGGAGTGCTAGCATCAAAGAGGAGTGGTTACACAGCTATCTGATTCCCTTGCTGAAGCCTGATAAAGACCACACAAAAATTCAGGGATATCGAATTATATCCATGCAGAATACAATAGGCAAGCTGCTGGAGAAGGTAATTGCCAGGAAAATATCAAGCCACCTAGAGAGGCAAGGTGTTTTCCCACCTACCCTGGGTGGGTACCGTCCAAAAAGAGAAACCTGGACCAATGCAGCAGTTTTTGCCCATGATGTCTATGAAGGCTTCCACTCAGGCATTGAAACCTTTGCTGCAGCAATTGATCTGGAAGATGCGTACAACAGAGTACCATTGGATTTTTTAATGTTTCAGCTTCTTGAACTAAAAGTAAGTCCATTCTTCCTTAGTTGGATCGCCGCAGCCCTCTTCCAATGGAAAGTAGTTTTTAGATGTGGCAGTTGGACTTCGGAACCAACAACAATATATCCTGGCTTACCACAGGGATCACCATTATCTCAGGTACTGTTCAACGCCTACACTGTGAGAATCACCAGTGAGCAGATCACTGGACCTGGCAGGACATTGTCATATGCCGATGATGTGTTAGTGTATCGTCAGGGTAAGGATAGAGAGCAGGTTGCTGTGGAACTACAAACCGAACTCAATCGCATAAGTACTTGGTGTGATGAAGCTGGGGCAATGGTCAACCCAACAAAGGCAACAGCAACTTGGTTCTCTTTGAATAATCATATTGTCAACACTCCAACACCAACTGTAAAGCTGTGTTCAGAGACGGTGGAAAGAACGCAGGCAATGAAGTACCTGGGGATACGGTTTGATCGAAGCCTTGCTTATAATGAGCACATAGACCAGGTAATAACAAAGGCCAAGCGGGGTTTGGCTGCAATGCGGGTGATGGCGGCAGCAAACTGTGATCAGCGCCATCTATGTCTTCTGTACGAGGGGCTGGTCATGTCTGTTTTTGAGTATGCAATGGCAATCCTGACTCTCAGCCGTAAGCAGATGGAAAGGATACAGAATGAAGCTATGCGCATTATTCTTGGATGTACAAGAGATACAGCATGCAGGGCGATGCGCTACCTTCTTGATTTTCCAACCATTGAAGACAGAATACAAGTTTGCAGAGCACGCGCCTACCTCAGAGTTAACGCAAACACACAACATCCACTGCATAGTGAAATTATGAAGGTGAAGGGCAGCAGGTTAAAAAGAGGACGGTCGTGGATGGGTCAAACCGAAGACATTCTTCAACAGGTGTGTTCACTTGAGGACTTAGAACCTGGCGAGGAGTGGGTACAAGTGCCAACATATTTCTGCACATCCTTTTCAGTTTGCATCCAACTAGATAGAAAATGCAGACAAGAAAATCCGGCTGCTGTGGAGGCTGAAGTACAAGCGTTGATTTTCGAGAACTCGCTAGACGGTGATGCTGTCATCTACACAGATGGGTCGGTCGTCCAACATGTGAATTTTGTAGAAGGTTTGTAGAAGGCAAAGGTACAATTAATGCTGTATATATGCTGAGAACATTAATTGAATGTTCTATAGAAGTAAACAATGACCTACACCTCTGCTTTATTGACTATACAAAGGCTTTTGATAAAGTAAAGACATGTCAATATGAAAAAGATGCTTGCAGATCTACAAATTGATAGGAAAAACCTTAGACTTGTAAAAAAGGCCAGGTCAGGTGTGGTAGAGTGCCATGATCTCGAGTAGAAGGTATGTGGGTCGGACGGCTTGTTAATCAAGATGGATCTATTCTCATCTTGCCTGTCTTCCAGTCTCTCTCCTCTCTGGTCCATGTGATCATAGCTCCAACTCTGCAAGTGGCTGTTGAAATCGCCACACGCAATAATTTTTTCTTTTAATGGTAGTGTATCTAGTGCTTGTGAGCAGTCACTTGGACAGTATTAATTGATCAGATGTAGGTCTGTACTGCCTGTCTTAAGTTTAAGTGTCTGATACTCAGCCCCTTCCATTTTTTTACAAGGGTCTATATCCCACTCTTTCGCCTGTCCTTTCGGTCAGATCGGTAACACTGGTAGCCTCTGCTTTTGAAGGCTATATTTTCGTTGAGGTGAGTTTCTTGCAAGCAACATACGCTTATATTTTCTTGGTCCAAGATGTTTTCTAGACTTGTCTAAGCTTTTTTCCTTCTCTAGTAATACACACTTTTGTATTATAAAATTTGGCTGTGGAAAATGAAAATGAAAGAGAAATTATGACCATCTCTTTGCTGACGACTGGAATTGTGGATGCATCTGTTACGTATTGTGCTATTGGAAACATCGCAAAAGAAGAAAATCCGCCACAATCGCTAAGAAACAAATGCAATGTAAATATACTATATCGCACAAAGCTGCTAGTTAAGGTGAATAAACATCACAGAAACACAAATATAAAATAGTATTTAATGTTTTCCAGCAGGATCCCAGAATGCCTGCTTATTTGTCTCATTCTGTTGACTGTCTGCCCAGGAGAAGAACTAACTTTAAACCCCTGCTGCCTTGCATTGTGAAACTGGCATGTCCGAGGCAATAAATAACCATTGGCTGCAATAAATGTCAAAAGTTTTCACCTTAAGTTTGGTGTTAATAATTCTCATCTCATCTCGTTCCTCTTGTACCTTGCGGTGTTGAGGTGAAGTATAAACAGCTGGAGAGTGCCCGCTTATGGGCTTCATGAATCAATTCAACTCTGTTATTCCCTGCGTCCATCGTTTACTTGGTCGGCCTCTTCCTCTGCTTCCCTCTGGTCTGTACATCATTGCTTGTTGTGGTATACTGTTAGTTGGTAACCTACTTGCATGGCCAAACCATTTGACTTGCTGCCTTCTAATAAAATCTAGTACAGCTACAACCCCCACTTTAGTCCTGATTTCTTCATTTCTGATCTTATCTATTCTTGATACATTGAGTATTCTTCTAAGGAATCTAATTTCTGTTGTTGTGGTTTTTCTTTTGTCTTTTTCTGTCATTGTCCAGGTTTGGCATTGGTAACATAGAGTTGGTAGGAAGATTGTGTTGTATAGTGCTTTCTTAGTAGTTATTGATACATGTTTGTTCTTTAGTATTGGTGCCATTTGTCCAATGAGTTGGTTTGCCTTATTGCATCTGTTTTCGATCTCGTTTTCTGATTTGCCATTTGATGATATTATACTTCCTAGGTACTTGAAGCTCTTTATTTGTTTTAAGGGATGTTCATTTTGGTGAATCGTTGTTGCTTTTTCTTCTTTAGTTAAAGTCATTATCTCTGTTTTACATGTGCTAATTTTCATGTTATGTTCCCTACATATTTCATTACAAGACTATTCATGTGGTCTTGTAATTCAGCTTCTGATTTTACTATTAGTGCTTGGTCGTCCGCAAACAGGAGTTCTCTGATGGTTAGATTTGCAGATGGTTCTTCTTGTGTGTTCTCATCATGTGGTGCTCTTGTGGTCTCTGTTTGCCTGGTTTCTTTACATATGTTGTCTGTATATGTTATGAACAAGAGAGGGAGCAGGACACTTTAAAAAAAAATTATCTTTGCCCGTTGCTTGCTATATTAATGATTAAGAGGTGAGGGGAGAGGGGGTGTGTGTGTGTTTGTGTGAGAGAGAGAGAGAGAAAAAGAGAGAATCGTAACAGTGTTGTGAGTAATCATGCCTCTTGTTACAGAGCCAAAGATGTTTGCTGGTCACACATCAAACATTAAAGCTGTTCATTTCAACAAGGAGTGTAATCAAGTAATTAGTGCTGCTGATGATAAAACCCTCAGGTATGCATTTTAAAATGTCTTGGAAATGTCAGAACAGTTGAGATTATTTTTTTAAATAATAAACCACTTTGCATTGTGTAGAATACTTAGCTAGTTGCAATCTTCTACTGGTGAGTAGTCACTAGTTATCCATTCTTCTTCTTCTTCTTTCACTTGTCAGGTCTTAGTCAGATATGACTGAGCTACCGTATAACAGTTGACGGTACTACCTGTTTTTCTGTTAGCGCCGAACATTGGGCGGCGCTTACTAAACCCGACACCCCACATTGTGCCAACGGCTTTGGGCGGAAGAGCGCAATTGGGAGGGTACAAGCCTTACCCTGGTGCGAGGAAATGCAACCTAAAGACAATGTCATGGCAGGGCAGACCCGGCCCTAAGCCTTGGTTGGCGGCTGGTCTAGGATCGAAGCTCCGACAGGCGGAGTTAGAGCATTGCTTTGCTGATCTGGCAGCTTCTGCAGCTTGTCTTGTTCTAGATGTAGAGGTGTTACCTTTCCTCTGGAGTGAACTAGGCAGGCCGAGAGAGGGATCATGCTGCATGGGCAACACATGATCTCCATATTTTAGCCCAGGCTTTGTGCTATGGAGAGGCAATAACTCCATCCCTGGTCTTAACCGATCTCGGAATCAAAGTGAGAGGCAACTGTTATGGGTTATAAGTCTCTGTCAATTGGCGTAGACATGGGGCGCCACGCGTTGCCTCTGATGGTGGAAGACACCTACAGGTGTCATTGATCAGCTACCGCCCGCCTCAAGCTGGGCAGCCCCCGGCCAATTGGGTGCTGATCCGCCACAGTCTGCCTGCTTCAATGGGTGCTTGGGGCTAGGAAAAAATCTGGATCGCAGGCTGTAAAACCTATGCACCAGGTACTAATAAAAAGAAAAATAGATACCTCAAGCTACGGCTTGCAACCTGGAACGAGAGAACCATGTGTCCAGGATTTTCCACTGACTTGACTAATATTGATGATGTGAGAACAACGGCTGTGATTGATGCCGAACTCAATCGTCTTAACATTGATATTGCTGGCCTTCAGGAGACTCTCCTCGCTGAGGAAGGGTCACTCAGGGAAAACAATTACACCTTTTGTTTTTTTGGAACGGTAGAGGGCAGGCAGAAAAAAGGCAACACGGTGTGGGCTTTGCAGTGAAGAATTCGCTACTGGGAATGATTGAATTTCCAACAGGAGGAAATGAAAGACTACTATCCCTGTGCTTGGCAACCTCTTGTGGTTTTGCCACCATTATTACTGCATATGCACAGACACTCGATTCCTCTGATGATGTGAAGGATTCGTTCTATGAGGAGTTAATACTCCGTGATCAAGGCAGTTCCAAAATCTGACTACATTTATATGCTCAGTGACTTCAATGCTCATGTGGGCAAGGACTCGAGTTCATGGCCAGTGTGCCTTGGAAAATACAACATTGATCGCATGAATGAAAATGGGCAAAGGCTGCTGGAGCATTGCACCAGAAATGACCTATGTATTACAAATTCCTTTTTTAAAACAAAAGAGCTTCATAAGGTCACATGGAAACATCCAAGATCCGGCCATTGGCACCAACTGGATTTCGTCATCACACGGATTCAACATCTGAACCATATATCATTGACTCGAAGTTACCACAGTGCTAACTGTGATACAGATCATTCTTTGGTTGTTGTAAGGGTTAGACTGAGACCAAAGAGAATCTACACAGCTAAACACAAATCTAGCCCCAGGATTAATATTATTAACACTCACGATCCTGAAAAGTGCTTTCAGTTTCAACAGCAATTTTAAGATGCTTTCACTGATACACCAGAAAATTGTACAGTGAATGAAAAGTGGGGTCAACTTAAGGAAACTCTTTATAAAACTGCCGTAGGGGTTTACGGCACTGTGGATCATCAGAGGCAGGACTGGTTTGCGGCAAACAGCCAGACTCTGCAGCCCTTGATTGATAAGAAGAAGATAGCTCTCTTAAGAAACAAGCAAAGACCAATGTGTAACACTCTGAGTGAGCTAAAGCAAGCTAGGAAGGATGTGCAAAAGGCTGCCAGGCAGTGTGCAAATGATTATTGGATCAAGTTATGTGAGTCCATTCAAATCGCAAGTGATAAGGGAAACATTAGAAGCATGTATGAAGGAATAAAGAAGAGCCTGTGGTCCAGTGATCAAAAGAAGTGCACCATTGAAAACGTTGACTGGAGAAATCATAACTGATAAGAAACAGCAGATGGGTAGAGCACTATTTGGAGCTTTACCCAAGTGAGACCAAACTAGCGGATGATGCCCTCAACGCCACAGAGGCTCTACCAACTCTTGACCACCTGGACACACTTCCCACTATAACAGAAGTTAAGTGTGCTATAAATGAACTTGCATCTGGCAAGGCTCCAGGTAAGGATGGGATTCCAATAGAGGTTATCAGGAGTGGGCAAGACACACTCACTCTACAGATCCACCAGCTAATAGAACTATGCTGGCGAGAAGGACAAGTCCCACAGGATTTAAAAGATTCAAGCATCATAACACTGTACAAGAACAGGGGCGATCGGAGTGACTGCAACAACTATAGGGGCATCTCACTTCTGTGTATTGTTGGAAAAGTATTTGCCAGAATTGTTCTGCGCAGACTTCAAGTCCTAGGAGATCAAGTCTACCCCGAATCACAGTGTGGCTTTCGACAGAACCGGTCTACCATTGATATGATATTCTCATTGCGACAAATCAAGAGAAATGCCGTGAACAGAATCAATCACTGTTTATTGCCTTCATCGACCTCACAAAGGCATTTGATTTGGTCAGTCGTGAGGGTCTGTTCAAGGCACTAAAGAAGATCGGCTGCCCACCAACTCTTCTGTCCATTGTGGAATCATTCCACAGAGGCATGAAGGGATAATCAAGTTTGATGGTGCAACTTCTGAAGAGTTTGAAATCAAGAGTGGAGTTAAGCAAAGTTGTGTACTAGCTCCCACCTTCTTTGGAATATACTTTTCACTTCTACTGAAATCGTGATCAGGATGGTGGCATACGACCCACTCTGAGGAAGAATTACAATGTCTACTATCTGCATTCTCCAATGCTTGTTCCGAATTTGGTTTAACAATTAGCAAAAAGGAAGACACAGATTATGTCACAAGGTGCACATGGGGTACCATCAATCTTTATTGACGACACCAAACTAGAGATGGTAGACCATTTTACATATCTAGGATCAGTGGTAAATAACAAATTATCCCTAGATCAGGAAATCAACATCCGGATTGGTAAGGCAGCAACAACAATGAACAGATTAAGAAAAAGAGTCTGGGAGAACAGGAAGATTACTGCCAAAACAAAAGTCCTTGTCTATCAAGCCTGTGTCCTTAGCACTCTTCTTTATGGCAGTGAAGCCTAGACAACTTATTCACACCAAGAGAAACGTTTAAACAGCTTTCATATGCGGTGTCTGCAAAGAATTCTTGGTAATAAGTGGCAAGACAAAATAACAAATGCTGAAGTATTGGAAATATCAGGTTGTGTGACGGTTTATTCCATGCTCAGTCTTCGTAGACTTAGATGGATAGGACATCTTAGGAGGATGGATGATGGTAGAATACCAAAGGACATCTTTTTTGGTGAATTACAGATGGGTAAGAGATCTCAGGGTAGGCCTCTACTATGATACAAAGATGTGTGTAAGCGGGACATGATTGATACAGGCATTGATAATGCACATTGGGAGCAAGTCGCCGCTGAATGTGTTGCATGGAGGGCAAACATCAGAAATGGAATAAAGACAAAGGAGAAAATTATTGCAGATAAGTCGCACACCGAGCGTGTGAGACGCAAGATGGTGGAAATAACCACATGTTCACATGCACCCACTGTGAACGAACATTTACAGCGCGAATTGGCCTTACCAGTCACATTCGCTACTGCCATGGGTAAAAGTTATTATGCCTTTTTGAAGCACAAAATATCGTCTGTCAAGACGGCAAGATGCCAATGATGATGATGATCTTCTTTCACTGTGGGGAGGAATAGTTGACATTCCAGCGCCCAGTGGGTGGAACTGGATAGTGTCAGTCTTGTGTAATTGTGCAAAGTCATTGATGTTGTCAATCCATTTTCTTCTCGGACATCCTCTTGCTCTCATATCAGATCTTCTTTGATGTAGCGACAGTGCTGGTAGCTTATAGTGTTGCATTCTAATGAAGATGGCCTTTAGTTCTCATTGTATTTATATTCATATTGTATCTGCTACTTGTTAAACTCAGCGCATTATAATTTTGCTGTGTTTGTTTGGTGTTGTAAAACGCGCTGATAGCCTGTAAATAACAGCTCATTTATTGCAGGTAAATATTTTTTTTCTTCTAATGTAAATAGTGTATGCTTTTATTAGGTTGAGGTAGTCTTCCACTTTCTTTTACCAGTTTGTCAGCCTCTCCATTACCATTCAGGATAATGCTCGCCCGGGTGATGTGATTGTCTACACAGATGGTTCGGTGTTGAGAGGTAGTAGAAGTGCCTGGGGTTTCTTGGCAAAGGCTAATGGTCGACGTTTCGTGCAGGAGAGCCTGGCATATGATACCACAACATCTAGCTTAAGATGGAAGTGGAGGCAGTCAGTGCAGCTTTCCGCTGGATGGAGAATACGATACACACACACATCGTGATTGTAACTGACTCAGAAAGCATGCTGAGTAGGGTGAGGACATGCAAGCTTCGTGCCGAGTGGCTTGCTTCGCTTCGGAAGTCACGGGTGGTAAGCATCATCTGAATCTTTTCTCCGGGGCATGCTGGTGTGCTGGGGAATGAACAGGCAGACATTGGCTGGCTCTGCAAAACTTGGTGGAGTATTGATGCATGATAAGGCAGACGTGGTTGCGGCTTTGTGGGAGCACGTGTACACATCAGAGGAGCAAATAGATCACCATGGTCTGGCAAGAATGCGACAGCGTGGAGTGACGAGGGGATCTGGCTGATGCTCGACGCTGAGAGGAAAGGCGAGACGCACATATAATCAGATTGCTACTGGTACTATTGGGGTTGGAACTCTTTGCTTGCTTCTGAGGATGGGGACAGAGCGCTTATAGGAATGACCCGAATGCTGTGATGTCGGTTCCTAAATCAATCAATTAATCAATCAGTCCATTACCAGATATGCTGCCATGTGATAGGATTGATCATAGTACAACCTTTTTGATGTCTTATTTCCAGATTATTTTTATTCTGTTCGTTGTTGTCATTACTTACCTTGCATTTGTAAAGAGAGTTGTGTTATTTCTACAGCAGTATTCAAGGTCTCTGCTCTGAAGTTAGTTGAGAATTGTAAAGTTGTCACCGGCTGATTTCTGTGCTCTATTTTTTTTAGGCTCGGAATTATTCCTCCTATATTTTATGTGTTGCTGATGCATCTTTAAAGCGTAAGGCCAGTTGTTTGGAAATCTTTTTTTAAAGAAAACTTACTGACAGTCTATCTCAGCTTGTACACACCATTTGACCTTTAAAGTGAGAAGTATCTTTTTACAATATTTACTTGTCAGAAAAGGTAATGGGGGAATAACCAAACTCATACATACTCTACTGACTTTACTTTGCTTGTTTGATGGAGCCCATTAGCATTTCCCATTGTTCATTTATATTATATTGTATTTTAGCTATTGCGTTGTATCTATTTTTCACAGTCACTGTATTGTTCTTGAATTTATTTTATCTGCTTTCAGAACATCAGTAATACGTCTCATATTCTTAACGAATCTTTTTCCTCTTCAATTTTACCTTTTTTGTTGCTGTTGCCCACATTGTAGTACGTGATCACTATAACAGTCAGTATCAGGCATCGTCTTAACATTTATTAACACATTTCTAAATCTTTTATTAATAAGAATGTAGTCAATTTGGGCTGGTCTCTCTGGCGTAGGGGTTAACGTCTTTCTTTGTAATCCTGTATGTTCTCGTGAGTAACACAGCTGCGAGATTTGGTAGCGGATCGCGCCGTGTTGGTTACTTATGGGGGTATGTGGGCCGGTCGCTCAGAAAGCAATGGCAAACTACTGAGCGTAATCTTGCCTAGTACATCAACAGCAGCTGAAAGATGCTGGTGTTGACTGTAACGTCCTGTAAGTGATATGCAACAACAGTAACAAAAAAGTCAATTTGGTTGAGTATTTTCTTATCAGGGCTTTTCCATGTGTAAAGTTGTCTTTTTAATATGCCTAAACCAGATGCTTCCAATTATCATTTATATTTATTTTCCCATTCTATTAGTTTCTCTCCTTTTATTTCTTGTACCTAAACCATAATTCCCCACTATATCGTCCACTTTTGCCTTTCCAACTTTAGCATTAAAATCTTCTAGTATTTTTATTTCTTGTGATCTAATTGGAGACTTTCTAATTTATACTTATGGTAAATGTGTGTTTCTTCATCACTACCGCTTGTTGGTGCCATTACATGTATAATATTTATATCTATTAGTTTGTCTTTGACTTTGACCATAATAACTATCTGAAATACACTAGTAACCACTTATTTGACCTGGCTGTTTTTAAAAAAATCGAATAGTAGTCCTCCTTTTTTGTGTGTATCCCCTCCAGAATAGATTATTATGTTTTTGACGGTTATAATTTTACTAGATCCATCCCTCTCATCTCCCTTATGCCTGGGATATTCATTTTCATGATTTCCATTTTTCTTATAACGTTGTTCAACCTAACATTCCATTCTCCTATTTTAAATTTATTCGTTTTGGTTTTGCTAAAATGGTGATATGTACTATATTAGTTTCATTTTATACAATCCATGTATGCATTATTGTAGAGATGATCCATATCTGGTCTTCCTCATCTCATCTTATCTCATCATGTTCCTCTTGTACCTTGTGGTGTCGAGGTGAAGTATAAACATCGTGAGAGTGCCCAATTATGGGCTTCATGTATCGATATTCCCATGGACTCTGCTATTCCCTCAGTCCTACGTTTACGTGGTCGGCCTCTTCCTCTGTTTCCATCTGGTCTGTACATCATTGCTTGTTATGGTATGCTGTTGAATGTTAACCTACTTACATGGCCAAACCATTTGACTTGCTGCTTTCTAATATAATCTAGTGTTGCTATAACACCCACTTTAGTCCTGATTTCTTCATTTCTGATCTTATCTATTCTTGATACGTTGAGTATTCTTCTCAGGAATCTTCCTAATATTCATAAATAGAATTGTCATACTTTCTTTTCAGATCTCCGTTTGTAGGCAAATATACTGATTGTAACTAGGCATTATCCTATTTCCAGTCTCAAGACTTATGGCTTCAACATTTGAATGCTGTTTTAAAATCAGATCAGCAACTGTGTATTAAATCTGTACCTATATGCTCCCACGTTTTCAAGTGTGCTATAGCGCATTTGTTTTCACCAAATGTCCGCAGTGGAGTCCTTTATTTTGTTTCCCCTACACATCACACTGCCTGCTTAATTATTGTACAACAGTTTATATTGTGCATTACCTGTGACTTTCTAACCATATTCTATAAATGTTCTTTGTTCTTTCAATTTCTGGTCTTCAGTATTTTAAGACCACAGCTGTTCTATTGTGACTGTCCTCTCTTAAGTGAGCACATAACCTCTTTTGCTTCTTCCAGTAATGCTGTCATTTGCACATTCTCTGTTTTGACACCTAATTATGTTATAATCTTGAAGTTTACTGTTGTATAATGGAACTGTGTGTGTGGGGGGGGGGGGTGGGTGTGAGTGAGCGAGCGAACAGGAGCCATTTTTATCTTCTATGACAGTCAATCTAGGCTGTTGAAGCTTTGTTAGATTTCTCATTGTGTCAAAGGCTACTTTGCCGTTGCTGGTTATTTATTAACCTTTCATCAACATTGTTCAGGTAGTCATCGTTCTTTTGCTTGTTTCATTTTCCCCCTGTTCTTATTTTTGCTCCATTTGCTGTATCACAGCCTTACTTTGAGACCACCTTCGTCACCTTTTTGTTAAATCTTGCCTTACATCATGCTACATGTGCCCATTTATTTTTATTTTTCTCTCGAGTATTTCTGTTTGCTTCAGTGATTTCTTTCATGATTGAGTTAAAATCTTCATCCATCTAAGAGCAGCACAGTTACCTCAAACAATTCTGCCACCTCTGTGCCAGATCTTCTCACTATTGATAATACCCAGATGGCAATGATTTAAAAAAGAACAGTAAAATTACTAGAGGAAATAAAGGAGCTTAAGATACAGCTTTTTAATTGGCTGTCACCTTGCTAGTAATATTTGTTACAATGCTTTGTCAAACTTTTGGGAAAACTGAAGTGTTCATCAAACTGATAAATGCCCGGGATATACTCATATTGCAGTTTTGGCGTAAGCAAGTTCTTTCAACATTAAGTTTATATTAAAATGGAAATATACCTCCTGAATTATGTAATTCAATATTTATTGCAATCCCAAAGAAATCAGGACCTTGGAAAGTGATCAACATCTTACAATTAGTATAATGAGCCACACCACGCAGATTTTGCCTAGAATAATTATGCAAAGAGTTAGGAAGAAAATACAACCCAAATAAGAGAAGAACATTGTGGGTTTGTAGAAGGCAAAGGTACAATTAATGCTGTATATATGCTGAGAACATTAATTGAATGTTCTATAGAACTGATTAGCAAAAGGTTTCGAAATGCGTTAACAGTCGTAAAAACAGTTCCAAATGCAGACTGTTACAGTGATCACAGATTAATTACAGGCACATTGAGGGTAAAGTTAAAGAAAGTCAAGTATACAGCAGGAAACCCTAAATATGACTTGTGCAAATTGAAAACTGACAAAGAAATACAAGATAATTTTAACATAGAAGTAAAGAACAAATTTGATATATTGTCTGATCTAGAGATCCTGTTTCAAGATGTAGATGATCAATGGGAAACGATGAAGAATTCAATCAGTTGCGCAGCAGAAAAAACTATTCCAAAAGTAAAGAAAGTGGGCCGTAAGACATGGATGACTGAAGAAATTTTACAACTAATGGAAACAAGAAGACAGAACAAAAATAATCCTGCCAAATATGAAGAAATTCACAGAAAAGTGAGAACCTTATGTAAGGAGGCAAAAGAAACATGGCTTGAGAAAAATTGCAGAGAAATTGAAAAACAACACAACAGTAACAATGCGAAACTAATGCACAAAAGAATTCAGGAGCTTACTAATCAAAGAACACGTACATCAGCAGGCTGCCTAAAGACAAAAGATGGAAGAGTCATAATAGAAAAAGATCAGATATTACATGAATGGTCAGATTACGTGAAAAACCTGTATGACGATAACAGAGACGAACAGTATGATGTTCAAAATAATAATGAAGGACCAGCAATTTTGAAGATGGAGGTTCAGAATGCTCTTAACCATATGAAATCTGGCAAGACCCCCGGATCAGACAGCGTCACAACAGAAATGATTAATGCTTTAGAAGAATTTGGAATAGATCAAGTTACCAGTCTGCTTAATACAATATATGATACTGGAAATATACCTCAGGAGTTATGTAATTCTGTATTTATTGCAATCCCAAAGAAATCAGGAGCCTTGGAATGTGATCAACATCGAACAATTAGTATAATGAGTCACATCACGAAGATTTTGCTAAGAATTATCATGCAAAGAGTTAAGAGGAAAATACAACCTGAAATAGGAGAAGAACAATGTGGGTTTGTGGAAGGCAAGGGTACAGTAAATGCTGTGTATATACTGAGAAACATAATCGAACGTTCTATAGAAGTAAACAAAGATCTACACCTTTGCTTTATTGACTACACAAAGGCTTTTGATAAAGTGAGACATGTCAACATGATAAGGATGCTTGAAGATCTACAAATTGATGGAAAAGATCTTAGACTTGTAAAAAACATATATTGGAAACAACAAGCTGCCATAAGAGTTGATAATGAAGTAAGCCAATATCAGCCTATTAAAAGGGGTGTGAGACAGGGATGTGTAATGTCTCCAGATCTGTTTTCACTGTACAGTGAAAGTATTTTCAGAAATATTGAAGATATGGAAGGAATCAACATTGGGGGACGATGCATCAACAACATTAGATATGCAGAGGATACAGTCTTGATTGCAGACAATGAACAGGACCTGCAAAATTTAGTAGATGCGATTGTTACACACAGTGAACAACTAGGGTTAGAATTAAATTGTAAAAAGACACAGATTATGGTCGTCACTAGGAAGGACGAAATACCACAATGTAATATACAAGTAAATGGGAATATTCTTCAACAAGTGAGCAGGTACAATTATCTCGGAACAGTAATAACATCTGATGGGAGATGCCTTGAAGAGATTAGAACAAGAATCGCCATGGCAAAAGTAGCCTTTAGCAAGATGAAAAACATATTGACCAATAAAAAGATGTCAATTGAAACGAGAAAAAGAGTGTTGAGATGCTACATTGAACCTGTACTTTTGTATGGATGTGAAGCGTGGACAATGAGCAGTCAGGCTGAGAAACATCTGATGGCTGTAGAGATGTGGTTTCTGAGGAAAATGCAAAGAATACCATGGACAGCCAGAAAGACCAATGAACAAGTCCTTCAAGAAACAAATGAAGATCGTAAATTGATTAGAGAAATTAGACGTAGACAGTCAAAATTTTTTGGGCATGTTATGAGAAGAAATGGATTGGAGAATTTGGTGACAACTGGTAAGATTGAGGGGAACAGACCAAGGGGAAGACCTAGAAGCAAGTACATGGATGGCTTGGCCTTGTGGCATGGTCGAGACAGAAACACGGAGCTGATCCACGACTCTGGTGATCGAGTGAGATGGCAGAACATGACCGCCCACGCTTACCGGCATGGCACATGATGGATGGATAGAAGTAAACAATGACCTACACCTCTGCTCTATTGACTATACAAAGGCTTTTGATAAAGTAAAGACATGTCAACATGAAAAAGATGCTTGCAGATCTACAAATTGATGGGAAAGACCTTAGACTTGTAAAAAAAAATATGGGAAACAAGCTGCCATAAGGATTGATAATGAAGTAAGTCAATATCAGCCTATTAAGAGAGATGTGAGACAGGGATGTGTGGTGTTTCCAGGTCTTTTTTTCCTGCACAGTGAAAATATTTTCAGAAGTGTAGAAGATACGAAAGGAATCTTCATTGGGGGAGTGTCTTCAATAACTTTAGATATGCTGATGATACAGTATTGATTGCAGACAATTAGCAAGATCTGCAACATTTAGTAGATGCGGTTGTTGCACACAGTGAACAACTAGGGTTAGAATTAAATTGTAAGAAAACACAGATTATGGTTGTCACTAGGAAGAAGTAAATACCATAATGAAATATACAGGTAAATGGGAAAATTCTTAAACAAGTGAATCAGTACAATTATCTCAGAATAGTCATAACATCTGATGGGAGATGCCTTGAAGAGATTAGAACAAGGGTAGCCTTTTGCTGGATGAAAAACACTGACCAATAAAAAATATGTCAGTTGCAACGAGAAAAAAAAAGGTGTTGCATAGAATCTGTACTTTTGTATGGGTGTGAAGCGTGGAAAATGAGCAGACAAGCTGAAAAACATCTGATGGCTGTGGAATGTGGTTTTTGGGGAAAATGTAAAGAATACCATAGACAGACAGAAGAATCAATGACCAGTCCTACAAGAAGCAAATGGAAATTGTACACTGATAGAGAAATTAGATGTAGACAGTCAAAATTTTACTGTCACGTTATGAGAAGAAATAAATTGGAGAACTTGATAACTGGCAAAATTGATGGGGAAGAGAACAAGGGGAAGGCAGAGAAGTAAATACCTGGATTTCTTGGCCACATGGTATTGTCGAGACAAGAACACTCAGCTGATACACGACTCTGGTAATCGCGTGAGATCGTGAATCACTACCGCCCATGCTTATTGGCATGGCACATGGTGACTTTCAACTGACATAATAGTTATTCTTCTTCTTTGCGTTCATCCGGAGTGATTTTTTCAGATGTGATTGCGGTGTGTCTGGTTAGGCACCCTCGGGTCGAAACCCTCAGGCCAACACATCCGACTTTTAGCGTGCATTTTTGACCAGGTTAGCAATCCTGGGAGACTCTCACTTTTGTGGTACCGTCCACATCTCAGCTGGTCTAGTTGGAACAGTCGAAGACTACACGGTAATCCCTCAAGTGAAGGCAGGGACAGTCCATAGCATTTTCCGCCATCCTGGGTGGCTTCCATAATTGCAGAGCCGGCACATAACGCTCTGGTGCTGGGTTTACCGAGGGAATCGTCACGTCCTACTCATGGCTGTTTTACTTCCTCACTTCAATATATTGGGCATTTCGCTCGCCCTGGGCCGTTCCTGCACAAACCAGTCAGCTCTGCGGTTGGTTTCCACTAAGCGAGTTTTCGGACATGTGCTTGTCCCTGTACCCATCAGAGCTGTTCCAGGCACTGCGGACATTCGGAAAACTACCTAGTCAGAGCTGTTCCGAACAAGAGCGGCATTCGGAAACTAGGTAGTCAGAGCTGTTCCTAGCACGGGAGACATTCGGACGAGACATTTCACTCGGACGTAAATGCGTAGTGTCAATTTTTAGTTTGCCACCCGTAGGACGACACTTCCGACTTCCGGCGGGCATTTTTTAGTGAGGTTAGCCTTCCTCTGGTTTCGAGACACGTTGGACTGTTGTAATGTCACCCACATCTCAGCTGGTCAAGATAGAACGATCAACGATATCGTGGTCTGCCCTCAAGGGAAGGCAGGGGCAGACCATGGGCATTATCTCGCTATCCAAGGAGGCTTCCATAATTGCAGAGCCGGCACATATTGCTCTGAGACTGGGCTCACCCAAGGAGTTTCCACGTCCTGCTCATGGCTGCTTTAGTTCCTCACTTCCATGTGTTGGGCATCCCACTTGCCACTGATCGCTCAATCACACACCAGGAGCGGTCAGACTGCGAGTGACATCCACTCGGTAAGCTTTTGCTTGTGACTTCAGACCACGCAATAGGTTCGCTCGCCATGCGTTCCATTTTGCGTTGATGAGACATTATTCCACTTTTGTCTACACTCTCTATGAGTTAGATACAGACAGTTTCCGTAACCCTTCGACTGGGGCACTTTTCTGACTTTTTTTTTTTTTTTGGTACTCGCTCACGAGGTAGGCTACATGTGCTGCCGGCTCAGCACCTTACCTTCGTGCAGCAGTGAACGGGAAACGGCTAGGCCCCTTCATCCGGGAATCTCTCATATCCCCCAGCTGGGAGCCTTCGAACATGTATCAGACCTGAACATGTAGCTTGCTCAGTATCATGTTTCTATTTTCCGGTAGACGGGTATCAGCCTGGCTCTAAGATCCGAGGGTTTGTGGCTTAGAGGCGTTCAGCCACAGCCCTCGACAGGGAGCCTTAAGAGTTTTGTCCGGACCAAGAAATTCTGCCTTTGTGCACCTCATTTAAATTTTGACTGCTATCCTCAGTCTATGCCTGCAGAGCAGCAGGTTGTGTCTCTCTTAGTCTGGTCCCTATCCCATAAGCTGTCCGATATGTAATTTTTTACCCATCGGCAAGCAAATGGGGTCTATGGGACACGCAAGCTCCCCCACCACGTCAAGGTGGAGACACATCGGGGGAGATATTTATTCTATTTGCCTTTATGTTAACCCTAAAAATGCTTTGTTGTTAGTGGTCTCAACATTGAATTACATAATATCCCCGGGAAGGTTAACCCGGTCAACAAATGCCCGCAGAAGTCGGATGTGTCGGCCTAACGGCGCAAGAACGCAGCTCTGCTGTAAACAGGCACAACGCAATCACGTCCGAAAAAAAAACTCCGGATGAACGAAGAAGAAGAAGAAGAAGAAGAATTACATAATATAAGAAATGCAAGTTTTATTTTGGCAGAATGAAATTTACCTGTTCAGGCAAGAATATGATATACAAATCACCTGTTCCGGGTTTTTGTTAAAATGATTCTCTATCATTTCTTACATTGCCTTGCAGTGTTATTATTGAGCAGCATTAACATAGTTTCTTGCTTTCTAATTTAACTTTAGGGTGTGGGACGTAAACACTGCTAAAGAGATTCATCAGATTGAACTCCCATCTCCACCTGGCAGTCTTGAATTGACATCAGATGGTTCAATCTTGACTATAACATATGGCCATTTCACTGCATTTTATAATGCTGAATCGTAAGTATTAAATACCTTTGATGTATTTTCAAACAAGTCACATAATATTGGCATGTCTTCATATATTTGTGTGTGTGCACATGTTACCAAGATTGTTCCATCAGTGAACATTCATAAACTGAACGGCTAGTTGAATATGTAAAATAGGTATAATATTTATAATCATATCTGAAGGCTTTATAAAAAAAATGGCAAGAACCAGCTCGATTAACTAATTGACAAATTAGTTCAAACAAGTTCTTGAAAATGTCAAAACATAGATTTCTTCAAGTTATCTAAATGTGAAGACACTTTTTTATGGGATCATACCCTAAGACATGAAGAAACACTTGAGAGAGTGCTCAAGGACAAAATACTGAGGAAAAGATGAAGGCACAAAGAAAAAATATAAAAAAGGCATGCACAAATCTATTATTGCAGACCCGCATTGACGTAACTGATTGCCTGCCAAACAAGTGGTCCTGACCAAACAGAAATTCATGGGGGAAAAAAGGGAAGTAGGGGTGTGTGACAATAATGTGAAAATTGTTAAAATTGTAGCAGATATACTGCATGATATATCAAATTAAAGGAGATTGCACAGGGAACACGATAGTGTTAATAATTAATTGATAGGTTAGAAATATTATGACAATATTAAGAGGTTTAGTAATAACAATTTAAATTAAAGGGGTGAAAGTTATGACAAATTTTCACTTACCAAGGTGTTATTTTGTATCCACTGCAGATAATCCAGTTAAATTTACTGAATAATGTTAAATACACCACTTGTATATAATAATATAAACTACTGAGCGTAATCTTGCCAGGAAATCAACAATCAGCTGAAAGATGCTGATGTTGACAGTGATGTCCTGTAAAGGATATGCGGAAAACAAAATATAATAATATCACAAGAACTAACTGCTCCATAACACCAGTAAAACACAATTAAAACATAATATTTTGAAGCACATAATTTTCACACAAAATGGAAAATGTCAGGAATATACCAGGCAGATTGTACTGAGAAGAATAATATAAACACTATTTTCTATTTAGTTATAATTATTATTGTTTTAAATTTAATTTAAATACTCCATCCATCCATCATGTGCCATGCCGATAAGCATGGGCGGTCATGTTCTGCCATCTCACTCGATCACCAGAGTCGTGGATCAGCTTCGTGTTTCTGTCTTGACCATGCCACGTGGCCAAGCCATCCAGGTATTTAATTCTTGGTCTTCCCTTTGGTCTCCTGCCTTTGATCTTGCAAGTTGTCACCAAGTTCTCCAATTCATATCTTCTCATAACATGCCCAAAAAATTTTGACTGTCTACATCTAATGTCTCTAATCAGTTTACGATCTTCATTTGTTTCTTGAAGGACTTGTTCATTGGTTTTTCTGTCTGTCCATGGTATTCTTTGCATTTTCCTCAGAAACCACATTTCCACTGCCATCGGATGTTTTTCAGCTTGTCTGTTCATTGTCCACGCTTCACATCCATATAATAATACAGGTTCTATGTAGCACTTCAAGAATTTTTCTCGTTTCAATTGATATCTTTTTATTGGTCAATATGTTTTTCATCTTGCAAAAGGTTTCCTTCGCCGTGGCAATTCTTGTTCTAATCTCTTCAAGGCATCTCCCATCAGATGTTATGACTGTTCCAAGATAGTTGTACCAATTCACTTGTTGAAGAATATTCCTTTTTACTTGTATATTACATTGTGGTATTTCTTCCTTCCTAGTGATGACCGTAATCTATGTCTTCTTACCAATTCTAACCCTAACCCATTTAAATACTCCTTAAATACTTTTTGATAGGCAAAACAAATTTAGGGGCATAAATGTGGCCCATTAGTGCATTCATAATTTGACATGTGCCATCATATTATGACATATTATGACGAACTTTCGCTTTTAGTGTTGTTTTCAATTACTACTAAATAATCTTACTGACTACTGCATGTGGTATTAGTTTTAGAATCTTTCACAAAGTCCTTTATGTCACAATAACTATAATATAAAATTGTTTAAAACGGTAATTTTAATAAAATGAGGTCCAGAACCAGAAGGCGTTGTCATTTTGAAGTTCGAATCACAACAATCATTTCAAATCAAACATTCGTTTTCATTTTTAAAAAACATTGATGCTAATGCTTGTTTCACACTGCAAAACCTTTCTGTCTCAATTTTAATTTACCGAAGCACTAAAAATTGCGGAGTAATTAGAGAACTGGAACAAATAATGCACTGTCTATATCAAACCAACCTAACGCACAATCTTTATTTTCAAAGGGTTAAGAATTAGGCACACAGGCCCGTCTGACATTCTGCCCTTCTAGTAAACCTAGTGGTTTACGGGTGCCAAATTCGTTCCATGGAAACAATACAGTGGTTCACGGCAGGCAATCAGTTAAAGAGAGTGGTGCAAGACACATAATGGAATTATCAGGAAGCTTCGTTAGCCCAAAGTCTGAAATACTTAATGATCTCAAGGCTAGAGAAGTCAACAATGGACACCTACAAATGGTTTAGTGCTTGTACAGGTAAAATTATTGTGCATGTAAATGAGCATTTGATATTCTTTGTTCATCTGCATATCCCACTAGGTTATGCACTAAAACAGCCATTTCACAAATATGTGCAGGTGTTAAATTGGCAACAAATGCTGTGTCACAATAAGGGGACATTAAGGCCACGCCTCAAGGTTTGGGGCATACTGCACTGAGTTCTGTTGGCATCCAGTTTTCAGACAAGAACGATGTTATATAAACAAAAAGTGGCTCAGGAACTCAGCCACAGCTTTAAAAGCAGCACAGATAATGAAGACTGGATGCATGGCCAGACAAAGATACCACAATTACCACAAAAATAAGTCACTATCATTTGATCATAATGCAAAACAAATGGCAATTTGGTAGAAAAAATTGTTGTTTGAAAGCTGGATTGATTGCACATTCTATGGTTCACTGTTGTCAGTTTTAAATCAAACAGAGCAACCTTTTGTAATGCTGTGGTGTCTATAAAAATATTGAGATATATACTGTTAGATAGATCTAGAGAATGCTTGCAACCAAGTGTCAGCTGCATCAACTTCTGACTGTTATCACCTGTAATAACTGGATTTTGAAAGCCTTCTTCTTCTTCTTCTTCAGCGTTCCGAGCCATTGAGGTTCTTTGCTGCAGATTCAGTCCGTCTCCATTCGTCTCTCTGGTGGATCTTCTCTTGCCAGTCGTTGATTCCAAGTGCTTGTAGGTCTGTACATGTATTATCTCTCCACCGTCTTCTTGGTCTACCTCGGGGTCTACGGTCATTTATTTCCTGAGTGTAAGCGAGTTTTGTTTCCCTATTACCTTCCATTCTTTCTATATGCCCCAGCCATTGTAGTCTATTAGCCTTCATGATACCAGTGATTAGCGGGGACTTAAACAGATCATAAATGTCTTTGTTACCTCTTCTTTTCCACTCTCCACTTTGTGTATCCCTAATGGGTCCAAAGATGCATCTTAAAACTGTTCTCAAAGGTTTGTAGCAAGGCTTCATCTCCTTTCGTTGTACTCCAGGTTTCAGAGCCATACAGCACAACTGGTCTGATCAGTGTTTTGTATGTTGTGATCTTGGTGTTATGAGATAGCGCCTTTGATTTTAGTAGATGTTGTAGTCATAGTATATCTTATTTCCAGAATTGATTCTAGTTTGTATTTCTTCCCTTATGATGTTGGAGCAAGTATATCTTATTTCCAGAGTTGATTCTAGTTTGTATTTCTTCCCTTATGATGTTGGAGCAGTTGAAGATTGTACCCAGGTATTTGTATGTTTCCGTTCTTTTAATGGTCATATTATCTATTTGTATGTGGCCAGAGTTTTTAGCCATTCCTTCTCTTGAAATTACCATATATTCTGTCTTATCTTGGTTGATAACAGTCAGAAGTTGATGCAGCTGACACTTGGTTGCAAGCATTCTCTAGATCTATCTAACAGTATATATCTCAATATTTGTATAGACACCACAGCATTAAACAAGGTTGCTCTGTCAAAAATAAGTCACTATCATTTGATCATAATGCAAAACAAATGGCAAATTGGTAGAAAAATTGTTGTTTGAAAGCTGGATTGATTGTACATTCTATGGTTCACTGTTGTCAGTTTTAAATCAAACAGAGCAACCTTGTGTCCTTGCTCAGGATAGAGTCCAAAGAGGGAGTACTAGAGTAATGGGCAAAAACATGAGTAGTGAAGATCAGTGAGGAGGAAACAACATGTAGAGCTCTCTCTCTCAAATAAAACTCAGTACTTCAAGTTAGTGTTAAACTAAAAAATACTGTCATGAAAATCCATACCATCCGAGTGTCATTTTGATCATCACGTTATGAAGCAAAAAAAAACTGCCTGAGGATTCATAGCAAAAGAATATCGTTGATGTTTAGTCAAGGAGAGCTTGGCATATGACACCACAACCTCAAGTCTGAGAATGGAGGTGGAGAAGTCTGTGGCTTTCTGCTGGTTGGAGAACAAACTATACTGATGTTGTGATTATCACTGATTCACAAAGCATACTGACAAAGATGAAGACTGGCATGCTTCATTCAGAATGGCATGCATCGATTCAGAGGTCGTGGGTTCTAAGCATTCGCTGACTCTTTCCCTCAAGGACACTCTAGTGTGGTTGAAAATGAACAGGCAGACAGACAGGCTGGTGCCGCCTCATTAAGGTGTGATTTGATGCATGATAAAGCAGATGTGATGAAGGCTCTCTGGGAGCATCTGAATAATGCAGAAAAAGAGACTATCATGGTCTAGAGAGAATGCAACAGCAAACAGCGAGCCAAAGGATGGCAGTCATGAGAAATTTTCCTGGCACAATGTGGTGGTAGAAAGAGAAAGGTGTGAAGAAACTTTATGCTGTACAAGTGGATCCAGGTCTTGAATGTAGTTTTGCCACTTGGTAAATCACACTTTGGCGAAAACAGTCAAGGAATACAAATCATAATTTGCAGCATGAAAACGATGTTTATTAATCATCTGGATAAAATCACTTTTCTACAACCAATGGAGGACAGAAAAATGTAGAAGGTTGAGAAAACCAGCCCATGTATCAAAGGTTTAATGATCCTGGAAGGGGACTAAAAAGTGAAAAAACTTTGTTGAATCTACAAAAAGAAAGTGGCACCTGAGACAAGACACATTTCTGGTATTGAGGGGGAAAACACAAAGTAAAACCAAAGAAGAAACAGTCCAGAACTGCATCGAAGAACTTGGATCCACATTTTGAGGAGGGAATTTGAGCACTTATGGACTAATGGTTTGATATGCAATGAGGATGATCTGTTAACTAAATAACTAATATTACACTCATGTATGTGTGGCTGGATCAGTAAAAAAAATGCAATAGAAAACAGAGGAACAGAGGTTCAGGAATTCTTCTGAATCTAAAAAATGGAACAAAGAAATCAGTCAATGTCAACTGGAAAATTCTCAAGCAACTTCAGAGCAGCAGCATGGGTCTTGAAAACTGCCACAACAATGCTGTTGATCAGAGAAAATTAAAGAGAATAACAATGCTCTTCACAGATGGGATTGGCAGATGTTTCAATATTAAAATGCAGAAACGCTGGATATAGCGAGTCCCATCATCAATTTAATTTTGAGTATTTACAAATGATACTGCCGCAGTAGATAGGCCTTGAAATTCAAAATCTAATGGTACCACAATGATGCCTGTATGTCACTTATAAGTGAAGATATTCACATCTTTGTGAAGGTGAGACGAGTTGCGATTTCTCATTCTATTCACCCGTAATGAGAACTCTCTAATGTGTCCATTACCTCCTCGAACGGGTCTGCGTTGTGTGTGTGCGTGTAAGATAGTCTCAAACGGCCATATGAAAACTGGCTTCAAAAATATGTTCCGTCATGTGAAATGATTACAAAATAGTACAAGTATACAAATAAATTATTAATAATCTTTAAACTTGTGTTCTATTTAACTTTAGTAGGTCAAATCGCACGTTTTGTGTGTTGAAAAGTGTAGCGCAATCGATATGCGGCGGCCGTCATGACCCGTGGGTTTTCAATTCACAAAGTCACATCTTCGCTGAAAATCTGTTTTTCAACCACAATTCGAGCAAGTTTAGCGATGAAACTATGCTGATTCAGGGGCAATATTTTATATGGTAATTAAAATTCACATTAAACAAAGACATCTATTGGATTCATCAATTCCGATACGCCGCGTTCATCCCGCTGGGATGCGCTCCCAGCAGTCGGTAGCTTGCACAGATCCATAGAGCACACTTTATTCACAAACTTCCAGTTTCTTAGTTCTATATAATATTTTAGTTCGTAATGTTTAATTGTTTCTATTTTATCACGTAATAATTTTGCGAAAAAAAAAAAAAAAAAAAATAGACCAGCCAGAAAGAGAACCCCGGTCTCCCGCCTGACAGGCGGACTGCTTACGACTTACGCTAACAAGTACATAATGTTGGTTCTGCTAAGAAATTTATATAGTAAAGCCGCCGTTTTCGGTTACATGATTGTAATATTTTCGCCTGTTTTTTTTTAACCACAATTAAAGCAAGTTTAGCGATGAATCTTTCCAACTTCTGTAAAATTGAATACAGAATTCGAAGATCCATCTACAATTGATGGTTTTCTATTGGAAGCGCCAGAAAAACATTATTTACGGTTCAGCTTGCCGTTTTCATTTTTCCTTGCGCGCGAGGTTGGTCTCAACCAACACGTGTCATAGACGGATTATGAAAACTAACTTCAAAAATATGTTCCATCATGTTAAATGATTAAAAGATAATACAAGTATACAAATAAATTATTATTAATCTTTAAACTTGTGTTCTCTTTAACTTTAGCAGGTCAAATTGCACGTTTTGTGTGTTGAAAAGTGAAAGCGTAACATGCCACAGCGATCGATACATGTCAACAACTCATGTTTCAGGCATCATCGGATTACTTCTCCCACACCACACAAGAAACTTGCAAGCCGTGTGAGAGGAAATGAATGATACATTTTATTGCCGTAGGCTCTTTACATTTACAAACCAGTCGCTATCAAATCACACATAAAGTCACAGGATTGCCTATCACTGGTTTTCCTAAAACCCTATTGCTAAGTTCTATCTACTTGGCTACACAAAAAACTCCTATCGATACTAAACGAAGTGCTCTCTACAAAAGTCAGTCCCCAGTCTGACTTTGCTACTCGCGTGGCTACACGGCACGCGGAAGGACCTTCGTGCGTCCTTCGGCTCTTTTTGTGCTATTTTACTTAGCACGCTTCTATTAGCTGTCTTCTATTGAGTGGCAATCGTGGCTATCACGCAGGCGTGATTCTATCGTGACCAGTAGTGCTAACTATCTGGTCGACGCCTCCGTGTCTCATGAGAGGACTAGTTAATAGTCCCCCTTTCTATCACCTACCCTGCCTTATACAGGGCACTGTGTTCCCTCTAATCTATCTGAGGTTGACCACTCTTCCCGGTGGTGTTCTATCTTGAGGCAGACCTCTGGCCTCATATTTCAGTCTTTGACAATACACGCATGCGCAGTCGCCATGGGGCATGCCACGCGTTTCTCCATTCACAAAGACACGCTTTGCCGAAAATGTTGTTTTCATACACATGCTCAGCAATTACAGCGATGAAACTTTCCAGATAAATCTAAAATTGTATGCAGAATTCAAAAATGCATATATAATTGAGGAAGTTCTAATTTAACCCTTTACAGGGCAGACGCTTGTCCGTTTTGTAGCCCTGAACGGGCAAGATTTTTTCAGGTTCTGTAAAATTTCGGGTCGCGTTAGTAAAAACATCACAAATAAGGTGTTAGTCAACCGATTTTAGTTAAATAAACAACACAATGAAGGGAAAAGCATGCAGAATATGTTACTCACGTGATTGTTGCCGGTAATCTATATATGAACACAAATATTTACGAAATACGGCATGTTGTTTGTGATTTTCCGTCATCTATACGGCAATTTACAAACACATTTTCAGAATCATAATCACTTTCTTTAAAGTCCGACTCACGACTGCTAATGCAAAGTAATGCTTTGCACTGATATCTAGCTCCGATTAATAATCAACTTCGTGCCCTTTAATGTCATTTAAATTGAACAGAGCGAAATCTCGGCTATCACTTGAAGAATCGCCGAAATCCATTTTGAAAAACAGCGTAAAAATCCCGAAAACTATCAAAAAAAAGTCCGTTAATGTCTGTTCAAAGTCATTGTAGCGCGTTTACAAATGGCGGCCACGTTGTCAAGCTATCAGCGAAAGGGAAAGTAGTCATCGGAAGTGTCGGAAAACCGAGAGATCGCGATTTTACAACGCATAAAAGTATCGGCCGGAATCGGACGCTACGATCGTTTTATGGCATCGGCCGGAATCGGACGCTGTGACCTGTAAAGGGTTAAGCGCCAGAATAGTGTTACAAAGTGCACATGCCCATCCGATCAATATGAAAACACATCTTAGCAGAAAATGTTGTTTTCATACACATGCTCAGCGATTACAGCGATGAAACTTTCCAGGTATATTTAAAATATTATGTAGAATTCAAAAATGCATATATAATTGAGGAAGTTCTAATTTAAGTGCCAAAAAATAATTAATTACGGTAAGTATGAAATATATTCTTATTTATATAAAAGGTCATGATGATTTCAACCAATCGCTGTGCACGGAATATTAGGGATACCTTTCCTGGAAAACCCCGGATGACATGTGTTCTTGTCACGTGAGATTTGAATGAATGAATGACGTCAAAAGAATGCATAGTAAATTAGAGAGCGTTTTCCGGGACGAGATTTTCAATGGCGGGACGACTCCGTACATGATTTTTGTTTTTGCTTCTGGTAATGGCACGATCGAACACGCTACAGGCACTTCATGGGCTATGTCAGGAGTCCAAAATGGTTGTACAGTGGAATCCTTCTCGTTGCAATATAACCTGGTAATGAAGAGGCTAACAAATTGGCAAAAGAAGGTAAAAGACTGAGGTGTCACCTGTTCAACAAGCTTAAGATAAGAGATACTGATGAATGTAACTGGAGTTGCTAACATGGCATCTAAACATTAGTTGTAAGAATGTACCACATATGTAGAAGAAGGTTATTTTGGCAATCGCAGCATTCATTTGAGGACAAGCTCTATGAAGACGTAAACAGCCAAGTTAGCTTCTGCTTTCTTTAAATATATTTAGGCTGGTGTGTGAAGATGTAAACAAACGAGCTGTTTGCCAGCTTTTAACCACATTGTAAACAAAATTTCTGAGACTAATGATTTGTAACCTACAATATGCTTTTAACAGGTGGAGATTTTGGCAATAGCATTTGTGTGTTTATGGAACATAATTATTGTATCAGTGTGTAAGCAAGCCTATTTTTCAGGATAGTAGTTTGGACCATTTGAGTAAATGAAACTCCTGTGCTGTTGATGCAAAAATAAAATAGGGGAGCACCAAGAACACATGCAAAGATGTGATTCTGTATTACTATTTCAGAACTTGAAATCTTTTGTTTCTGCATAGAATAACACACTTTGCAAGTGTACATTTTAGGGTGGTATGACTCCTAAGAGGTAATTGAAAGAAAATTGTGTTTTTAATTTTTCAGATTTGAAAAAATTAAAGAGATCAAGGCTCCAGCCCCTGTTAATACAGCATCACTTCATCCATCAAAGAACTTTTTTGTTTGTGGTGGTGAAGATTTCAAAATGTACAAATTTGATTATTTCACTGGAGCAGAAATAGGTATATTTATACTGTTTCATTTAAAAAATATTAATTTGTATGGCTATTCTATTATATTGTTAACTTTTTTCCTGCCACGAGTCGATATGTCGGCTCAATGGAACTACTCTGGACTGCCATGAGCGGATATGTCGCATTAGTATTGATAGTATGTTATTTGTTTCATTTGTCTTATTTTCAGCAATTTTTACTGCCCGGTAAATGAAAATAAAAATGATATGCCCTTCGAAATTTATCAGACAAGACATGACAGGCGGATTAAGCTTTGTGTAAAACAAATCGATTGTGAAAGTGGTTTGTTATTATTTTAGAAATGGCAACACCTTATGGTTTTCAACTCGTTAATTTACGCTAGATTATCGTTTTAAACAATTTTAGATTAAAGTTATTCTGATTTAGAGGAATTTGTGAAAGATTCTAAAACTGATAGCACGTGCAGTAATGTGGTTATTCAGTTGAATTATTTAGCATTATGGAATACAAACCTAACAGTGAAAGTTTGTCATCAAATGATGGCACATGTTGAATTATGCTTGCTCTAATGGGCCTCACTTGTGCCCCTAAGTTTGCTTTGCCTATTGCAAATAAGCTGAGTGTTTAAATAATTAAAATTTAAAAAATAATACTTATGACTAAATAGAATATATATATATATATATATATTGTAATGAGTTCAAATCTGCCTCAAGTTTTGCTGACTTTTTCCAGTTTGTGTGAAAATGGTGTGTTTCATAATATGATGTTTTACTTGTGTTCTGATGGTATTAAGGAGCAGTTATTGTGATATTGGTGGAGAAAAGTGGTGTATTTATCATTATTCAGTCAGTTACCAGGAATATTTAAGGATTGTTCCCTTTGTTTCATGGGTTTATGTTCTTTGTTGCTGGATGCATGCATTTCTTCTTAATCATCTTCCTATTCTTCTTCTGCTGTTGTTACTGTATTTTATCTCTGATTGGAGCATACAATCAACTCTCATGTCAAAGACTCTTATCCTTTGGTATGCCTTGTAGTTTCTTCCAAATGTTTTTATATATATTTTTTTTTAAAACTTACCTCAATGATTCTCTTCGCTGTGTGATTTGGGTCTGTTTGTCATCTTGGACCAAGAAAAAGTAAGCGTATGTTGCTTGCAAGAAACTCACCTCAGCGAAAATATAGCCTTCAAAATCAGAGGCTACCAGTGTTACCGATCTGACCGAAAGGACAGGCGAAAGGGTGGGATACTAACCCTTGTAAAAAATAACATCACTGCTTCCTAATTTGAAGTTTACGTGGAATGGACTGAGTATCAGACACTTAAACAAGACAAGCAATACAGACCTACATCTGATAAATTACTACTGTCCAAGTGATCTCCCACAGGCACTGGACACACTGCCATTAAAAGAAAAAAAAATGATTGTGTGTGGCAATTTCAACAGCCACTTGCAGAGCTGGGGCTATGATCACATGGACCAGAGAGGAGAGAGACTGGAAGACTGGCAGGATGAGAATAGATTCATCTTGATTAACAAGCCGTCTGACCCACATACCTTCTACTCGAGATCATGGCACAGTAAAACTGCATCTGACCTGGATTTTCATTCACCAGATCTGGAGTGAAACATTTCACGAATTGTTGGGAAACAACGTGGTGACAGTGACCATCGGCCAGTCTTTCTATCTGTAGAAAATGAGCTTGTGAGTGAAAGCAGCACTGTCTCGAGGTGGAACTACAAGAAAGCAGACTAGGCAATGTACAAGCATCGCATCAGTATACTGGTTAGAAACATGAACACTGAGAAAGACATAGATAAAGTAGTTGAAGAGCTTGGAAAATGCATACAGGCAGCACGAGAAACACTACCAAGAGGAGCTTGTTGTCACAAAGTATGATTGACATAGAGGAGTGGCTATGGTTGTGTCTAGAGGATGTCAGTGTGAATGTTGTGTTGAACAACTGACCAATCACGATGCATCAATACCAAACACCAGACTGCGCATTTAATACTTTAATTTGAACAACTGGATACAACATTATTCATCAGGAACATTCATCATTACATATAGATATATTGCATATGCACAGGTTCCGTACACGTAGCCCCAAACACTATCGCTGCTGGCAACTGGACTAAGTCTCCAATACTTAGCCCCAGAATTACTATCACTGAAAAACACAGGGCAAAGTTCTCTCGCTAACTCTGCTAACATCCAATTTTTCCTGACCGCAGACCTCCACTGTCTGGTCCCAAAACTCAACTGTCCCCGTCAATGTTTTCCACTGTCTTTTAACCCTTCTTTGCAGCCCTCCCCGGGGAATGTCCTTTAACCCTGTAAACTTGTTTATGTTGTAGCATTGCTACCCAGGGCGATCACATCGCCGGTTAGTTCCGGCTAAACACGTTACACCTGTAAACATTTTAAACACCACTGGCGTGAACTGGAACAGTTGCATAATGATGTGGAAGTATGTAGAAAGCAAGCAGAGGCCACACCCAGCCAAGAGCACCACAATAAATTCCAGCAAAAATAGGCAAAAACCACATTTCAAAGGGCCAAGTTGCAGGCTAGACGGAAAAGCTGGCAGAAGAAACGGAGTCACTGAACTTTTAAAGAGACACAAAGAAGTTGTGGAAGCTAATAAAGCAACTTAACGATGAGGGCACAGAGAGAAACTCAAAAATTGCACTACATAAAGACGGAAACATCTTGATAGGAAAGCAAGCAGCTGACCATTTTGCAGACTCATTCACACAAGATAACAGTATCGAAATTAGTCCACAGAAACAATAAGAGATTCGAGAGAAATGGCAACATACAAGACAGAATGAAATAGTACATGAGGTTCTGGAGGCACCTATCACAATCGGCGATCTGGAGCTAGCCATATCAAAACTGAAAATGAGAAAGTCATCAGGAGCTGATGGTCCATCCATCTATCATGTGCCATGCCGATAAGCGTGGGCGGTCATGTTCTGCCATCTCACTCGATCACCAGAGTCGTGGATCAGCTCCGTATTCCTGTCTCGACCATGCCATGTGGCCAAGCCATCCAGGTATTTACTTCTCGGTCTTCCCCTTGGTCTGTTCCCTTCGATCTTGCCAGATGTCTCAAAGTTCTTCAAGTCTTTTCTTCTCATAACATGCCCAAAAAATGTTGACTGTCTACGTCTAATATCTCTAATCAGTTTACGATCTTCATTTGTTTCTTGAAGGACTTGTTCATTGGTTTTTCTGTCTGTCCATGGTATTCTTTGCATTTTCCTCAGAAACCACATTTCCACAGCCATCAGATGTTTTTCAGCTTGTCTGCTCATTGTCCATGCTTCACATCCATACAAAAGTACAGGTTATATGTAGCATTTCAACACTATTTTTCTCGTTTCAAATGATATCTTCTTTTTGTGTGGTCAGTATGTGTTTCATCCTGCAAAAGCTACCTTTGCAATGACAATTCTTGTTATAATCTCTTCTAGGCATCTCCCATCAGATGTTATGACTGTTCCGAGATAACTGTATCTATTCACTTGCTTAAGAATGTGCCCATTTACTCGTATATCACATTGTGGTATTTCCTTCTTACCAGTGATGACCATAATCTGTTCTTCTTAACCCTTTACAGGGCAGACGCTTGTCCATCTTTTAGCCCTGAACAGGGAAGATTTTTCAGGTTCTGTAAAATTTCGGGTTGAGTTAGTAAAAACATCACAAATAAGGTGTTAGTCAACCGATGTTAGTTAAATAAACAACACAATGAAGGGAAAAGCATGCAGAATATGTTACTCACGTGATTGTTGCCGGTTATCCATATATTAGCACAAATATTTACGAAATACAGTTATTGTTTGTGATTTTCAGTCATCTATACGGCAATTTACAAACACATTTTCAGAATCATAATCACTTTCTTTAAAGTCCGACTCACGACTGCTAAATGCAAAGTAACGCTTTTCACTGATATCTAGCTCCGATTAGTAGTCAACTTCGTGCCCTTTAATGTCACTTAAATTGAACCTAGCGAAATCTCAGCTATCACTTGAACCCGAAAACTATCAAAAAAGTCCATTCAAATTCATAGTAGGCGCTTGCAAATGGAGGCCACGTTGTCAAGCTATCGGCGAAAGCGAAAGTAGCCGTCGGAAGTATCGGAAAGCCGAAAGATCGCTTTTTGACAATGCATAATAGTATCGGGCGCGTTCGGGCAGTCTGCCCGTTTAAGATGGACGTTCCTCCTTGTAAAGGGTTAATATTCAGTTCGAACCCTAGTTGTTCACTGTGTGCAACACCTGCATCTACTAAATTTTGCAGGTCCTGTTCATTGTCTGTAATCAAGACTGCATATCTAATGTTATTGATGTATCATCCCCCAATGTTGATTCCTTCCATATCTTCTATATTTCTGAAAATATTTTCACTGTACGGGGAAAATAAGATCTGGAATCATTACACATCCCTGTCTCACACCTCTTTTAATAGGCTGATATTGACCTACATTGTTATCTATTCTGATGGCAGCTTGTTGTTTCCAATATATGTTTTTTACAAGTCTAAGGTCTTTTCCATCAATTTGTAGATCTTCAAGCATCCTTATCATGCTGATGGTATTTCCAATGAAATGATCAGGAACCTAGGAACAGAAGCCAAAGCAAAGCTGTTGCAGATCTTCAATAACAGCTGGACCTTAGTCAGTGTTCCACAAGCCTGAAGAGAAGCAATCATGATACCCCTCCTAAAATCAGCAAAATATAGTTCTATTGCCTTCAGCTACAGACCAATTATCCTCACTAGCTGTCTCTGCAAAGCAATGGAGCACATCATCAATCACAGACTGCAGTGGTACATTGAAATTGAAAACATTGTTGTGCCACAGCAGGCTGGCTTTATTCAGTGCTACTCTATGGAAGATCAGACAACCTACCTCTCTCAAGAAATTGAGGATGCATTCCAAGAGAAGAAGCTGGTACTTGCAGCATGTATAGATCCGAAGAAAGCCTTTGACAAGGTCTGGAAAGAAGGTCTGATGAAGAAACTGAGAAACTGTAAAGTCAATGGAAGAATGTACAAATGGGTGAAAGCATACTTACACAACAGAAGAGCCTGAGTACAGATAGACGGACTCAAGAGCAAGATAGTACTACTGCGTCACGGTGTTCCCCAGGGCAGAGTCTTGTCCCTCAACACTTTTTCTTAGCTTCAGCAATGATCTTGTTGCTAATCTACCGCGTGGAATTAAAGCGACAATTACGCTGATGACCTGGTTCTATGGAGCACAAATGAATATGCATGAGTGGCCACTAGATCGCTACAAATAGCTGTAGATACATTTGTTGCATGGGCGAATAGATGATGTGTCAGCATAAACACATGACACATGCAGCACCACTCTATTTACCCTGTCTCCAAAACAAATGGCAGGTATCATCCAGATAAATGGAATACCCCTAAGAGAAGATAAGAACCAACATACCTTGGAGTAACGTGTGATGAGACTGACATGGAGAAAGCACATCAACAAAGGAGTAGCAAAAGCCAGAAGGAAAATAGTCATCCCGAGAAAGCTAAGTGGAACCACATGGGGAGCCAGTGGGAAAATACTTAGCAAAGTTTATCAACAGAGCATATGATCACACCTGGAATACGGGTCAACTGTGTGGTGTTAAGCATCAAAAACCACACTACAACAGCTGGACAAGGTGCAAAATCAAGCACTTAGAGTTACCACAGGAGGGATGAAATAAACCCCTATAGTGGAGATGGAGAAAATGGGGAGGACAGAAGCGCAGAGATACGAAAACACTAATTCAAGCAAAAAAGTTACTCAGCTCACCAGGCCACCCTATGAAGAACAGATTTGAAAAGTTAGCTGTTGGGATGGTTGAAAAGAAGTAGTTCCATCCACCAGGCCAAATGACTTTGCAGAGAAACCACCAGTCTACCCACAGTTGGTATCCCCCTGACAACTGTTCCAACTCCATGGAAAGATGAAATAGACTATCACTAAAATTCCAGACAAAAGTGAGAGGGATGTTTGACAAGGAAGAACAACAGTGTACAGCGCAGAACAGCACTCTCAGCTACCTTGATTAAGAATACCCACAGGACCTCTGGATCCAAGTCTACACAGATTGGTCAGTACAAAATGTTTGAAATGGAGGAGCGGGAGTGTACATAGAATATCCAAATAATACCAGGGACACAGTCACAGTACCAACAGGAAAGTACTGCCATAACTATGATGCTGAAATTGAGGCATTTATCAAGATAGCCACAGAGAAATTACTATATACCAGCCATGGTACACAACTTGTGGTGCTATTGACAGATGCAGAATCAGTGCTCTGGGTGCTCCTGTCTGGGAAATTGCCAGTACTAAGGACACAACTTTCTGAACTTAGCAGTCGACATAAGGTCACCATACAGTGGATACCATCCCTCCGTGGAATAGTCTGAAACGACAGAGCTGGTCGATTGGCTAAGGAAGGAGCAAAATAAGAACAGCCTGATGTGCCCGTTACATACCACCAAAAGAAAAGAATGATCAAATCAGTTAGAAAGCCATCAAAACATGCTCAAGACGACTACCACGTTATGGACAGACCAGAACAAGTCATTATTCTTCGCCTCAGAACAGGACACAATAGATTACGCAACCACGTGTATACAAAATTCAAGATTGGTGAATCTGCCAGGTGTACTTGTGGATTGGCGTCACAGACAGCAGAGCACATACTTCAAGACTGCCCAAAATATAACAGTCTAGGCAAACCTTCTGGTCTAGAGAGATGACAGTGGAAGACAAACTCTATGGACCGCTGAGTGAACTAAAAAACACAGTTAAATTCATACAAGAGACAACATTGCAGTTATAGACATATTTCAAGCGAACAAAAGAAGTATTTCTTTGTTTTTATGGATTTCAGAAAGGAAGTCTAGTTCACCAGTGGATTTTTCCCCCAGTGGCAGTGTCATTTCCTCATACTTTGTTTTTCAGAAATTGTTTAGTTTTCTAGAGCTCTACAATTTGAGATTCCATCATATTTAGTCCTTTTATTGTATGTTTAGTGCTTTTATTGGAATATCTACGCTATGCAAATGACACAGTATTGATAGCGGAAATGGCAAATATCTACAACAGTTGTTTGACATTGAAGTAACAGAGAGTGCAAAGAAAGGACCCTCTTTAAATGTCAAGAAAAAAGTAACAATTATTATCTCAAAGGAAAAGGTGACACCAAAATGTGAAATAAAATAGAATGGAAAATTCTTAACCAAGTGGATACATTTAAATATCTAGGGGCAATTATAACTTCAGATGGAAGATGCACAATATAGATTGGGAACAGAATAGGGCTAGAAGTAGCTGCATTTCACAAAATGAAAAGTATCTTATGCAATAAGTCACTATCATTGATTGTAAGAAAGAGAGTGCTGAAATGCTATATAGAACCTGTTTTGCTGCATGACAGTGAATCTTGGAAAGTAATTGAACAAATTAGGAAGAACTTTTTTGTTTTTTGTTTGCATATCCTTTACAGGACAGCTCACATACCCCGTAAGTTACAGACACGTTTTGAACCACTACTGATTCTCACCGCCGTCACGTTACCTACGAGATTACGGAGAAAAGTCGCTAACCTCTAGGCCAGGAAGCTTGCAGGAAGAACTTACAAGCAACAAATATGTGATTCCTAAGACAAATGTTGCAAATTCCTTGGACTGCCAGAGTATTAACAACGATTGCCTGAAGGAGGATAATGAAACTAGAACAATAATGTGATGAGAAGAAACACATTGGAGGACATTGTGACAACTGAAACGATTAATGGGAAAAGAGGCATACCAAGAGAAATGATGATGGATGAACTGAGACGGTGGCATTGAGATATATCAGCAGAGTTGATCCAGAACACCAAAGACTGAGATCTGTGGAGAGACATGAACACCAATGCCAGCTGGCATGGTACTTGATTATGATGATGCAATAAGACTATCATAAGATGCTGCCCTACAGTGAGCTGTATCACTTCGATACAGTGGAAAGATAGCAGGATGCCACCCTGCAAATGATGGGATTGTGGCTTGTCTGAGGCAATGAATACCACCCACAGCTCTCTCTTTGGTGCTGAAAAACATAACGTATCAAGGATGAGAAGACAATGAAGATAATTTTATAAAAGGAGTATCACTACAACAAGAATTGAACACAAATTTAGTACTGTCAGCATATTCTATCGGGATGGAAATTGTTTCAGAAAAATGCAATACACAGTTGTAGAGTTAGTCTACAACAACCAATATCATGCTACGCTGTCTAAAGGTTGAAGAAGTGAGCTACATATAAATGTAGATGTATCAGAATAAGAACAGATCACATTTACCATAATCTTGAAAAGCAGTGACATCGGTTTCACTGTAAAAAATCAAGCCACTCATAGAAAAATCTCTTCATGATCCTTGTATACATTTATGCTACATGCAGGTTACAGTTACAGGCAAGTGTCATAGAGGCAGACAAAAGACATCCTTTATATCATATCCCGAACAAGCATCCCCCAAATTATAATAAGGGTTTATTTCCAGATTATTGTGCCGACAAGGTGTCTGAATTCTATCTCTGGCAAGAAGCCCAAATTTTATCTATTGATTAATTAGATCCCAGACAGGCAACCAAATTGTCCTAAGATTTAATTATAGGAGTAATGTGGATCTCCCATTTGTTAACTAATTGAGTTATCGCTCACACTGGCATTGAAAAGGGTGCAGGTTCACACCCCCAATGTTCACAACCCAAGCTAGCAAACTTGGGACATCTGTCTATTATAGGCTGAATAAAGTCCAAGTCCCTGGAAACACAAGCACAGAGCTGAAAAAAAAAATAGAAAATCCGAACCTGCACAGTTCACGGCTACTTCACTAGCTAGGTGGCCTTAATTCCACTCAATTCCCCATGCTCAAGATTCCCCTGCCATACATTGCAAGGTACTATAGGCAGTAGATGACAGTTTTTAATTGACTGGTGATAAAGAACTATGGAAAACCTTTGCTATCCATCTTGGCACCCTGGTTTCTCACAGAAGTTTTGGGATAGTAAATGAATCTTAAACTACTAAGTACTGTATTTTGATGAAATTCTATTTTTTGCAGAATTACAGCCATATGTCTGTGTACATATCAAGCTGCACCAATTAGTTTATTCTTTACATGATGGGCTAGAATTGCTTTGTTTATAACAATTTCATTAGATTGTACTTTTGTCATTTGTAAATGCTTTCATATTGTACTTTTATCTTTTGTAAATGTTTTCAGAGTCCTTTAAGGGCCACTTCGGACCAGTACACTGTGTTCGTTTTTCTCCTGATGGTGAACTTTATGCAAGTGGCAGTGAAGATGGTACTCTTCGTCTTTGGCAGACAACTGTTGGAACCACGTATGGTTTGTGGAAATGTGTAGCACCAGATATTGATAATGGAGATATTACTACATCAGCTTCATCATCATCCACTACCACCTCTACTTCCGGAAATTCGGCATCAGTGATCAAGGTGGAAGCCTAATGCCCAAGTTTTTTGTTTTAAATGTTTTGTTAAGTCCAAATTTCTTTTGATTAAAAAGTATTTTTGTTTCCAGCAGGTAGAGTTAGTATAGTCTGTGGGAGAGGGAAATAATTGTGTTTACAAAATGTGAAATTAACTTTATTCTAAAGTGGTTCAAAGTGCACTAATTGAATAAATATGTCAGATGCCTTAATGTTGCAACACTGTATTGTGTACTTTAATGCTGCAGAATCAAAATGTAAATAACAAGCCTGGTTATCACAGTCACAGTTATTTTATTTGAACCTTTAGTGGCAATACATTCTCTTTCTTATCCTGTAATTTACATAGGTTTTTCTTGTCATGCTTTAACTCCCATGTGCAAGGTTATGGTCCTCTTTGTTTGCAAGTGCTGTTATTATGAGCATTGCCATTGATTGACATGTTTATTCTGATTCTGACATTTCCTTTCTTGAGCAGTCTGCTACTCCAAACAAGCATTTTAATATCTGAAAACATGTATTCAAATGTTGTAAGCTAGTGGCATAAAAATAAGTGCATGGTTTAGAAATCAGTTATAATGATTGTACAGATTTATCTGTCTGCATTAATCCATTTTATTATACTTATATAAGAAGGAGGCAGACAGTGTCCTATGGACCTCTAAATGAGAAGAGCGACGTTGGAAAACATGACGACTAGAAAGATCAGTGGTAGAAGAGGCCTGCGATTTTTGGCTTGCAATAATGTCTTCAATAGAATTGATCAAGAACACAAAGACTGGTCTCTGTGAAGATGCATGAAGAACTAAGCTAGTTGGCAGAACACATGATGATGATGGTTCTTGACCTCTATTTATGGTCAGCGTCGGTAGATTATCGATTGATGGTACAGTTCATTGGGACACGATTTATTGTTTGTCTGTCACGATAATGTTTTATTCTTGGGACTGTGTCAGAGGTTGGTAGGATCTTTAGCTTTGCTGAATTAGTCTGTTACTTTGCTGACCTGCCATCAAACTTAGGCAGTTTCAAGTCCTCCGACCTGCATCAAGGAGATTCTGGTTTATATTTGATATAGTTAGTTACTTTTACTTGCTAGGTAATGTTACTGTCCAAATACCATACAGACCTTTAATTTATTTTGAATGTCAATTCTTTGTCGCTTTGTTAGACTTCGGTACATCAGTCAAAGATATCTTAGCCTGTTGTATTTCATAACTATATAACTCACAACTGTCTTACTGCTTTTTTCTTAAGTCAAATTCAAATGGGGCAGGGTTAGAACATCACCAGGTCTCAAATAATAAGGTAAATCAGTGTATTGCTTATTGTTAGAAGAAACATAATTTTTGCAGATCTGAAGTGTTAAATGTATTGCTTGCTATCTTGCATCTTTAATTAAACTAAACTGAACACATTAGGAGTGAGTTGGTTTGTTTCCATCAATTTTGTTTCACTCTTGAAAAAATATTAATCCTTCATCTAAACAACTACGGTTTTGTGAGCATATACTATATTACTATCATCACTGGAGTTGTTAGACATAACATTTTTTTTTGCTATATTTGTCTGAAACTTTTTATGAAGACATCAGTGAAATTGTTTATTTTTATTTATTCCAATACTACTGAGTTGTCTGCTATTGGCAGCCCATTGCCATTCAAGTAATTTTTCCCTGGTGTTTGAAAACACGAAGCACTTTTAGAGAAGGCGGAAGTTGTTTCACACAGGCAGGTGAAAAAGTCTGCACCAGGGAGTGTCTTGGAGATTGATACAGTTTTGATGACTATTTACTCTGCCAGATCTCTTTGAAACTGGACAATTTAAACAGTTTTTTTTGTTGGTTTTTTATTTCAACAAAGGCCATTTATGTTGTCATTAGATTTTGACAGAGTTGCTGTGACTAGGAATCAACTGTAACATGTACTGATGGGGTTAGATGATATCGGGTGTGATGATGCCGATGTAGCGGGTTCAACTACAATACCGGTCAGTTGGACTATAATGTTGACTTCTTGTCCTTGACTTTGGGATGTACATTACAAGTACCTCGGAATGGGTTCACATGATGGTGCGGGATACTGGTAATAGGGTAAGCTAATCCACAAACAAAAACCAGTCCAGTGCACTAAAAGTAGTAGCCACAGGTGTAGCAAGTGAATGCACACATACAAAATCAAGTTATAGATGTTCTTTCAGCTAGAGGCATCTGCTATTTTTAGGACATTTTTAAAGTCTTCAAGACGCATGGAATCTCTAAAAATCACTATGGAACATGCCATTTGTTTCATGAGGCTGAACTGCAGATGTAGCAGATCAATGGCAATTCTTGTTACAAGTTTGTTTCATAGTTTTGAACCGTTTTTATCACAAGGCTCAAAGGAAGCTGGCTCATTTTTGGTCTACAGCTCTCGAGATGTCTACAGCCAACTGGATATTTATGTCAAGAACTGAGGAAATGCCCAGACCGCTAGCAAATGGATTGAAAGCGGTGACAGTTTCTTAATACAAAGGAACGATGACACTCCATCTACGCAAGTATGTTGGTGAATCAGAGATGAAATACCCTTTTTGGCAGAGTCGCCAACCGCCGCAGAGGGGTCCATGGCAGCTGGATCGTATAGTAGTGTAGTAGTAGTAGTGTAGTAGATGGACACATAGTATTCCAGGGTTGCTAGAATTGAACAATCGAACTTCAAGGCAAAGTCAACATGGAACTATTAACCTCGCTGAACCCAACGTTGACAATGTAATGAAGAGAGGCATCTTCCGTGAGGTTTTGCAAGTTTCTTTATTGGTTTCAATCTCATATGGTAGTTCCACATAGTTGACTGGTCATACAAAATGGTTCATTCAGTTACAAGTTGCAATACAAAAATAGCATTCATACAGCTAATTAGATTACTGCCATTGTACGGTCAAAAGAGGATGTCATTCATTATCATAGTCCTCATTCCTTTCAAGTACAAAATCCATTATTTTCTATCTTCCAGATGTTATCAGTTCCTTCCATTTAACAACACGTCTGCCTCCTTCCAAATTCGATGGCTTCTCTCTGGCGTATGTTGATTGTTGTCAACCTACGTCGTATTCGTTATGTCATTTTCACTATCTCAATTGTGTTTAACAGTGCACTGCTTACTAATATTTGAATTGCACAGTTAATATCTTGTATATTTAAGTTTCAAACCTGCGCCATGCTATTTGAACCCCGACCATCAACCGTACAATTGCTATAACAGACGCACGCTCTGTTATAGATTCCTCCCTTAGTTTTTTTTAAAGACTTTTTCTAGAAAAGTCTTAGAACAAAACCTATATTTTCTCTGAACACTAATGCACTACACACTCTAATCTAAATTAATTTCTAACCACTAATAAGCGCCTAATCAATAAAAAGAAACTCTTATAATACCTGATTACCTTCTCTTATTAACAATAACATACCCATAGGTAACTCTTTTAAAATATATCTATCTATCCAATACAAAACCTAATGATATATCATTAAAACTGTCATCACACCACCACAACAACAACAAAAGAAAAACTCCCAGATTTAGATAAATCATTAAGAGTCTGAAATAGCCACGTTCCGCCCTACAAAGGAATCATCCTTTCGCCACAATGACTTTAGTTCCTCTTCCCTTCCCTGCGTAGCTCATGGTCAACGTCAGCATTTCGCTGCCGACTATGGTATCACTATTACTTACTTCTGACTTCGAGCACATATCTTGAAATACCTTATAACATTCATGGCCATCTCCAGCGATCCGCTGTCAACCATAGTATTATTACAATTTTACACCTGACATCATAAATTTACCCTGAAATACCTTATAACATTCATGACTGTTGCCAGCGATCCACTGCCAATCATATTACTATTACAATTTTTCATCTGACTTCATCAACACCCTGAAATATCTTATAACATTCATGACAGTTGCCAACGATCCGCTGCCAATATATTACTATTACAATTTTTCATCTGACATCAACACCCTGAAATATCTTATAACATTCATGACTGTTGCCAGTGATCCGCTGCCAATCATATTACTATTACAATTTTTCATCTGACATCAACACCCTGAAATATCTTATAACATTCATGACTGTTGCCAGTGATCCGCTGCCAATCATATTACTATTACAATTTTTCATCTGACATCAACACCCTGAAATATCTTATAACATTCATGACTTGCCAGTGATCCGCTGCCAATCATATTACTATTACAATTTTACACCTGACATAAATTTACCCTGAAATACCTTATAACATTCATGACTGTTGCCAGCGATCCGCTGCCAATCATATTACTATTACAATTTTTCATCTGACTTCATCAACACCCTGAAATATCTTATAACATTCATGACTGCTGCCAGCGATCCAATGCCAATCATATTACTATTACAATTTTTCATCTGACATCATCAGCACCCTGAAATATCTTATAACATTCATGACTGCTGCCAGCGATCCGCTGCCAATCATATTACTATTACCATTTTTCATCTGACTTCATCATCACTCTGAAATACCTTATAACATTCATGATTGTTGCCAGCGATCCGTTACCAATCATAACATTATTACAAATTTGCATCCGACATCATCAACACTCTGAAATACCTTATAACATTCATGGAATGACACAAAAACAACAACATACAGAGAAAGAAAGAATCGGTGGCCACCAAAAGAAAAGAAAGGGGAAGACAATATAAACTTATATATTGCTTCATCCCACAAAATAAAGTCAACCTTCATATCAGTCTTAACCGTCCTTCGTCCTTCCAGAATCCTCCCACTTGCTCTCTCACAGCCTCTCAAAGCGCCTCTCGCTCTATTACACACCACACACCCTCACAGTTCTCTCATACATGTGCCTAGGCAATTCTCATGAGGGGATCAACTAATAAAAAAAAAACTTTCCTAGAAACGATATTCAAATGTTGACTTTTCGAACATCCTTTCTACACCCTTCCCTAACATTAACCTCGTTGGTTAGTTCCTCGTTTGTAACTCCACCTTAGAAGCCCCGCTACATAACAAAAACTAAACACACACTCTTCCCATTATTGTTAAACGCAGAGTAAATAGTATAACCATCCCCATGCCTCACTCGCAGGCATCATATGGCCTTATTAATTCACTCGCACAGAATAACTAAAATAATTTCTCTCATCCTGTTTACTCAGTGATCTCACTAAAAATCATGTACTTCCAAGGTTGATTTTCATCCATCCATTGCGCACCACTGACACTCCCTCCATTCACATTACAACTCAATATTCAGATATACGATTAAATCTCTCATCTAACTTTTCCCCATGCCTCTTAACATGTAGGAAAAAAAACTATATATTCATACACTCCTTTCTTCACAAATAGTCTCTAGGCCCAACCAAAGTAGGCACACACAAATAGTTACAATAATCACACACACTCATTTTTTTAAAAAATGAGTCATTCCGAAATCGGCCTGTACAACCGATCACTCAGTTCGCCACTCATCCAACTCAGCATACCTCAGACAGAATACTCAATCTCTCGACATTCCTGCCGACCTTACAATCACTCATCTAGTACAGGTACTCATAACTATTTCTGTCTCTGGCATAAATTCTAGGAACACTAAACTAAAAACGCATCTGGCAACTCCAGACTGAACCTTACCAATCAAATACGCATTATCCGACCGCCAGTTCTTTTCACTCTCCTACCATTAAGACCAAATGTACCTGAGACGCATCACAACAAACCTCAAACTGACGAAACGTGCTGAGTACCTCTTCGCCACGCACTCACTGTCTTTCGCAGCCAGTAAAAATCCAGACACCATTTCTCCAGCCAATTTCCTCGCAGAGCAACACAACTTATAGACACTGTTTCTCAAAAGAAAAGAAAATTATACGTTAAATAAATTATTGACGTAATCTAAACCTTCCTAAAAATTGTACCATTTCTTTCGTCACATTGATTTTTACAATCTTTTCTAGCCCAGCCACTCAGTGCACCATAAACAGTGAACAACTATATGACCTCAACAACTTCTTTCAGAAACCCTATGTTATACCTACTCAGACAGTGCATTCTCTCCAGTGATACTTCCAAAATTCCACATCTCACTGCGCCAGCTCTGAGCTGTATTAGCTATCACACCATTCATCCTCTACCATGACCACTAACCACAACTTCCGTCCATTTAAGATAAAACCACGTATCAATCTCCAATCTTCAATCTAATCCGCTCCAATACAACTCACTTACTCGCACCCATACTCGAAACTTTGTTTACTCTGAAAGACACATGAACATTTCTTTCTCTCTCTTCTATCTTGTCCCCTTTTACACAACTACTCAGGCTATATCAGCCCCACTGCCGACTGTATCAACATTCAGTGTTTAACATTCACATAAAGAAAGACTGAGCTATACCAGCTCTCATAAGAGTTATCACTTGCTGTGATATGTCCCTACTTCTCACTGCTTTCCACGCAAACTTTGAGCCATAATAGCTCCTTCTCTATGTATCACTAATGGATACCCCATTTTGGACAGAAACACACATAAAATTCCTCAATTGTCAGTCATACTAATTTGACACTCAGAATTCGAACACGAACTAAACGTCTATAATTCCAGAACACGATCAACGATGGCAAAGCTAGGCCAACACAAACTTCAAACGCAAAAAAAATCTGAGTGTCAATCCTTTCACTCTCCTGTAATATCACACCCAAACTGCAACTAACATACGTGGAAAGTGTCTCATTACCTCACCATGCACAATCTTAACAAATAATGGAGAGCTCACTTTCACAGTAATTCCTTAACCAGCTGTCTTACATGTCAAACACCAAATCTTTCATCTATTTTTCCTGTATCTGTTAATTCCTGTTTAAATATAACCACAGCCTTATGGATTTCATGTGCCTTCTACACCTCTCCTCTGCTTCAGCCCTACACTGTTGTTGCATTCTACTTTCCACTAAACACACATCTTTCTTTTTGCAGGTATCTTTCTCTCTCACCTTTGGTATTCGTCTCCTAGCTTTCGCTACTTTTCAGTCATATATATATATATTGGTATCTTCTCTGGACGTTTCACCAAGCAAAATTTTACTTGCCCACTTACTGTCAATTATCTCGTACGATGAACTAACTCCTCCATTGTCAGGACATGCAGGTTTCCCATTTCTCCTGCCTCTACTCATTCTGTTTAAGCTCTTTTCCTGAATATATTCTGTATCAAAATCTGACAGGTCTGAAAATTCTGCTTCCACGGACGGTTCAGATTCTTTCTCTTCATATCACCTATATCCGAGCAAACTTTTTTCAGATCTAGCCGTAACACTCTTCCTAATTTTCTTTTTGGTGTCCCTCGTCTTTATCTGCCTGTCCTTCGTACGGTCTGTCTCCCAACCTTTACCTGTAACAACCTTCCTCAATTTCACTTGAACCTGTTCAGTCATTCCCGTCAAGCTTGTCTGACTTCTTCTTTCTGTCTCCCCAGTTGGTGGTAATGGAGCTTTCTCTTCCTCCCTATCTATGTTCGCCTGAGTACTCTTCTCCACTGTGTTACACATCTGCATCTGGATCTATCGGTCCACCTTTTCAGCTCTTTATCCTGTCTGACACTACAAATGGAAACCACCCTCTGACTAGCCAAGTCTAGCTGGTCTTCTCTGTTGCTCATTTTCGCAATTGAATACTTCAACTGTCAGATGTCAAACCAATTTTCTCTCAAGGCTCTTGCGTCCTTGCTAGTTGACGGCCAGCTCCATCTTTTCTTATTAAATTTCTTCTCCTGAAAATTATTAACTACTGAATTTCCATTTTGTTTCTCTATATGTCGCTGGGTCCCATTCAGATGTGATTTGCTATTTATGCCATTGATAAATCTAATATTCTTTCCACTCTGTGGCCCATTATTATGAACCAGCTGACACTTATTTAACTTATGTGCTCCATGACCTCTCAGACTAGTTTCATACGACTTCCTGTCAAACGTTTGCCTCCTCATCCACTCTACCATACACGCAACATTTATGTACTGCCACTTTTAAGTCTTCCAGCCCGCTAACAACTCTCCCCATACTTCTTAACACATGTCCTAAGGAGGCCTCCCCTGTATCCATTATAAAATCTATGATTTAAAACAAAATATAATTATATTTTCAAAAAAATTTAATTATGGCTACTTAACCGGGGAGGGAGGGGGTGTCCTCTGGTTACATCCCAACGTCAAATGGCGCTCAGCGACAGACCAGGGCGGGCTTCAGCGATACAGCAGGACTCGGGAGCGGCACGGCTATGGTAAGTCCAACAGTACAGCAGCACTCAGGAGCAGCACTAGGGCAGGCTTCAACGATACAGCAGGACTCGGCAGCGGCACGGCTATGGTAAGTCCAACAGTACAGCAGCACTCAGGAGCAGCACGGCTATGGTAAGCCTAGCAATACAGCAGTACTCAGAAGCGGCACGGCTATGGTAAGCACAGCAGCATGGCTATGGTAAGCCCAGCAATAAAGCAGTACTCAGGAGCAGCACAGCTATGGTAAGCCCAATAGTACAGCAGCACTCAGGAGCAACATGGCTATGGTAAGCCCAGCAATACAGCAGTACTCAGCGTCTGCCTCCGCGACAATCCAGGTTCGAATCCTGGAACTACGGCGCCAAATAGACTACCCTCTTTGGCAGAGTCACCAACCATTATGGCCAACCGCCAGAGAGGGGTCCATGGCAGCCGGATCATATAGTAGTGTAGTAGATGGACGCATAGTACTTCAGGGTTGCTAGAATTGAACAATCGAACTTCAAGGCAAAGTCAACATGGAACTATTAACCTCGCTGAACCCAGCATTGACAACGTAATGAAGAGAGGCATCTTCCGCGAGGTTTTGCAAGTTTCTATATTGGTTTCAATCTCATATGGTAGTTCCACATAGTTGACCGGTCATACAAAATGGTTCATTCAGTTACGAGTTGCAATACAAAAATAGCATTCATACAGCTAATTAGATTACTGCCATTGTACGGTCAAAAGAGGATGTCATTCATTATCATAGTCCTCATTCCTTTCAAGTACAAAATCCATTATTTTCTATCTTCCAGATGTTATCAGTTCCTTCCATTTAACAACACGTCTGCCTCATTCCAAATTCGATGGCTTCTCTCTGGCGTATGTTGATTACTACGTCGTATTCTTTACGTCATTTTCACTATCTCAATTGTGTTTAACAGTGCACTGCTTACTAATATTTGAATTGCACAGTTAATATCTTGTATATTTAAGTTTCGAACCTGCGCCATGCTATTTGAACCCCGACCGTCAACCGTGCAATTGCTATAACAGAGGCACGCTCTGTTATACCTTCCAAAGTTGGTATCACACTCGCGAGAGCAGAGTTTAATGCTCTTCTAGCCATGAATGGTGAAATTTTAGCTGATTGTGATAAACCATCTTATGTTTACCAAATACCAAATAATTCAACTTTTAAAAACGTTTACATACTAGTCTACATATCCTAACAGTCAAGATCCACTGATGCCATTTAAAGATCAGACATATTTCTACAATAATGTCTACAACCAAGTCAATCTGTTCCCTTTGGGTTGTAAGCGGAGCAATTTATTGATGTTGTAAACATATATATATATATTATATATATATATATATATATATATATATATATATATATATATATAGTCTACCAATAAAGCAATGTGAATATGTTACATTTGTTTCGTTTTCTCATTATTATATGTTCTATGTTCTTACACGTGGTGTTCTTACGACAAGCTAGCAAGATACAAGAGGAACATCCCAGTGTCATGCTCTATGAATACCAAGGAAGAACTAATTAGGAAACTGTGTTATATTAAGACCAGTACCACATGTCTGACTAAGAACTACAACATATTAGAGAAGGAAACATTTTTGAATGTCCTCACAACCCAAAAGACCCGATGGAGGGAAATATGGGGTTTAAGACCAATGGGACAGATATCTATACATACCAACAACATCGAGCTTCCCTTTCTTACGTTTACATAAAACGCCAGGTTCAGCCTGATAATGTCACCACAACACCTCTCCTCATTTAAATGTATTGATGTTTAAGTTTCAATATATGTTTACATATTCTTTCTTGTGTATATGTTTCCCTTTAATAGAATTATGTCGTTTTTTGTTCATTTGTTAGTCATTTCAATGTTTTAAATGTTGTACCCACTTAAGAACACTATACAACACCCACCAAGACAACCACCACACTCTTACGCCATTATACCCTCTTTCTTACACTGCACTCAGCTAGAAAAATCATTAAAATTACACATTGCAAACTGAGGCACAAAATCGATAATCAGTAAGAATATAAAGGGAATAGAGGGATTTTTTTCGCCTGTTTACTTATTTTCCATGAGTCGCAGCCGTATGTTAAAACTATTTAACATGCAAGAACTCTTCTAACTTTCAAGGACAGTGACTTATTGCACAAAATGTTCTTCATTTAATAGAATCCAGTTTTTTCTTGACCATTTTTGTTCTTAATCTCAATGCTGCGTCTTCCATCTGATGTTATCCATATGCATAGATATTTGAATTTCTGCACTTGCCCCAAAATAATGCCCTGTACTTTAATTGCACATTTAGGCACAGTCTGTTTCTTTGGTATCACTATGACTTCTGTCTTTCTATTATTCAAACTAAGGCCCATTTTATAATTTCCTGTAGATCCTTCTGACTTGTTGCTATCAAGACTGTGTAGCGTAGTGCATGCTTCTAAGATAGAAAATAGATACAAAATAGACTTACTCGGAATAGAGAGTCTTACCACTGTAGAAGAAGTGACCAAATATCTCGCAATTCTAGACCTATGATTTCCAAAGGTCCCAGAACTGGTCAAGACTTTTAACAGTGCCGGGCGGGAAAAATATGACGACCAACCGTACTTAAAGAAAGACAGTATGCCAATGGATTCCTGCTACTGAGCCTTGATGAAAATTGAGAACCCAAATCTAATTCAATCTCGCAACAAGGAGATAGACAGATTAATCTGTGTATAAAGTTACAATCCTTTCAATCGTCTGACAATCTATTTATAGTAATCTTAATAGTATCATAACAAACGTCGTTTGTTTGAATTTTAAAATTACAACATATAAATTTATTGCTATCACACTATGTGATATCCACGGGATACTTCATAGACAAAGATAGAGTGTAACAATACCCCTTTTAACCTAATGTCCTGTAGTAATGTTTATACTTCTTTTCCTGCTCTCCTCTGTTAAGCGAGTGCTACCAAGCACTTCCCTGTCCCTCCTACTCTGATGATACTGACAGTCTGAGTAGTGGTAGGTAAACCTACAAACTTGGTTGTATATGTGTGAGTGGTGAATTAGTCAAGTCAAGGATGTTGACTACGCCATTTGTTAATCAGGGTGTCGAATCTGCGAATGCCATTTGCAAGAAGGGGTGAATAGTCCTTCAAGACAGTTAAATAAATCTAACTTTTGGCCATGTACTATTCCTTGATGGCCGACACATGTCTCATACAACAAAACTAGAATAGCATGTGCTATCTGCCCTTGCATACTACTATCATTTTCATTACTATGGATGGACACCGTTTTCGGAAAGTTCAAGGTCATTGGATGCTTAGAAGGTTTACTGCGCCCCCGCAAGATCTGTATATGAAAATGTGTCGTGTTTCCAATAGGATAAATGCGAAAGTCTAGCAAGAAAAACGCGAATGACAACTTAAACGAGAATTCAAAATGTCAGTCTCACCTAGCATGGCAAAGAGCATTTGAGTGGTTTAATTCTTGAGAACAGGGCGATCTTTACGGCACAAGGTAAGGAAGTTTATAGTTTGCCTTGTCTATTATCGAATTTAATGTACTTTATCCCATATTTTTGAATTGTGTGCCCATTTTTACATATACATGTAGAATTGCAATTGATTGATTGATTTAAGAACTGACATCACAGCATTCGGGGCATTCCCATAAGCGCTCTGTCCTCATCCTCAGAAGCCAGCGAAGAGTTCCAACCCCAATAGTACCAGTAGCAATCTGATTATATGTCCGTCTCACCTTTCCTCTATGCGTCGAGCAACGGCCAGATCCCCTTGTCACACCACGCTGTTGCATTCTTGCCAGACCATAGTGATCCATTTGCTCCTCTGTGGTGTACACGTGCTCCCACAAGGCCGCAACCACGTCTGCAATAAGGTTAATTAACCAGACAGTGTAAAATAAAAAGTTTTCTGTGATCAGGGTGGGTACTTTTCATGACCAGGAGATTCACAATGGCGAAGTCGTGACATATTGGATGGATTTCAGTTTTTATTAATAAAACAATGAGGTTTAGAATCATAAAGTTAAACAGAATATCAATACACGTTTAACTTTTATAAACAATTTATTTTCTTTCTTTAATCATGCCAAATGACTTAAAATTTATGAAAGTCAAGTCAGTTTTCAAACCCCTTCACAGGTCCATGGCTGAATTTAATTGAATGCTTTACAGTTTTATTTGTCTATATATATAAAATACAATTTATGTCCGTATGTATGTTATTTATGCGTCCGCGAACGGTCCATCCGATTGAGATTAAATTTTCTACACGTAATCTTCTCATTTCCGTGCTGCCAACTGGCATAGTTTGTTAGTTTACAAACAGTTATTTACGTAATAAAATTTAATTTTTTAATTACATTATAATTTATATATAGCAAGAGGACTTAACTTAAAAGTTATATCAAGGGACATAACTTTTTGTAGCTTTGCTATATATGTAATTTAAATAATTGTTGCATTTTGCACAAAGCTTTATAAAATGTTTTATCTACAGGCATATGTGTTATAATATATAATGATACAATCTTTAAGGCATTTTCTAAGTTTTCATAAAAATAATGCATCTATTTTAAATACGTGAAAATGTTCTAACTCATCTTTTTATTTCTCTTCGACATCTATAGTCATCCCAGCATTTATTGGATTTTCGTGATATCTTGGTAAGTTTACGCTCAGTAGTTTCAGATTGCCCTATTTAGTTATTGGGATGAAGATTGTTCTCTTCCAATCTGTTCGCCATATTTCCGGGAACGGGAGCTTATATGACTACTAATATGAATTAAATGAAACGCTCCCCACCAGGGACTGCGAAGCCGGGCCGGGTGGTCTTTTTTGGGAATGGGAGCAGGGGCCGAATATGAATTAAATGAGATGCTCCCCGCCAGGGGCTGGGCGAAGCCGGGCTGGGTCGGGTCGTCTTTTTTTGGAACGGGAACGGGAGCAGGGGCCGAATATGAATTAAATGAGATGCTACCTGCCAGGGGCTGGGCGAAGCTGGCCGGGTCGTCTTTTTTGGGAACGGGAGCAGGGACCGAATATGAATTAAATGAGATGCTCCCCGCCAGGGGCTGGGCGAAGCTGGGCCAGGTCGTCTACTGTTATTATATGAATTTCTTTAATGTACTTTATCTTGCATTTTTGAATTCTGTGCCCATTTTGTTATATAACTGTAGAATTGCAATAAGGTTCATTAATCAGACGGTGTAAAATAAAAATGTTTTGTGTAATCAGGGTGGGTACTTTTCATGACCCGGAGATTCACAATGGCGGAGTCGTGACATATTGGATGGATTTCAGTTTGTATTAATAAAACAAGGAGATTTAGAATCATAAATTTAAACAGAATATCAATACTTCAATACACGTTTAACTTTTACAGATCTTCTCTAATTATGGACACATTTCTATGGTGAGTTCAGTTGATCTATCTTTATAGTTTCTTCTTCTGTTGCGCTCATCCGGAGAGTTTTCCGGACATAATTGCATTTTTCCTGTTTACAGCAGAGCAGATATCTTTATAGTTTTAACTTCTATGTCAACAGTTTATCTATGCTTATCTTATCTTCTTCTTCTTCTTCTTCAGCGTTCCGAGCCATTGAGGTTCTTTGCTGCAAATACAATCCGTCTCCATTCGTCTCTCTGGTGGACCTTCTCTTGCCAGTCGTTGATTCCAAGTGCTTGTAGGTCTGTACATGTATTATCTCTCCACCGCCTTCTTGGTCTACCTCGGGGTCTACGGTCATTTATTTCCTGAGTGTAAGCGAGTTTTGTTTCCCTATTATCTTCCATTCTTTCTATATGCCCCAGCCATTGTAGTCTATTAGCCTTCATGATACCAGTGATTAGCGGGGACTTAAACAGATCATAAATGTCTTTGTTACTTCTTCTTTTCCACTCTCCACTTTGTGTATCCCTAATGGGTCCAAAGATGCGTCTTATAATTTTGTTCTCAAAGGTTTGTAACAAGGCTTCGTCTCCTTTCGTTGTACTCCAGGTTTCAGAGCCATACAGCACAACTGGTCTGATCAGTGTTTTGTATATTGTGATTTTGGTGTTACGAGATAGCGCCTTTGATTTTAGTAGATGTTGTAGTGCATAGTATATCTTATTTCCAGAGTTGATTCTAGTTTGTATTTCTTCCCTTATGATGTTGGACCAGTTGAAGATCGTACCCAGGTATTTGTATGTTTCCGTTCTTTTAATGGTCATATTATCTATTTGTATGCTTATCTTATACCATACCTTAATTACCTTTTCATTACTTAATAATTTTTACCTGTCTATATAGGTAATGTAGCTGCCATAAAGACAGAAGAGAGCTTGAATGCCAAGACAGGTCAGTCGCCAACAGAGGTAGTATTTCTCTAATTATGGTCATGTGCCTACGGTGCGTTGAGTTTACCTTTATAGTTTTAAAAGCCTTTTTATTATACTGTAGAACAAATGATTTTTAATACATATACAGTATCTGTCACAGACCTAGTGTTACTAATTCACACACATGTTGGTCGATGACAGGTAATTTATAATCTCTCACACAATAATTAATGCACACAGAAACTGGCTCTTGGTCCATCCTAATCAGGAACGTTTATTTCTGAACTGGAGCGTCCCAAATATATAATGCTCGTTATACAAACTTAGTACCGATGCAACACAATCGTGTCGGACTGGAAACATGATATTCAACAAGTATGTACACTCAATAATCTATGTACAAACACTCACGCTAGCATACAGTCTAGCCATTGCACTCAAGCTGCATACAATCGTCTCTGTCTCACTCAATCAGAGCACTTCCTTGGTCTCGCAGTTATACAGCTTGTCTTCTCGCAGTTACACAACTCGTCAATCGTAATAACTTTCACTTGTCTCATGTCAGGTACTATCAGTCCTCTCCCAAACATGTCCGTCTATGTCGCTGGTCTTGCACAATCTGCCTGGGCCTTTGTCCAGTCCTTCCTACCATGTGTCCTGTGGCCACGTGTTTCCTGCCGGACCTCTCTTAGTCCGTTCGTCTCGAGTCTGTACTGCGTTGCAGTCTAACTGTCCCTGACCTCTCGGTGTTTGTCAACAGTCCTGACCTGTCCCGGTACTTATCATACCTGTCTCATCATACCATGTGTATGTGAGTGGATTGGGAATGTATAGGTGGTTAGGGAGATGTGTGTGTGTGGGTAGGGAGATGTCAGTTGGTGGGAATTCTGTGTATGGTTTGGGGATGTGTGAGTGGATGTGGGGGATATCTGTGCATGGGTGGAGAATATGTGGTCGATGGAGGTGTGGTTGGGGGATGGGTGGTTGAAGGTGTGGATAATTATTAATTTTTTACTATACAATCATAAGCAAGGAAACCGACAACCAACAACTCGCGTCTCGCACACAGGACGGTTGGTATAATGACGATGCTGTTTTTGTAATCATAGCACCTCAACACCGCTGGAATTATCCGCGCACCCTGTACCCTAACCTTTAAACACACACCCGTAATGATGATAGTAATATAGTCTGTTCAGAAAAGAGTGCCTTCATTCATGATCAATTTTTATGAAAACTGTCTGTTGCATCATTATGAAAGTTTTCCTGCCGTCTTATATTTACCCGCACCCAAGGAATATGTCTTTGATGGGTCCAAAGGCGACATTTCTTTGATGTTTTAGCGAAAATATAGTGAATTCACGCTAACAAACTATTCTTACAGTAAAGCACATCATTTTGGGTAACGACACAAGTACAAGGCGTAGCCAGATTCGTATGGGAGTGTGTGCAATAAACAAAAGTCGCTTAAAAGTCGACAGGGTCAACTGCATTGCAACGGGTTTTTATCCCATATGGCTCAGTCTCTTTCAGCAGCACGGAAAGTGTTGCACAAAGCACAAACTCCGTAGCTCCTGCGACAACCATCGGGAGTCTCCGAAAAAATGCACTCATGAAATGGACGCGGCCCGGAATCGAACACACAACCTTCGGTGCTCGAGTCAGACGGCTTGACCACTTCACCACAGAGACTCCCAAGAGGGGTGCAATGTGTAATATTAGTAAAGGCAGAGAATTTACAGAGGCATGGGGTAAATAATGTGTGAATTGACAGGAAAGTAGAAGGAATATATTTCTTACCTTATTTTTCATTTCCTTCTTGTTTCTTCAGCTGCTGGTTAATAATGTAGGGAGTCTTCATGGCGAAGTAGTCAAGCCACTTAACTTGGACTCCGAAGGTTGTGGGTTCGATCCCGGGCCGCGTCCTTTGGTTCACGAGTTACATTTTTCGGAGACTCCTGTGGGTCGTCGCTAGAGCTACGGAGTTCGTGCTTTGTGCGACGCCTTCTACGCTGCGGAAAGAGACCGGGCCATATGGGATAAAACCCGGTGCAATGAAGCCGATCCTGTCGACTTTTAAGCGACTGTTTTTTTTTACACAAGGAGTCATGTTACTAGGATGCATTTCTTCTTCTGCGTTCATCCGGAGTTTTTTTCCGGACGTGATTGCGTTGTGCCTGTTTACAGCAGAGCTGCGTTCTTGCACCGTTAGGCCGACACATCCAACTAATGCGGGCATTTGTTGACCGGATTAACCTTCCCGGGGATGCATTTAGCTTTTTATATTGTGTTCATGAAAGCTTCCAAATAGCTGTGCATTAATGTGCGTATGGAATGACCAGAAATGATACCGCATTTTGTAATCATGTGTCAATTTTTAAGGATCTGTTCAGCTGTCTGAGTAGTTTGTTCACACGTACACATGGATGACAGACCCGCATTGAGTCTTCATGAAAGATTGTCTACTCTGCTGTTTACTGTTCAGAGACGGAACATGATTACTTGTTTTGCACTATGAAATTAGTTGTCAATGTCTCTGTAGTGGGCTTCCTTCTTAACGGCCAAGCTGTTAGCCCTCTTTTCATTGAAGTTTATAGATTTATTCTTATGTTCGTGTGTTGTCCCCTCATTTGATGACATGTTTGTTCTCACGTTCCTTGGAATGCCATACAATGTCAGTTTCCACTGCAGTATTACTCTTCTGTTCGTATTCAATACGTTTAGTGTTATTGTTTTTGGTTTTTTTTCAATACCAGTTGTTTGTCACCGCTGAGGGCTTGCGAAATTGAAAATTCATCACTTAGGAATACAAACTGTTGTCATTGACATTGATGCTGTAATGTTTAGGGCCTGCAATTCGTCTGAATAGTTGGAGCAAAATATCCTAGTAAGTGCACGTGGATTAAGGTCTGCGATCTGCCCAGACCTTAATCTGTGTCGGACGATTCCAGTAGGTTGATGACTGCTCTCGGTTGCATAAAATTCAATCCATCCTTTCTCCAATAGACCTCTTCCTCTTTCAACACATGGTCCTCACATTTTTTCCAGTAACTTTTATCAATATTTAATAGCGCGGACAGGGTTAGTATCTTGACATCAGACAATTTGAATGTAGTATTGTAAGCTGCCACCTGTCCTTTAATTTTAGTCCACACATGTTCTGTAGGGTTTAAATGAGAATGGTACGGCGGAAGTCTCAAGCGCCTATGGCTATGCTCTTCTATCAACTTGTCGATGTGATATTTCTTGCTTTTTTGCGCCTGTTTTACAAGGGACAACAAATGTAGCTTGAAATATGTTTCTGGACATGGTATATTTTCCCTTCGGAGCCATATCTTTATTGCTTCCTTTGTGCTCAATGCCGTAGGTATTTTGTCTTTTTGAGCAACAACATTGTGATATGATGCATTGTCCATGATTAGACAAGACGGTCTATCAAGGGATGGAAGTACTGTATTCTCGAGCCAATCTCTAAATACATTACCATTCATCTCATGATAATCCCTATTGTGTGATAAATACATTACCATTCATCTCATGATAATCCCTATTGTCTGTATGCTTTGATACGAACACGAGTCCAGCATTCTGTAGTAAGCCATTATGAATACTACCAGCATAGGCTACGACCAAACGCTGTCATTTATTACTGGGCACATATCGCTTTATCTTTCCATCCGCTGATTGCCATTCCTTTTCACTTGTTTTGTACGCATTGATCCACGTCTCATCCAAATACACTATGTCATAATTTTCTTTGCGCATTTCCCTTATTTCATGTAGGTATCTGCTTCTCGTGGCTCCAAAATGCGATTGCAAGCAAAGGATATTTCTACCTCCCTTGTACTTTCTAAAAGTGAAGGCTAATGTCCTTATAATTTTCCACAAAGTTGTTTTGGATAGCTCTATGTTATTGTTCTTTCTCAACCAAACCCTAAGCTTTCTTACTGTCACTGTTTCTTTGGCACCCAGCATTTTTATAATAGCTAGCCTTATGACATCCTTATCAAAGCTGTCTACAATTGCCTTTCTAGCTACCGTTTGCTTATCGGATGTTGGTTTCATTCCATATTCTTGCACCCATCTACGAAATGACCGTTTACCCAATGCATGCACTGTTCATTTTTCGGGATTTGTAACAGTATGAAACAGTTTCCTGCGATCAGCTTCTTGAAAAAAAATATGTGTACAACTTCATAGCAATGCTTTGAAGTGTACAAAATTTCACAATCAATCCAACAATATTCACACATTCCGATGTTTGCAGTAAATGGTAAGATTCATAAAATAATCACGTTTCACGAAAGGACCCATATTATGACGACACCTCTGAACACTCATTTAACTGTGCGCCGTTTGTGCCAAAACGTTTCCATGATGAAATTTTGAAAAAAGCGCGGATGTGTCTGGGTGAAGGTGTAATACATTTTAAGATGTGGACTTAATCTCTGACCCGTAAATTATATACTGCATAACCCTGGGAAGGTTAACCCGGTCAACAAATGCCAGCAGAAGCCGGATGTGTCGGCCTAACGGCACAAGAACGCAGCTCTGCTGTAAACAGGCACAACGCAATCACATCCGGAAAAAAAAACTCCGGATGAACGCAGAAGAAGAAGAAGATATACTGCATATAAACAAACATTGAAATCTGCTGTACAATCTCCAGAACAAAACTTTTTTTGTTGGGTGGACATAATGATAAGGTTATATGCTAAATCTCATCATTTTCCCTCAGTTGGTTACTGAGATATTGAATTTTATATTGGGGCAGACAAAAGTAAACAGACTATAATAGAAGTCTTACTTTTTCTACGGTTTTCATTTGAAGATCTGTAACTCTGATCCGTATCCATAATGTATGTATGTTGATAGTGATTGTCATTTTAACTACAACCAGAATAGCTATCCACACACCCCCGTAATCCTTGTATGTATCCCTAATATGTGTATAATGATGTTTCTACATTATATGATGGTAGTAATAACTCACTACAACCAATTATAACCGGCAATATTTTAATTTTTACGGTTGTCATTTGAAGTTCCTTTGCACCCGTTCCCAACTACTGACTATATCACCCCAACCATGAGCCCTTTCCGCATACCACTGTACCCTAACCTGTAAACATACACCCGTAATAATGATATTGATTACTCGCTACAACCCATAATAACACCCATCTTTTAATATTTTAACGTTTTCATTTGAAGATCGAAATATACAACACCAACCAAGACACCTCACCCCTCTTAATACATTAACACCACTCACTTTATATACGAGTGCGAGCCAATAAATAAGTGACAGTGTTGTGGGATGGCAGGTAAATATAGTTGTTTTTTTTTCTGCAGGTGTCATAAGGTGACAGCAATGTCGAGCTTTATATTCCCGTTCGTCAGGTGGCACTAAGTATCTCATGCGCATGCGCAACGCATAAACAAAATGGTGACTGTACTTACGGAGTATACATCACACGAAGACGTGCTGTTGTGCGTTTTTTGTGGGCAAAAGGACTGCCTGCAAAGAACATTCATAAGGAAATGCTTCCTTTTTATGCTGACAAATGTTTGTACCGTAAAGCCATGCATAACTGAGTAGAAACATTTTCTCTAAGACGCTCTAAAATTGTTGATGAAATCTGATCTGGTCGTCCTGTTAAGATTGCAACAGAAGTATCCATGCAGCAGGTGGAGGAGGCGATTAGAGGTGACAGACGAGTAACGAAAGACACTATAACATCTGCAGTAGGGTGCTCACATGGATCAGCATACAGCATAATGCATGATCAATGCTTCATAATGCAATTCGAAGAAAATGTCCAGGACTGCTGACTAGAGGAGTGTTGCTTCTTCATGACAATGCCAGACCACATACAGCTTGATTAACTCAGGAGAAAATTAACCAACTAAGGTGGGAAGTTCTGGAACATGCACCACACATCTCCGACTTAGCCCCTAGCAATTTCCACATTTTTGGTCCACTGAAAACATACCATGGCGGGAGACATTTCGCGAATGACGCCGAAGTTGTATGTGAATTGAAAACGTGGTTTAGAAAACAGAGCACGCAGTTCTATGCAGCCAGTTTGGGGGGACTGATAAAACGATGGGATAAGTGCATCAATGTTGGTGGAAATTATGTTGAGAAATAAAGGGACAATGTATGTAGCGTTGTGTTATAACGTGCTGGTATGGGAGCCGATCATTCAGAAAGCAATGGTACATCAACAGCAGCTGAAAAATATCCCATAAGGGATACGCAACAAATTTGTTGTTGTATGTATAAAAATAAACTGCTTTCAAGTTGTTATCATAATTAGTTATTTTTCTACAGCCATTTGTGACTTATTTATTGACTTCCCCTTGTGTGCGTGCGTTCGTTCGTTCGTTCGTTCATTTATTCATTCAGTAGCATGTTCTTTGCAAAACCTGGCGCCCATAACAACCATCCAGAAAACTTCTCGATAACAATCAAGATGTCCCACCTCCGATACACTCATCTGGAGATCATCCACCACATCCTGCACCCATCTTCTCTTTGGCCTTCCACTTCCTCTCTTCCCAGGCATATACCCCTCCATTATTGCTCTCTCCAAACTTTCATGACGTTTCAAGTGACCAAATTATGTCTATTTTCTTTGTTTTATCATCTTTAATAGTCAACCCTCTTCAATATTCAGCTCTTGAAGTATGGATGCGTTGGTTCTTTTCTTTACCCAAGATATTCTTACAACCTGTCTATAACATTTATAGTCATAAGCATTTATGTTCAGCTTGTTTAGTAAGTGTCCAGGTCTCACAGGTGTATGTGGCAATGGGAAAGATGCATGCTCTTAAAAATCTAATTTTTGTAGTTCTGTCTGTCCCACTCCATAATTTATTCAGTTGTTTTAGTCTTTGAAGAGTAATTGATAGTCGTCGTTTAATTTCTTTCATTGTGTCACCATTGTTATTAATCAATGATCCAAGATATTCGAAATTTTCCACCACCTCCAATCTTTCCTCATTAACATATATTTCTTTCTTCACAGTAGTTTTATCTGTATGCATCATCTTTGTTTTTGCTATGTTAAGATATTAGTTGTGATTTTCACTATTTCCTTGGGTTAGGGTTATTAAGTTTTCTATACCATTCTGTGATGTGGATAATAATACTGTATCATCAGCATACCGAATCTCTGGTGTGTCATTACCACCGATATTTAGGGCATCATATAGCTCCCTGTTTACATCATCTCTGACATTTCTCATAAAATTTTCGACGTAGGCCTACAGGTTAAACAAATAGGGGACAGCACACAGCCCTGACGGACTCCTTGCTTAAATCATTTAAATCAGTTAAATCATTCTGATGTCTCGCCATCTATTCTAACCGCTGCTTGTTGGTCTAGATAGAGCATTTTTATGCTCTATCTGCATGTACTACATGTGATGGAAAGCCCATATTCCTCATGATTTCCCAAAGTTTCTGATGTTGTACACGATCAAATGCCTTTGAATAATCAACAAAACATGAGAATAGGTTTACATTAAATTCTCTGCACTTCTCTATTATTAAACACATGTTGAGTATGTAATCTCTTGGCCCTCTTCCTTGTCGAAATCCAGCTTGAACCATGTTAATCTTGTCTTCCATTTTCTTACGAAGTCTTCTCGTTATGATTTTTGGTAGAATTTTACTTGCAGGACTGACCAGGGCAACAGTTCTATTGTTAGTGCATAATTTCAGGTTGCCCTTTTTTGGTATTGGAATGAAGATAGTTCTCTTCCAATCTTTTGGCCATATACCATATTTCCATATCTTTTCACATAATGCGTGATAGATTTGTATGCTTTGTTCTCCTCCCGCTTTAATTAGTTCAGCTGGTACCTCATCACATCCTGGTGATTTACCATTGTTCATGTTGTTTATTCATGCAATTTCATCTAATGAGGGTTCTGGTTCTGTCTCTGCTGTCATTGGTTCACGTATCTCATTCATATCCTCACAGTCATTCATATCCTACATTCCACTGCAGTATTCCTGCCATCTTTCTAGAATTTGTCTACATTCTGTTAACGTATTTCCCAACTTGTCACAGATAACATTTAATTGAGGTTGAACATTTTTTTGTCAATAACTTCATTTCTTTTAACATTTCGCAATCTCTTTCAGGCTTTTTCTTCTTCTGCGTTCATCTGGAGAGTTTTTTTTCCGGACGTGACTGCATTGTGCCTGTTGACAGCAGAGCTGCGTTCTTGCGCTGTTAGACCGACACATCCGACTTATGTAGGCATTTTTTGACCAGGTTAACCTTCCCGGTTTCTTCCAGTCTTATGATTTTGCTCTATTTTAATACAACAACCTTGTATATATTGCTTTTTGTCCTTTCTTGTGTTCTTTCTTATTTCTCGTGTTAAAGATACCTCATCCTACTGTTATCGGTGTCTCTTTTCTTTTTCAGTTCCCTTCGTTGTTTTATGGTGTAATCCATGGCTTATGTTACTTAGTCCTGGTCGGAATTACAGCTTTGGCTGCTGTTATCAAGATATCTCTAGCTTGTACTGCCAGTTCATCAGGTGTCATTTCCTCTTGTACTTATAGCAAGACCCCAAAACGATCCCTCACTTCTTCGTTGTATGCATCTGGTATTTTTGTGAGATCAAAATGAAGTGGCCTTGGTCCTCGGGTAAGCTTTGTTGAGTTTTAATTTCAGATCTGCTTCTAATAACTGATGATCTGTATCACAGTCTGCACTTCGTAGGGTTTTTGCAGATGTTATGCTTGATCTCCATCTTCTTTGTATTAACATAAAATCTATCTGATTTTTGGTAATACTGTCCGGGGACTTCCATGTAAAGAGTCTTCTTGGGTGTTGTTTAAAAAGTGTGTTGGCTATCGTTAACTCATTTTACGTGCAACATTCAATTAATCACCTGCATCATTTCTATTTCCCAATCCAAATTTTCCTAAAACGTGTCTCTCATTTTCAGCCCTTCCTGCATAAAAATCTCCCATTATTATTGTTATATCATTATGATCGATCTTATTTAATGTGTGCTGTAAAAATCTTCAATTTCGTCCTCCTCTGCTGTTGAAGTAGGTGCATATATCTGTATAAGAGTTGTCTTTTTTGGACGTCCTTTAAATCTGATAGTGAGGATTCTGTTACTAACTGGGTTATATCTCATTAAAGCTTTTGTAGTTCTTTTATCCAAGCAAAATGCCACTCCGCTCAGGCCTCCCATGTTTCTGCTAGAATATATGAAGACTTCCATTTTCATTTGTGAAATGTTCCCAAATCGCCACCCCCTTCCCCACACTCATACACGCAAGTTTTACCCACGTCCATCCTACACCCTTAGTGTCATTATCTTAATTCTACATTAAACGTCAGGCCCAACCTGCTAACGTCACCACCACACCTCAACTCTTTGAAATATGTAATTTTCAATACTCGTATTCTATATCTTTTTACCCTTGATTAAAATTATATGCGTTCTTTGGATCGTTTGTTATTTCAATGTTATACACCCACCACATCACTAGGCCACCACACCCCGTCACCTCGTACTTACACAGTGAATGATCACTAGTTTAGCAACCCACGACGCCCACTTTACCACTCCCACTTTTTGAAAAAAGAAATCGATAATGGTCATCCCAGAGTTATCACACTTTGTGGTGGAAATCGATAATTAGTAATAATGCATTGGCCACCACCACCAGCACCACAAAAATCAACATGATAGGGCCCGCGTTACATTACTCATTGGTACCAAGTATAGACATTTCCCTCTTGTAAAGTCTCCCCTTGATGTACTGTTTGGGTCACGCTAGAGTGCGAGGTAACGTGCTAGCAGATCTATTGACTTCAAGAACACTAGTAGTTGGAGCACTCATGATGAACAAGGCAGACATTCTGAAGACTTTGAGCGACTGCTAGCTGAAAATACAATATCCGATGAAACAACATATTTAAGGATGCTTGAATTTGGGTTAAAGTTTGGGTCCAGCAATGAGGGACAAATGAGAGGTGAATCCCTTGTTTACAACCAGTCTGTTTCTGGAATTGTCAGCTTACACCTCTTATGGCATTTTCTGAGGAGATGTGTTTGTCTGGCATGCTTCGATGTCCATATTAGAAGCCACACCAAAAGAATAACACAGAACCCTTCTTAAATCCCTTTGTAAATCTCTATTCGAGTAAAGGCATAGGCTTCTTTTGGCATCATCATCCAGTGCCTTGACGGCTGGCGATCATTCCTCTCCACAAATTACGATCTCGACGTCATGGATCAATTCGTGTTGACAAAAAACTGTCAATAATCTATTCACGCTGTCTTCCTCTATCTCTGCGCAAATTTTTTTTTCCGATTGTGACAACATATTTCAGTTTTTATCTTCTCATAACGTGGTAAAAAAAAAAACGAGGACTGCCTCTTTCTGATTTTTGTGATAAGTTGTCTTTACCTCTCACCTTTCCTTAAAACATCCTGATTGCTCTTTTTGGCTCTCCAACTAATTTTCAGCATTCTTCTATAAAACCATGAATAAAATTTGTTGGAACTGCGGTAAAACTGTGAAAGTGTATGTGTCTTAATTCTGTTATGTTAAGCTGCACTACTTGTGTCATTTTATATTCTATAAAACCACATCTCCAAGGGTTCCATGGATTTTTTCGCCTGTGTACTAATTGAAATTATACAGCACTCGCAATCTTATGTTAAAACTAGTTTTATTTAACATGCAAGAACTTCATAAACTCTTTTCCCGAATTTCAAGGGCAGTGACTTATTGTTCTTCATATGATAGAATGCAGTCTTTGCTTGTCCTATTCTGCTATTTATCTCAGTGATGCATCTTCCATCTGTTGTTATCCACCTGCCACCTTTTGGAATAAGAGGTTATAAGCAAGACTTTTCAGTGATATTCTTACAATTTGTTTCCAGTATAAATTTGAAAATAATCTGTAGTCTTCGCCATAAATACCATTTTCTGAATTTATTAGGAAATCTGATAAATTGACCATGAACAATTGAATACAATTGTAGGCTACAAAAATCAAATAAATGCGTGGCATCATTTAAAACTTTGGCCTTTTTATTTTGCATCTATTGGATTAAAATACCTGGTAGGCGACGAGAAAAAACGTTAGGCGGTCAATGACAACAATAGAACGTACGCACGCAACTGCTCAACTAGAAATCGTTGGGCTGACGTAGTTTTCTAAACAAACCAAACAGCCGTAGTAAGTGTTATTTATTTAGTTATTTATCCATATTTATTTTTGTTGTTTCTTCTTCTTCAGCATTCCGCCTTGAGTCAATGATTGAGGTTCTTTGCTGCAGTCAGATACAACTGAACAAGCTACAAGCCATCTCCTGATGATCTCCATTCGTCTCTCCACCGTCTTCTCTTGGTCTACCTCGGGGTCTACGGTCATTTATTAAAATATTTAATATTTAAATATTGCCTCAACAATTGTCTATACCGGCTTCGAGTCCTTGATTACCGTTTTATCATGTTTCTGGAGACTGTTATATTGATGAAATCCCTGGACCGTTGAACGTTTGATGATGTTCGCATTATTTACTGCAAGTTGCCGATGTTTGCATTATCTATTGTAAATCACCTTATAGTAGCAATTTTGGTCAATATTTAAAAATTGGGTTTTTTTCTTATGAAATCATACCAGTTAGATAGAGCTTGACAAGACGAATCCAACGGTATCTCAACGAAGAGTGTGCGTTAATTCCAAGTGGAGTTATGAATTTTCTGGTGACGTAATTTAATACCAGGAAGTGCAATGATAAATTAACTGATAAGTCAGGATTTATCGCGGCCCTAAGATTGGAAGCTGAGAAATTCTGCCTTCTATTACCGTGGCTTGTTTATTTTTAAACGGACAATGTTGTGCCATATATCATTGCGTCCGGGGCGGCGAGGCCTACCTTGACGTATTTAAAAAATTTTTTTATAGGATGCGCCGTGACCTAATTAACAATTTAAAATGGCCGCCAATTGTTTATTATTTGCCTTCTATTACCGTGGCTTGTTTATTTGTCCTGAACGTCTGCAAACACCTGGAATGTTGAAACTCTTCATATTTATGTAAAATTGAACGGGGAATTCAAATATGGAAGAAAAAAATGAAGGGAATTTTCAAATACATGAGTTATAAGACAGATTACCTTACTAATCGTGAAAAGAACCAAATATAATCCAGATAAATCGTTTTTTTGGTTTAATAACTTGGCAGCTAGCTAGCAGAACCAATTCTAAATATATGAGAATAACTTCCCCTTTGATCGTACCACACTGCTTTCGTTTTTTTTTGGTCTTATAGCAGTCCATGTCAAACCGGAAGTCATCGTGCGAAGATGCAGGAAAAAGTTCTGGAAAGTACAAAATAAAAAAGAGGAGAGCGCCGAAAAGGGCGATAATTCTGAAATTGCTACTTATAGTAGCATTAACCATCAGATTTTAAATTTGAGTATTTACTAATGGGACCACCACCAAAAGATAGGCCTTGAGAAACCGAATCTAATGGTATCAAGATGATGCATGTATGTCAATTAGAAGCGAAGATATGCATCTTTGAGTGTCCTGATCATTAACACAGAAATTGAGACAAAAGATCTCTGGACATCTTTTTTTCGTGTCTATACCAAGGTCATAGCAGAAGTTATCAAAATGTATGTTCTTACTAGTGTAGCTTGTTTATTTTTAAACGAACATCCTAGCAACCATACATCATTGCGATCGGTGTAGCCAAGCCTAACTGCTCATGTCATCTATTTTTACATATGATGTAACGTTATCTAATTAGCATACAAAAATGGCCGCCAAATTAGTTGTTATTTTAATTAATTACCACATGCATTCTTCATATTAGCTTTAAACCCTGGCAAGTTGAATCTTGTTTTATGCGGAATGATGATATACTGTGACAAAACGTCAGTGGCCCATGTCCTCAGGCCTTCTTTGGGTTTGGGTAAACAGGGGGAAACAGCTTTCGGGAACCCTCAGTTTTCTTATTCGCTCAATCACCATGGAAGATAGTTCTCTGGGATACTTTAACAACACGATCTTGGTAATAGAATAATTAGATATATGTCTTTTCTTTGGGGAAAACCCGCTAGGGCGCCTTGCACCAAATACACACGGGTTCAACTTCGGGGGGAGAATTCATGTCCGTTTCTAGACCTACCGTTACCCACTGCATAATGTCAAGATGTCAAGTTGAAGATTGGGACATTTTAAGTGCAGCATACTGCTGGTGTATGAAAGGTAATCTTATGTTGTAATTAGTCCTGCACTTATAAATCTCTATTGTCTCGACTACTGAGACGGCAGTCTTGCCATATTGGGAGGGGGTGACCGTTAGCCAATCTGGCTAAGCGTCTTGATCTTGGCATGGCAAGGGAACAAATCTGAACAATAAATATTCCCCAAAGGATATCGCTTGTTCTTGGCAGCCGATAGACGAGTGCTATCTTTCTTCCTACGGCTTTACCTCTACTTAGTGTCATCTTTCATTTGAATATAATCATGGGATAGCTACAGTATGCCGGAAGGAGGGAAGGGCTCCGTGGGGATGGGGTCCACCAATCTATGATCTATCTTCTTGAGCCGGAAGAGGATATCCACTGGGTTATCTTGTTCATCTTTTGGCGGATAGTGTGGCCAGGTGAACTGAATGGTTACGGGTCGAAAAGATTGAGTTCTACGGGTAAATTGAGGCACGGCCGGTACATTGCGGCGACAGCTCAGACAAGAGCAGCAGCCCGAGGGAGTAGGATCTTCTTTTCTATTCTTGCTGGGGATGGGGAACTAGCCTGAGTGCCATACATCCTCGCTACTATAATATTAGTTAAGGGGGAGAAACACCTATCCTTAAACCCAACACACCACAGGAGCTGTGTCGTGAGAAAGGTATGGTATGCAAGGGAGAGAGAAGCCGGGAAACGAATGTGCCCAATAATAATAAAGGCAGGGTATGAGTGTGGAGAGTGAGTCTTGTATGAAAAAGGGTGCATAGGGTAGTCGACAGGACGTCTATAAGATGGAGGTCTACTCAAGCCAGACGTAGCCAATCCAGGGGCTACCTGACATGTCAGACTCATTCAAGCAGGCCACTTATCTAGTTGATTAGGTAAGCCAAAATGCATAACCAATTTATTAACTGAGGCCCAATTGGACCTCAGGATTGTGGTGCATGAGTCAACCCGGTCGCTCACTAATCTTTATCATCTACAGGGTCCTTCTTTTGACCATAAAGTGAGTTGAAAGACTTGACAGGGCTTCTATGCCTAGGGCTATATACAAATGATGAAGCCAGGGAAAGTCAGTGTCCATACCAGGTATAATGTTTCTAATGATGAGGGAGAAACAGGACTAAAATTAAACGAGTGACAATACCGCAAATCAAGTATTCTCATCGACTTAGGGTCAAGTGTTTGCTGATGATTCTGGTTGGACCTACGCCTAATTCCCATCCTTGTCTGGGACAGCGAAAGACTGATTCATTCCCTATACACAATCTGGTCTCAGGACATTATTTCCCAACCAAAATTGTGCTAAGTGATCCCATGGCACTTTCCCAGACCAGATGAGTGACTATATCGTGTTTGCCACGGAAACCTGAAAGCTGTTGTTCGAACAACCTACGCTGGAAAGAGAAGCCTGAAACTGTGTCCGGTGAGGTGGATGTGAACTAACAAGACAATATTGAGATCTGTGGTCTATGATGTTCAGAGTTTTCTTGCTTCATGTCTGGACTAGAGTTGTCTCCTCAGTTTGTTTTTTTAGACTTTTATAGGTTCATCGGTCTCGATGTTTTTCTGTGTTGTCCTTTATTACGGTATTAAATTCTAATTATAATGACTGAGACGATCGTCAGGTTATGTTTGTGTCAGCCAGAAATACACTGCAGGAAATAGACCCCGAGGTCGAAAGAGAGAGTGACAGTGAGTCCTGGGAACGGAGGAGGGTTGGCAGCAAAGACCTATTCCAGCCAGGGCTATAGAATAGTATGGAAACATTGTGACAGGCTATTTGGGACCCTCCCCATAGCTTGGTACATATACTGTTAACGGATATCCTCCTGTTTAGATAGTATGCAACGTTATCTAATTAGCATATAAAAATTGGCGCCAATTAGTTATTATACAAATTAATTATATAGTGCTTTCTTTATATTAGCTTTAAACCCTGGCAAGTAATATCTTGTATTATGCGGATGGATGCTACGCACATAATGGGTTAAATCCTGTTTACAAATGGTGCAACGTTATCTAATTAGCATATTAAAATGGGCACCAATTAGTTATTATATGAATTAATTATATAGTGCATTATTTATTTTTTTTTTTTTTTTTTTTTTTTTTTAGCATATCCTTTACAGGACTTAGCTGTCAACACCAGCATCTTTCAACTGTATGTTGATCTCTTGGCAAGATTACGCTCAGTAGTTTGCCATTGCTTTCTGAGCGGCCGGCTCAGTATCCCGCAAGTCACGAGCAGGGGTCGAACCGCCTCAGCTCTCGCTCCGCTACGAGACTCTGCGTGATAAACGGGATTACAGAGAGAAAGTGTTGTAACCCCACAGCCAGAGAGACCGGCGCATTATTTATATTAGCTTCAAAACCTGGCAAGTAATATCTTGTATTATGCGGATGGATGCTACGCACATAATGGGTTAAATCCTGTTTACATATGGTGCAACGTTATCTCATTAGCATATAAAAATGGTAGGGCTGTACCGGATTCAAATTTTTGAAATCCGGTCGGATTTATGAAGTGAGATCCGGCCGGAGCCGGATTTACAAATAAAAAAAATAAAAATAAAATAACGTACTACATCACTTGACTTAGGTGAGTGGAGTCACTCGACTGTTCATTACTGCAGTTCATTACTATAGACATGACAATGATGACATATACTCATATTAAATCATTTAAATGTAAAATAATTACATTTACATTAGAATAAGTAATTCAGTAATATTAAGTTCCATAAGTTCAAGATGAAACATAATACTAATTGAAAAATTAGCACATAATGCTAATTTAGTAATTTTAATTTTTAGTTTTCAGTTTCAGTTTTTAGTTTTCACATTGTTTTCAGTTGGCAAATTGGCAGCTCAGTTACAACTCACAACAACAGTACATTGAACAGATTGAATTTATTGAAATACATTCATTCAGTAATTTCACTATTTCAGTCAGTCAGTCTTCATTATGGCTGTGAAGTTGAACTCTCAGAGTCAAGAAGAGACGAGTTGTGTTTCAGGAAAATCGTCTCCGCATTTTGTGGTAAAAGGCTACTACGGTGGTCAGTGATAATGTCTCCTGCAGTACTTAACAGCCTTTCCGATGGCACACTTGTAGGTGGTGGTGCAAGAAATGCCTGTGCCAGTCTAGCCATACTTGGAAATCTTTGCTTTATTGGCATGCCACCATGAAACTGGATCTGACTGTCGAGTTTGAAGTGGCTCTGACAGGTACTGTGTCACCTCAGTGTTAATGCTGTTGCCTTCGGCACTTGCAGAACGATCTGTGGTGGGATTTTCCTTGACAATTGTGTCAAAACATCTCCATAGGCTGGACTCGTACTGTGTGGCAGTGCTCACAGAAGTCAAAACACTACTACTACTACTACTACTACTACTAGTAGCTGATGGATCCTGTGGACTGACTGTGTTTGCTGAATCAATAAGGGAGTTAGCTGCTAACAGCAGATGGGCTCGTGCATCACTTCTACCACGTTCGGAGAAGAAGCACAGCTTGAATCGAGGATCCAGTAGTGTGGCACAGGTGTAAATACTGTTGGATTCAATGTCCGCAAATCTGCTGCTAACAGCTTCAAGCAGGGCTGCTTTCATAGTTTTGATCCCAGCATCACTACCTTCTTTCTGGAGGAAAGCCATGAGTGTTTTCACTAATGGGATCACAACTGATATTGATGCCTGAGCTGCACTTATTTCACGTGTGATTTCTTCAAATGGTGCCAAAGTAGCTACCACATTCTCCGTGACTGCCCACTGCTGTGCCGTTAGCCCAGTTACCGAATCAATTTCACTACAGTACAGGCTGACGCTGCGCCGTTGTTCTAACAGACGTCGTAGCATTTAGAACGTTGAGTTCCATCGTGTTGTCACGTCCTGGATAAGCTGATGTTGTGGTAGGTTTAATTCATTTTGAAGTTCATGTAAACGACTGGTTGCTGAAGAAGAGTGTTTGAAATGTCCTATCAATTTTCTTTCAGTACTGATGATGCCAGCAACATACTTTTGACTCAAAAGACCATCACGCACACACAGCTGCAGTGTGTGTGCAAAACATCCAACACTTGAATAGCTGCCATCACGAAAGCATGTGGCAATGTTGAATGCAGTGTCTCTCACAACAACATGGCACTTCTCACGTGCAATTGACCACTCACTCATCCAGCATCATTTCAAAATGTGCAAGCAAGTTTGTGGCCATGTGATGTTCATCAAATGCAGTACAATGGAAGACTACACTGCGGTGAACGGAGTCTGTTAACCAATGGCCAGTGAGGCCCATAAATGACTGAGTGGTGTGTTCAGCTGTCCATGTATCTGTTGTGAATGATATGTAATCAGTGTCAGATATCATTGCTGCAATTTTTACCTTCAGACGTTTACACATGTCAGGAATGACATGTTCAGCAAAGTACTTTCTTGAAGGCAATTCATACCTTTTTTCCATTGTATGCCTGAAACCTGGTCGTTCCACTACTTGAAAAGGCTCCATATCTATGGCTATCATTCGGGCTACGGCAGCATGAATGTGTTTAGCATTGGGACTGTTGATGTCCCAAATTTTGGCCCGTTCCCATGCCTGCACAATTGACTGCTGGGTACTGCTGCTTGCTTTGTGCAAACACGGTCCCAGATTCATCATAGATGTGGTCGCCAATACACTGGCCTCCAGTGATGCTTTCTTTTCCATCATTTCGTCATAGCTTTTCCTGTGCATTGATCGCAAATGGGTCTGCATTGATGATGTTGAGAAGTCTTTGGGGTGATCTGATCGTCCACGCGATAACTGTTTGCCACACAACTTACATATTACCTTCGCTGAATCATCGTTTTTAACCTTGAAGTAATCCCAAACGGCGCTGTATGACTTAGATTTTGATGCCATTTTATTTTATGGGCAAGACCAAAGAAATTTACGAAAATAAGAAATACTCAAGTCCCAGAAACTCATGAAGTAATGCACCATTAAAATTCAAAATGTGTTTTTTTCTTAAAATTCTTAATTACATCAGTGAGAAATAGTAAACCGGAAGTGCTACTGTGCTATTGCCTAAAATTCGGCTTGGCCTCATGAAACATGTACAGAAAATTCACGTGACTAGGCAACACAAATTCGGCCTAATTCCGGCAAAATTGGACCGAAGCCGGAGCCGAACCCGGAATTGTAAAAATGGCAGGATTCCGGATTTGCCACAGCCGAAATCCGGTACACCCCTAAAAAATGGCCGCCAATTAGTTATTATATAAATTAATTATATAGTGCATTCTTTATATTAGCTTTAAACCCTGGCAAGTAATATCTTGTATTATGCGGATGGATGCTACGCTCATAATGGGTTAAATCCTGTTTACATATGATGCAATGCTATCTAATTAGCATATAAAAATAGCAGCCAATTAGTTATTATATTAATTAATTTCTGTGTTTACGATCACGACACTCAAAGTTGGATATCTTCACTTCTAATTGACATACATGCATCATCTTGGTACCATTAGATCCGGTTTCTCAAGACCTATCATTTGGTGATGTTCTTCCCTGGCTCATTTGTCTCCACAATGGATTTGACTTTTCTTACCACATCAGGTACAGAACAACCATCCACAAAGAGCAGACGAGCAATGTAGCCTTTGGGGATAGGATATCCTTCTTCAAACACAGACAGATGGGATCTGAGATCATCACCAGTTCTTCTTGCCATCATTCAATAGTGCAATTCTAAATATAAAATAAAAATTAAATAAATTTACGTAAACAGTAAAATTATTGTATACATTCATAATGAGAGATTATATCTTAATTTATATAATGAGACATTTGTATAAAATGGATGTCTCCTGTGTGAATTTAAAAATTTATTTATCATTTATGAGATAGTCTTAAAATATTAAATTAGGTATGAAGTATGAAACATATGAAGAAAGGAAAAACAGTTGGGCCAGATGAAATCACAGTAGAAGAATTATAAGTATTGGGAGAATTTGGGGTATTAAGTTTAACCAAAATCATGATATTTACAACGGTGGATATTTACCGAGTGATATGGTAAAATCTGTATATAGCAATACCAAAGAGACCAGGAGCAATTGAATGTGAAGATTTTCGTACAATTAGCCTCATAAACCATGTCACTAAGCTTCTATTTAGAATTATAATGAGAAAAACAAGAGCCATGAACGTCTACGCCAGCCAGCAAGGCACTTAATGATGATGATGAAGTATGATTTATATGCGTGGTGTGCTGCCGTCATTGATTTGCAATGGCAAAGTCGACACAACACATGCCCGCAAATTTATTTGGTTTCTATCAAATCCGCAGCGATCTAAGTGATGAAACTCTCTAAATCTATAAAACATTGGATTTAGAATTTGAAAATCTATATTAACTTAGCCATTGTTAACTACTCAGTTGTATGGCTGCACCTAGTTAACCGAATGAACACAACGATCAACAAATAGGAAAAGAACATATACTGGCCTTATTGACTGTTGTTGGCGTTGGGTAAAACAATTGAATAAATGGTGTGTCCGTTTCTTCGATACTACAATGAGTGTAGTACTGTAGAGTGAAGCAGCGACTGACTGTTGTTCCTGTCTGTGTCGAAAATGATAGTGTAATTAATTTACACTCAACACCCTAGACCTAGTGGTCTGTCACCGACTTCTGAAGCACTCTTGGTCGGTGTATAATTGTATGTGCCTCGTCCACTTCTAGTAGGGTAAGTCACGATCTCGAGTGTCATTTGGCGACAGTAATATAATCGACAGTAATTGAAGTAGTTGTGTATCGACGCTATTTGATAAGCTCCTGGCTACCGATTATCATTAGTTCCTTTTATAACAGCAATGTACATAAATTCTGCTGAGGCTGCACCCCAATGTCTGATAACTGAACTTTGATAACGATGGAGGAGTGGAAATGTTTGAGCAGATACCAAAGCCACCTTCCTTTTCGACAACTCCAAAATATGTCGAGTATGGTATCAACTGCTTCGTACAAAACGTGTCCGGACGTCTTACTGGTTTCTATTCAATGTGTAGTACCAGTTTATGCTCAACATTCCAACAGAGCACTGTTTCAGAAATGATCTCCATTTATTTCAACAATTAGTACCATGTCGTTATCGTTTCAAATAAGGCTGTGTTCAATGTTGTGTTCCAATTTATGCAATTGATGTGCAATAATTTCTTTGGTGTGTAAATGACTGTTACTCGTTTTGTGGCTAACGGCGTTGTTCTTTATTCATTTCTGGCACGTAAGTGTAAGTGTCAAGTATTAGAGTCAAATTAACTTTCTCTTACTTCCTGTAAGAAGCCATCAAAAGAATTCAGAATAATAAATCTGCTTCAATATTTGTAGCGCCTACCACTTACGTGGTGTTACAATTTCCGCCGAGTGTTGCGTGGTGCGTCACACTGAACTTCGGTGTGCAAACTTTCTTTCCGTGCACAGCTTGGTAGAATATTCTTGCCGCATAATATATTCAATTGTGGATCGCGTAAGGACAACACTGAGATTCATTTGGCCGGCAAAGAGTCCCCCATGTGCCTCAGAGTAGATCCCTCTCAGCTATGCTGTAATACAAGCTATTCAAATCTACCAGAGGTATTATTGAAGTTTGACTCGTCCCAGTAATACGAACGCTCAAACACAAAAGCAAACTTGGCAACGAACATACAGACGCGTCTCCGGTGACAAGTTAATGCAACACCTGTTTTATTGGGTGCATCAACATGAGTTCATAAAAATTCATCGTCTCTATAGGGCATCCTTGCCACAGGACTAACACCTACTCGGAGCATCTAGAATTGCTATGATCAATGTCTCTAACCTTCACCTCAGCGCCCAGCTTGTTTCCATTCTACTGTTCTTTCGATTCGTATCGTTAGATTCCTGGTAAATTCATCTCACTTTTAGGTCCACGGTTGTTCTATCTCAGCAATTGACTCCTCCTGTCGTCCACTTGAATACTGAATACACTTGCATGAAAATATCCAGTTGCGCCACGAATTTGGGTCCACACGAGAAAAACACGTCTGACTTTGAAGACGGCACCACAGCGTATCCTTATTTGTTGTCCTCTGACGTATCTCATCTCTTTAGTTTTCTTGTGCACTGTATAGTTCGGTGCATACTTTAGGAAAAATCCCTTCCGTCTTTCTCTGTCTGTTGTGTGTCAGTGTTTGCTATCTGGCAGACGTCCACATAAAACGTGATTTGTGGGTCTACTTACTTTATAAAATGAATTTTAAAAGGGGTGAGACGTACAGAACCGTAAAGTATGAAGGGAAAAACATTATCAAGTAATCGGTTCTTGTATTAACGCGATCTTGAAATAATCTTCATTCCCCCCCCTGGAAACCCTAAAATTCCCCCCTGGGGGGAATTCCCCACCGGTTGAGAATCACTGTTCTGCTTGAATTAGTTCCGCTTGTATGTCGTCACAACTTGGTGACTTCCCTTTCTTTAGACTTTGTATTGCTGATCATACTTGTTGTAATTAAGGTTCTGATTCTTTCTCGACACTGTCATCTATATTATCTAGGCTCTTTTGTGACTTTATACATTTCTCCACAGTGCACCATCTATCTTTTTAGTTTATCTTTGCTTTCTGTTAAAGTGTTACCATTCTTATCATTTATTACATGTAAGGATGGTCTGAATTTGCCTGTTAATGTTCTGATTTTCTTAATCTCCATCCTTTCCTTGCAACTAGGCATGTTCTCTTCTATTACAAGTTCTTGACTTCCCTGATAGCATTTCTGATTTTTCTTGTGTAGTTGAAGCCATTTAGTTCTGTGCTTGTTTGCTTTAATTTTCTCCTTTTTTCAATTAACCTGAGCATAGCCTCCGTGATGTAATTCTGCTTCTTATATGTTTTCTTGTAGGAATTGTTTTGTGCTGATGAAATGAGAATGTCTTTCGCTTGTGTGGAAACTCATCAAGTGTCATGTTGTAAGGGAAATTAGAGATTATTGCTGTCATAGGGTGACTTTTATGGTCTGTATTTGATGGTTGAAGTTATCTGCGCCATGATTATTATGGCTTGGTGACAATTTCCAAAAAATCTTGCAAAGTAAGGCAAAACATTACAGGTTGACAGGTATGCTTGCAGTAAACACAAGCAGTACACATATGCAAATAATTTAGAGTTCACACAAATAACAGAAGTGATCAAATTTATTTTTTGTACTGATAATAATATTAACTTGTCCGCAGGTTTAATGGATGACTCATCGCTGATGGACATATATGAAGACCTTTCTGTAGATAAAGTATGTATATGACCATATTACGCATCGTGTAAAATGAAAGTCTGTCATTATAGATGCTTTTAAGATTTTACATTGAAATGTTACCATAATGAGAACATTGAGAGATGTCTAGCCAAATTAGTATTATCTTCCTCAAAACTGAGGTTGCCGGCTCCACGGCGAAGGAATTACAGACGCAGTTCGTGATTCCACATACCCGCGTTTGAAACACAGCTGCACTATATTTCACTGCAGACAGCATTGCGTTGGTTTTTATGAAATGGTATGCACGGAAAGCGTCACACAAAGCACGAGCTCCGTAGCTCCAGCGGCAACCCCCAGGAGTCTCCGAAAAAATGGACTCATGGGCCGGAATCTAACCCACAACTATCAGAGCCTGAGTCAAATGCTTTGATCACTTTGCCACGGAGACTCCCAAAAGGCAGTTCCAGTTCCTCCAGCTACAGACCAATTAGCCTCGCCAGCTGTTTCAGCAAAACAATGGAATCCATCATCAATCACAGAATGCAGTGGTACATTGAAAGTGGAAACATTCTTATGGCACAGCAGGCTGGCTTTTTTTTTTTCTTCATATCCTTTACAGGACATTGCAGTCAACACCAGCATTTTTCAGCTGCTGTTGATGTCTTGGCAAGTTTTACATTCAGTAGTTTGAGGCTGACTTTAGGCAGTGTTATTCTCTGGAAGATCAGACAACCCATCTCGCTCAAGAAATTGAAGTTGCATTTCAAGAGAAGAAACTGGTGCACACGGCGTGGTTACATCTAAAGAAAGCCTTTGACAAAGTCTGGAAAGAAGGTCTGATGAAGAAACTGAGAAACTATAAAGTGTGTGAAAGCATACTTGGACAACAGAAGAGCCTGATTACAGACAGACTCAAGGGCAAGAAAGTACTGCTGCGTCTATGTGTTCCCCAGAGTGGAGTCCTGTCCCCCACACTTTTCCTGATCTTCATCAATGATCATGTTGCTAAACTACAACATGGAATTAAAGTAGCAGTTTACGCCTATAATCATTCTGTGATCACTGAAACAGTCTGCATATGGAACCGTTTTTGTGATTGTTAGCGAGTTTTGAAACCTTCTGCTAATTATGATGTAATCTGGTTTCTAATCCTGCTGTCAGACTTCTCCATCTCCATAATCTTCTTGGATGTTAAACCAGGTGTTTCCGACAATCAATTCATTCTACAAGTCTGTATCCTCTCTCATTTCTTTCTCTAAAACCATATTTATCTACTGTGCATCCATCCCCTTGATTTCGTACTTTAGTATTAAAGTCTCCCATTATGATGTTTATTTCTGAATTTTTACATTTCTTCAAACATTCTCCATGTCATTATAAAATTCCTTTACACTATCTTCACTGCTTTCTCCTGTTGGGGCATATATTTGAATGGCATTTATGTCAAAAGGTCTACCGATTAACTTTACCAGTAGAACCCTGTCTGGCACTGCCCATATCCTTTAACAGATTTTGATGTTTCCGGATCCAAGATAATTGCTACACCTCTTTGCCTTTTCTCTCCCCCCAGAATATATAATTTAAACCCCCTAACACAGCGTCTTCATACAGATAGAATAGATGTGGCATGCATTCAAGAGACACACCTCAATGCCGATCGCAAATTCTCAGTCAGAGGATACCAGGCCACACGTTTCGATCGCCAAGGACACAAAGGAGCAGTTCTAATACTTATACGAAATACAATACCTTGCAGCGAAGTATCTGTGGTGTCTGACAACCAAACGGAAATTATAGGTGTTGATATAATGATAAAGGACGTGAAAATAAGAATTTACAATCTGTATAGCCCAGCAACCTTACACTCTCAAACATGAAAATAACTGACACAAACTGCATTATTGTCGGAGACTTTAATAGCCGTTCAGAAATATGGGGATACCCAGATACTGACAAAAGAGGAGATGAAGTGGAGGACTGGGAAATCGACTCAAATCTCCATCTACTCAACAAAGCGGATGACACACCGAGCTTCTACTCCAGAAGATGGTTTACCACTTCTACTCCAGACTTAGCTTTCTGCACAGGAGACATCCTCCACAAAATCAATCGCCATGTGCTGGACCAATTAGCAGGTAGTGACCACAGACCAATCAAGCTCGTAATGAATATGAAGTATGTTCCACAGGAACAAAAGCCTTTGCCCCGCTGGAATTACAAACGAGCAGATTGGGACAGATTTGCCATACTAACAGACAAATATTGTGAAAACATAAATACACAATATGGCAACATGAAGCAAATGGTGGAAAGTCTAAACAGAGCAATAATACAGGCAGCCACAGCCTATTCCAAGAGGAGCGAGGGAAAATTACAAACCATACTGGACTGAAGAACTACAAATTTTGGAGGACAAAGTTGAAGATGCCAGGAAGACAGCAGAGAGAGAACAAACAACTGAAGCGAACATCTCTCTCAAAGCCATATCAGCAAAATATAAGAGAACAGTAAATCAAACAACAAGAGATTGTTGGAGGGAAAAAACAGAAAACCTGAATTTTGACAGGGATGGAAACAAACTATGGAAACTAGTGAAAGCCATGAACAATGAAGGACCTAGAAACAAACAAATAACAATTAGCTAGTTAGCTAATTGGCTAGTGAAGATAAGTGAGGAGAAAACAACATGCACAGTGTTCTCCCTCTCAAATAAAACTCAGCAACCTAAGCTGGTATTGAATGGAAAAATTTTGTGCCATGAAGAAAATCCAAACTATCTAGGAGTCACCTTTGATCGTCGCCTGACATGGAAGACACAGGTTGAGAAATATCGAACAAGAGCAAGGCAAAGAATGGCAATCATGAAAAAGCTTGTTGGTACGACGTGGGGAGCAGATGAGAAAGTTCTCAAGAAGTTATATACTGGACGGGTGAGGCCAGTACTGGAATATGGTATTGCAGCTTGGGCAACAGCAGCTAAGTCAAACTTTAACAAAATAAGTAAAGTCCAAAATCAAGGAATGCGAATCATAACTGGAAGCCTGAAGACAACGCCTATTAATGAACTAGAAAAGATCACTTGTTTACAACCAATGGAGGATAGAGGAGATAGCAGAGCCCAGCAACAAGCAGAAAAATTTAGAAGATTGACAGACCACCCTATGTATAAAAGGTTTAATGGTTTTGGAAAGGGAAGACTGAAGCGTAGCAACTTTGTAGAAACTGCAAAACGAAAGATTAGGGCAGATCCCATACTTAACATATCAACAGTCAAACCCATTTACAATGCACACAAGTTCCCAGCTTGGAGACAGCAGCAACTGCCTGAGATGATATAAAACATTCCTGGTATTGAGAAAAAGAACACTCAGAATGAAACTGAAAGAAGAAAAATAACCCTAAACTACATAAAAGAACATTACCCAAGCAGCAATTGGACCCATGCATATACAGATGGATCAGCCAAAGATTCAATTAAAAATGGAGGAGGAGGAATTCTCCTTAATTTAAAAAAATGGAGTGAAAAAAAAAGTCAGTGGCAACTGGACAATTTTCAAGTAACTTCAAAGCGGAGGTAGAGGCTTTGAAAACTGCAGCAGAAATGCTCTTGATGGAGGAAAATAAAGAGAAGCAAATAGCTATCTTCACAGATGCAAAGTCAGCTGTCTCAATACTGAAGAGCAAAAACAGCACAGAACTAGCTGACCTAAGAGCAGCACTCTATGGTCTATGCCAGAAATCCAAAAAAGTTGTAATACAGTGGATCCCATCACATTGCAGTACACCTGGAAATGAAGAGGCTGACAGACTAGCAAAAGAGGGTGGACGATTACCACAGCCTGACATAGACATAACCTATAATGAGGCAAAAAGGTTTATAAAAAGCACTTATAGAACCAAATGGGAATCAGAGCATCCAGGCCACCAGAAGGATGATGCATATTACAAACTCGACCGAAGAGAACAAGTAGCAATCTTCAGACTCCGCACAAGACATAACAGGCTGAAACACCACTTGTTCAATAAACTAAAGATAGGAGATACTGATGAATGTAATTGTGGAACTGGTAAAATGACAGCTAAACTTTTCTGCAGAACAGAGAAAGATATTTTGGCCCACGCCTGCTTCATTTGAGGACAAGCTCTATGGAGATATCAACAAGCTTAAGTTGACTGCAGCTTACTTTAACTACATTCAGGTTGACATTTAAAGGTGCATGAAGAAGTATTTACACTGCCACACTTCATACCACAGGTATGTCGGTTACAAAAGCGTCCCAGAGGCATGAAATGGAATATTGCTTTGATAGCAAATCCATAACGTGGAAAGTCCGAATCAAAAGCTCACTGTATGGGCTTAATAAAAGGTGGAAAAAGTGTCCTAGTGGCACAAAATGGAATATTGCTTGGATAGCAAATCCATTACGTGGAAAGTCTGAATCGAAAGCTCACTGTGTGGATGTCATCTGCAGACTGCATTCTTCTGGTTTCCGGAGGAACAGCCTATGGTGAACGGAAGGCCCAATATATGGAAGTGAGGCTAAGCAGCCATGTGCAGGACGTGACGATTCCTTGGGTGAGTCCAATACCAGAGCGCTGTGTGTCGGCTCTGCAAGTATGGAAGCCTCCTTGGATGGCGGGGAATGCCCATGGTCTGCCCCTGCCTTCCCTTGAGGGTTGACCAGGATGTCTTTGGCTGTTCTATATGGGCCAGCTAGGATGGGGGATAACACCACAACAGTGAGATTCAAATGTCCTAAGAAACCCCCGGGAAGGTTAACCCGGTCAACAAATGCCCGCAGAAGTCGGATGTGTCGGCCTAACGGCGCAAGAACGCAGCTCTGCTGTAAACAGGCACAACACAGTCACATCCGGGAAAAAAATCCACGTAAACGAAGAAGAAGAAGAAGAAGAATGTACGGACACTATATCGATCTGGAGTGGCCGAAGAATTAACCCGGGAGGTGGTTGAGTATAAAATGGATATAACAGCAATTCAAGAAATAAGGTGGCCAGGAGAGGGTGCTTTAGAGCAAAATGGAATGATTATAATATATGGAGAAAACACCCCAAATAAACATGAATTAGGAATATGATTTGTCATCAAAAAAGAGTTATGGGGAACGTTCTAAACTTTAAAACTGTTAATGATAGGATTAGTAAATTACGAATAAAAGGTAAATGGAAAACTATAACGATGATTAATGTACATGCACCTACTGAAGAGAAAGAAGATGATATTAAAGAAGACTTTTATAATGATCTGGAAGATGTCATAGAAGAAACCCCCAAACAGGACATCCTGATTGTGCTGGGAGACTTCAACGCAAAAATAGGCAGAGAGCAAACTCATAAAAAAGTTGCTGGTATGGAAAGCCTACATACACTTCAAATGATAATGGATGGAGAGTCATCAACCTAGCAGAAGCCAAAGGACTGCAGATCAGCAGTACCAGACTGCAAAGAAAGGATATACATAAACAAACTTGGAAGTCATGTGACAAGAGAACCTATAATCAAATAGATCACATTTTAATTAACAACAGAAATGCATCAAACATACAAGTTAGAAGCTATAGAGGAGCTGAGTGCCACAGCGACCACTTCCTCGTTGGGGCAAAATTTAAAATAAAACTTAAGAGAGCTTGCTATGCTAAACTACAAAAGTTACATCCAACATATAACAGAGAAAAACTACAAGAAATTACAGTCAAAGAGAAATTTGCAGGTGAAATAAAATGTAAACTTGAAATTCTACAAAACCCGTTGGAGGAAAGCGTTGACCAAACTTGGTTGAACATCAAGAATACAATTCAATCTACCGCAGAAGAATGTCTCGGAGTGTTAACCACGCATAGAAAGAACAGATGGTTCAATCCAAAATGTGAGGAAGCAGTCATTAGGAAAAAGAATGCCAGACAGCTATGGCTAAATGACATCAACAACATCCAAAAGGAAGACCAATATAGAAATGAATGTAAAGAGGCTACAAAAATAGTTCGACAGCAGAAGCGAGAGTGAGAATAGGCACTTGCATACACTAACTGCATGCGTTCAACCCCACTTTATGAAATGGATGGTCATCATCATCATTCTTGATGGACAAACAACGCACAATAAATGCGAGTATTGAGTGTAACGTCATGTAATAAAACACTCTACTATTTTTGTTAACAGGTATAGTATTTGATGTTTCACGTGCTTGGCTGATAAGCCAATGGTGCGAGGCTACCATCTGAGGGATTCTGGCTGAACGCCTCTAAGTCAGAATCCCGCCCGGATGTGCCACGATATTCTTATTCACGTGCTTGGCTGGTGGGCCGGTGGTGCGAGGCCGCCATCGGAGGGTTTGCAGAGTTTCCGGCTTGGGTCAGGATGACGGGGCATGTTTTCTTCTAGCTTGACTTAAGTCGGTTGATCGGCGGCTTGACAATCCGCCACCATAAAACTCACCGTTGTTACAGAATCAGATTTCTGGCTCTAAATGTTAGCGCTACGCACAAACATGGAGAGCCACGACTTCTGCCCTATGCGCCGCCTTAGGCCCAAGAGGAAAGACTAGCTAGCTATACATTTGTGATGTTCTGTGATTTGACGATTCATGATGAACTTGGCATCTTTAAAGAAGGTAGTTTGCCATTGCTTTCCTTCCTGGCAGTGACCATGCTGTTCGGTGACTGTAACTATTGTCTCTTTAGAGATCTTCTGCCTACCATCGCAAAACTTGAGATCATAACCAACCACTATCTGTTGGCTGCCCTCAAAATTCCACCCCCGCCTGCCTTTTGTGGTTTCTTATGAACACATTCTGAAAACGGTTACGAAATACACCACAACCTCCCCAGAAAAACAGAACAGCGGCATTCTAATAAAAACACAGCTCCTCCGTCACCATTTTACCACACATAAGAGACAGCAAAAATAATAATGAAATATATGATGATATTCAAAGGAAAATTAGAAAATTATGCGAAGAGACAAAAGAAAAATTGCAGGAGAATAAAAAAAAAAAACAAAAAAAAAACACAACACCTGAAATACCCAATTGTTGTTGTTTGTCCATCAAGAATGATGATGACCATTCATTTCATCCAGTGGGGTTGAAGGTATGGAGCCGTGGGTTCTAAGATGACTGATAAGGCCTATTTTGGCTCGAAATGTTCTTTGACAATGTGGGCAAAGAATGCTTGACGTTTCTGGAGGAGGATTTCCTGCAGTGGTTTTTCTGTCCTGCCTTTTCTTCACAGCTCTTGCAGTCCTGGTTGCCTCACATATGACTGCACCCTTGCGTAATGATGCACGCCACGAATTTCGGTCTCTGGCTGCAGCCTCCCAGGTGTCATGATGAATTCCAAAAGCATTCAGTGAGATTTTCAGAGTGTCTTTAAAGCGTTTCCTCTGGCCACCTTGGGAGCGTTTACCACAACGCAGTTTGCTGTAAAAAATTCATTTAGGGAGCCTGTGATCTGGCATGCGAGTCAAGTGACCAGCCCAGCGAATCTGATTCTTCATCAGTAGAGTGTGGATACTGGGCATGGACGCTCTTTCTAGGACTTCTATAGAATCAGTCCAGAATCTTGTCTTGCCATTTAATCTTCAGTAGCTTCCTTAGGCAGACTGTGTGGAAGTGGTTTAATTTCCTAGCGTGTCGCTGATAAACAGTCCAGGTTTCACAAGCATATAGCAGTGTGGATAATACAACTGCTTTGTAGACTTTTAGCTTTGTTTGCAGACTTATTCCAGTTCTGTCCCATACATTCTTGTACAGTCTGCCAAAGGCCGCACTGGCCTTGGAGATTCTTGCATTCACTTCGTCATCAATTGTGGCAGCTTGTGACACAGTGCTGCCAAGATAGGTGAATTTGTCCACAACACTTAGTCTATGATCATTCACTTTGATATTCGGCACAGTGTGATTATTCCCTGGAGCTGGCTGGTACATAACTACAGTCTTCTCCAAGTTGATATTGAGCCCAAAGTTGGCACAGGCATGTGAGAAAGCTGAAACATTATGTTGCATGTCCGCCTCTGAGTTGGCGTATAGAGCGCAATCATCAGCAAACAGGAGCTCTCTGACGGTGTCGCTGTTAATTTTGGTTTTAGCTTTCAGCCTTCTGAGATTGAATAACTTTTCATCCATACGGTAGTTGATGTCTATTCCAATGTAGTCGTTTTCGAAGGCATTCATCAACATGGCTGAAAACATGAGGCTGAACAGTGTTGGTGCCAGGACACATCCTTGCTTCACTCCATTGGTGACAGGAAAGGGAATACCCAATTAATGCCTAAGAGAATTAATGGCCTCACTAACAAAAGAACATACACATCAGAAAATTGCTTGAAAACCAAAGAAGACAACCAAAATGGACACGGATCAGATTTTGAATACATGGTCAGAATATGTGAAAGACCTTTATAACGATTCATGGAACAGTATCATATTTCCTATAATAATAAAGGACCACAAATTTTGAAGATGGAAGCTTACAGTGGTCTTAACCATATGAAAACTGTAAAAACCCTAGGTCGGACATCTGAACAGAAATGATCAATTGCCTTGAAGAGTGGAATAGAACAGGTCACCAGACTGCTGAACACAATACAATAATGGAAACGTATGTCCTGATTTAATATTGCAATTCTGAAGATATCAAGAATGTGATCAACATTTATCAATTAGCAGAATGCGCTACATCACAAAGATATTGCTAAGGATTATCATGCAAAAAGTTATGAATTAAATATAACCTGACATAGAAGAACAATGTGGGTTTTTTGTTAAAGGCAAGGGTACAACAAATTCTGTGTATTAGTTGAGAACACTAATAGAGCGTTCAATAGAAGTAAAGAAAGACCTACATCTTTGCTTCATTGACTACACAAAGGCTATCGATAGAGTAAGACATGTCAACATGATAAAGACTTCTGCAGATGGGAAGGGGCTTCAGTGTGTAAAATAACAAACATAATTGGAAACAAAACGGCCATAAAACTTGATGAAGTAGGTAAACAATACCAGCCCATCAAGAAAATGTGTGACAGGAATCTGTAATGTCTTCAGACCTTTTTCCCCCTATATAGTGAAAATATCATACAATTAGAAGCTATAAGAGGACTTTCCATCGAGGAACAGAGCATCAATAATATAAGATGGGTGGATGATAAGTGCTAATTGTAGACAATGAATAGGATGTGCAGCATTTAGTATGTGCAGTTACTGCATACAATGAGCAACTAGGATTAGAACTAAATTATATGAAGAAAACATGGTTATCTCCAAGAAGAAATACCACAACTTAATTTCCAAGGGAAAATTCTTGAACAAGTAAATTGGTTCTGTGGCGGGTTTCAAGTCAGATGGGTGACAGTGTAAGACACAGTATATGGCCAGCCTAAGTGAAAATGGTTCATTATATGTATGATGGGAATGTGTAATTCTTCAGACCTTTTTCCCCTAGAACAAAGATCCAGTTATAATTAAGCTGCAATGCTATGGCACATCAGTGTTTTGTTATCTCTGAAGCATATGTTGCATATGACAAAATGTCCTAATTAATCAGCCACTGCTTTTCACCTTTTAACAATCAGTTGTTTTAGAGGAGCTATACCTAACCATCCTTCTTATATCATAGATTGGCAAGATGTGTACACAGCCTCTTCCTCTCAGTTACACAAAACCTGAGCCAGAGGAAGAGGAAAGTAAGATAGATCTGTTTATGGAAGCGCTAACAGTTCACACTATAGACAAGGTGAGATTTTAGTCATTTTAGATTGTTTACATAGTTTTGTTTTTATTTTGTTGCACATATAACTAGGGTAGAGAACCTCATGAAAATCTGGTAAACAAATTTAGAGCAGTAAGGTCTTCAAAATTCTACTAGAAAGGTAAAAGGATTTTGTTTAAAAGACTGGGAAAACTAACAAGAACCAACAGGAAGATCATTAACATGAAGTTTTGTGTCACTTGCAATATTTTTGCTTGTTGTAGTTTGCATAATTGTGGTAACCGGTGTGTGATATAGTTGTGGTATGTGATTACTATTTACAGATGTTGTATCTTTAGTCATTTCATAATTGGTGACACCATTTTGAAATCACATTTTTTTTTAAATGGGGCTTTTTGGAACAAAATCACACCGTGAGAAAACATGCCGGGTCGTTTATTCTTGATGGATTTTTGCATCTTGTCTAGTGTTTGCAAGTAGTGGGTACAGTTGATGTTGACACCAGGTTCTTTAAAGTAAGCCAACAATAGCCCTTCATGGTAAAAAAATGTGCTCAGCGTAACCTTACCAGCGGAAACCTGTAACTTGAATTTTTTGGGTTTTGGTGATCCAGCATGCTTCCATTGCATGCTTTCTCTTTTGCCGCTCGGCTCAAAGTGGTGACACCATGATTCATTGCCTGCCACTATGCGGAAGAGAAATGGATTATCCTCCACTCTGTAATGCAGCAAGTGGTTCAAACACCATCCCATGCGTTCCTCTTTTTGGTGGTCGGTCAACATCCGTGGTACCCACTGTGAACACACCTTCCGATATTGCAGTTTCTTACGAACGACCTTTTGAATTGTCCCAAATTCTTTCGCTAGTGAATGTATGCTTCAACAACAGTTCATCTGTACTGCTGCATCAATTTTGGCGATGGTTTTTTCTGTTGCAACAGTTTGGCGATGGTTTTTTCTGTTGCAACAGTATGCGCTTGACCCGGCTGTCGAAGATCTGTCGTGAACTGACATCCTTTCCAAAACATTTGTACTCAGTCTGTCACTGTTGTCTTCGACACACATTTGTTACCGTACGCTGCCTGCATTCTTCAATGAATGTCCACTGGTTGACATCCTTCAAATGAAAGAAACTGAATCACCGCTCTTTGAGCTTCTTCGGATGGATTTTGGATCAACCCGGCCATTTTCTCAATGGTCAGAAACAGAACCTGTGCATCATGGTACGATAAGCATGTGCTCTTTTATTCATTGGTCAGCACTTATCACATGACTATGACATGATCATGTTCAACTTACGCAATTACGTGCGGTGCGGCATGAATGGATTTCAAATGGACGCCCCTTATACATTTGAAAGAAATTTGTTTACATTGATACCAAAACTGTTATGTGCACAACCACCAAAAACAATTGACAAAACTAGAAAGAGTTCTCATCATGGCGCTCTGATCAGTTTCTTAGTCTCTTGCGATTTCTCATGCCCAAGGTGTTTGCAACATCCTGTGTCCATCACCGTGCTGGTTGACCCCTGTTTTTTCCTCCAAGGACCATGCCTTCCATCACTGTTATCTCCAAGCAACTGGTGATGTTTCATATGGCCAAAGTATTTTAGTTTCCCAGACATGATACTGTTTATCAGCCAGTTTTCTTCGATGTTTTGATCGATTAAAATTCCAGTATTTCTTTTCTTCTTCTTTCTTCTTTCTTTTGTCATTCACTGCTCCAAGGCCTTTAGCCATTGTTTAATATTCACAGATTTTTACTGTAACATTTAAGCCTAATTCTCTTCTTTGGTGATTGAGAAATGGTACATGGCTCATTCATATGTTGCCATTGGAAAGGTGGGCATTTTCAAAAATGTTACTGTCAATTGTTTGCTGGTGTTGTGTCATAGGTTCTTAACACTGTTTAATTTCTGCATCGCTATGACTAGCCTGGGTCTGATTCTTTTGAACAGTTCCCGATGTTATTGATTATGGTTCAATTTCTTTATTGTTGATTGTGGCCTTTAGTTGATATATAATTTTGGCTGTGGGACATTATTTTGGGTGTTTTAAAACATTTTGTTTTGTTTAGTTCAGAAACAGATTTTGATTTTCAATGTTAAAATGAGTTACCAGTGCTGTATTTGATTAACTGTTTCAGAATGTAGGGCACTTCGGTTTTCTCCCCTTTGTATTTATCATATGCAATTAATGTTTTAATGGTAATTTATTTTCATGGTTTGTGTATCATCATCTTGTGCCAGACCGATAATATTTCCCAATCTCACACGATCACCAGAGTTGTGTATCAGCTCTGTGTCCTTGTCTCGACCATGCCACATGGCCAAGCCATCCCGATATTTACTCTCTGCCTTCCCTTTGTTCTTTTCCTCTCAATTTTGCCAATTGTCACCTAGTTCTCTAATTTATTTCTTCTTATGTGTCCAAAAAATATTGACTGCCTACGTCTAATTTCTCTAATCAGTTTACGGTTTTCATTTGTTTCTTGTAGGTCTTGTTCATTGATATTTCTATCTGACCATGGTATTCTTTGCATTTTTCTCAGAAACCACATTGACACTGCCAATAGATGTTTTTCAGTTTCTCTACACTTCACATTCATACAAAAGTACAGGTTCTATGTAGCAATTCAACACTCGTTTTCTTATTGCAGTTGACATCTTTTTATTGGTCAGTATGTTTCCCATCAGATGTTATGACTGTTCCGTGGTAGTTGAACCGATTCACTTGTTTAAGAATATTCCAATTTACCTGTATATTACGTTGTTGTTTTTCTTTCTTCCTAGTGACGACCATAATATATGTCATTTTACAATTTAAACTCTTGTTGTTCACTGTGTACAACGACCGCTTCTACTAATTTTGCCGATCCTGTTCATTGGCTTCAATCAGTACTGTATCATCCTCATATATCTAATCTTATTGATCTTACTTCCTCCAATGGGGATTCCTCATATATCTTCTACATATCTAAAAATATGTTCACTATATAGGGGGAAAGATCTGGAGACATTACACATCCTTGTTGCACACCTCTCTTAATAATAGTTGATGTACTTCATTATCAATCTTTATGGCAGCTTGTTGCTTCAAATATATGTTTAAGGTCTTTCCCATCAATTTGTGAAAACTGCAAGCATCTTCATCATGTTGACGTGTCTTACTTTGTCAACAGTCTTTGTGTACTCAATAAAGCAAAGATGTAGACATTTGTTTACTTCTTTGTAACGCTCACTTTATGTTCTCAGCAAATTCACAGCATTTACTCTACCCTTGCCTTCTGTGAACCCACATTGCTCTTCCCCTATTTCAGGTTGTATTTTCTTTCTAACTCTTTGCATTATGATTCTTAGCAAAATCGCAGTAATGTGGTTCATTATACGAATTGTTTGATGTTGATCACATTGCAAGGCTCCTGATTTCTTCGAGCTTGCAATAAATATAGAATTACGTAATTCAGGAGGTATATCTCCAGCATCATATAGTGTTCGGCAGTTGGTAACCTGGTCTATCCCATATTCTCCTAAGGCATTGATCATATATAATTATCATTATCATCAAGTGCCGTGCCGGCTGGCATAGGCGTTCATGGCTCTCCACGGATCTCGGTCTTTGGTGTTCTGGGTCAACTCTGCTGATGATATTCCTCCATGTCACCGTCTCAATCCGTCCAGCACCTTTTCTCTTGGTCTGCCTCTGCCTCTCTTCCCCTCGATCTTTCCAGTTGTCACGATGTTCTCCAACGCCTCTCTTCTCATCACATGACCAAAGAAAGCTGTTTGTCTCTTTCTTATTGTTGTATATAGTGTTCTAGTTTCATTAGCCTCTTTCAGGCAATCGTTGTTAGTTACTCTGGCATTCCAAGGAATTCGCAACATTCGTCTTAAAAACCATATCTCTGTTGCTTCTAAGTTCTTCCTAATTTGTTCATTTACATTCCAAGATTCGCTGCCATACAGCAAAACTGGTTCTATATAGCATTTCGACACTCTCTTTCTTACATTCATTGATAGCTACTTATTGCATAAGATACTCTTCATTTTCTGAAATGCAGCTTTTGCCTGCCCTATTCTACTCTTAATCTCTGTTGTACATCTTCCATCTGATGTTATAAGTGCCCCTAGGTATTTAAAATTATCCACTTGGTTGAGAATTTCCCTTTCTATTTCTACGTCACATTTTCGTGTCCCCATTTTCTTTGATATCACCATTGTTACTGTTTTCTTGATATTCAAGGAGAGTCCTTTCTGTGCACTCTCTGATATTACAATGTCCAATAATTGTTGTAGGTCTATTGCATTATCCGCCACCAATACTGTATCATCTGCATAGTGTATATTGTTTATATTATATCCTCCGATTAATATTTCTGATCTCTCTCATTATTACTTCGCTATATAGGGAGAAGAGATCGGGTGACAAGACACACCCCTGTCGTACTCCTAGCTTTATTTGTTCGTAACTACCCTCTTTATTTCCCATTTTAATTGCTGCTACTTGGTTCCAGTATATATTCTTTATTATTCTTAAATCTTTCCCATCAATGTTGATATCTTCCAACATTTTAATCAGCATGAAATCTTGGGAAGATAATGTGGTGGTTTCCCCTTGCCTTCCACATTCACATGGTGGTCTTTTAACTCTGCCTTTGACAGCCATTTCCGACTGTCAGGACAAGTGAGTGCCCTGCTCTGCTCAGCTGCAGAGTTTTATATATAGATAATATATAAAATTATGAGTTACAAAAAACAGCGCAAGTGATATGCGAAATTTAATGTAAGACTATTATTGGGATTATGTGAAACCAAATGGAAACTAGCAAGAAGAAAAAAAATTCTAGACACAAGTGAAACCGCTCTTCATCGTTCATACAGAATAAAATGCCCCTCACAATGAAATAGTTGCTCTAACTCTATCTGACCAGCAGAGAAAACATTAACACAATGGGAAATAGTTACTTCTAGAAAAATAACTGCAGCATTTAGAATCACAGAAAAGAAAGACATGAATATGATCTGGTGATGTGCATTAAACACAATTATAAGGATAAATCAAATTTGGAGAAACGTTATATGCAATTTCAAAGTGCTATAGGTAATAAGAGAAATGGTTATAATTTTGATTGGTGACTCGTGGTCTCAGAAGAATAAGGTGAACAAAACTATGGCATTAATGATAATAGATTGAACACAACTCATGGGTTACACACAAGTTGTGTTCTGTGGGTTTTCTTTACCCACCAATAAACTCTGGCAAGTATAAGTTCAGATTCTCCACAAAGTTACTATTCTTCTTCCTTGCATTCCACTGTCAGCTGTGCATGTGGTTATTTAGACCAAATTTCAAACTTTGGTCTCACACTTGAGCTCTCGTGTAATGTTACTGGATCATAAATCATTAACTGTGAATCTCTCATACCTTCATGATGGCCAGATGCTCTCAGATGGTCATTTCTCTTACAACATGGACATGGCAGTGCCAATTAAAATACAATGGATGACCGTTTCACATTTGATGGCATTCTGTGCCACAGTGGTTGAACAAATCGAGGCATAACATGGAGTAGTTATACAGTCATAGGTAGTTGAACAAAGGCGGTAACAAATAGCCGAATTATGGCGATGAGTAGACATTGGACGAGCTCACATAAACATCTGTACTGGAGGCAGTCCTAAAACAGAGCGCCACTCTGTCAAGGATTTAGCTCAACAGATTATATCTCCCATAGCTGGTGAATCTCAATCTATCAGTAACGAGTTGCCACCCTAATACACATTATTTTGTCACTATATTTAACTCTGTTGACACTAGCTTGGTTTCTTTGTATTTCTCTGGACTCATTGTCTAATGTTTGATGTTCTGTTTGCGATTTTCCACTGATTAACTCATTTGGTTTTATCTACCATTAATCTTTCATCTGAATCCTTGACATAATTGAGAAACTAATGTACGGTTATGGTTAGTCTACTGGTCTTATGGAAGGCTGCTGGCAGCTGGTTAAAGGCATTTGGAATGAATTATGTTTATGAAGTCCTTGGAAAAAAGGAATGAAAACAAAGCATAGAAAATGCCTGAAACCATTATTCTTCTTCTTCTTCTTTCGTTCGCTTGAAATATGTCTATATCTGCAATGTCGTCTCTTGCATGAATTGAACTGTTTTTTTTTCAGTTCACACAGTGGTCCATAGAGTTTATCTTCCACTGTCGTCTCTCTAGGCCAGAAGGTTTGCCTAGATATGTTATATTTTGGGCAGTCTTGGAGTATGTGCTCTGCTGTGTGCGACGCCAATCCACATGTGCACATGGCTGTTTCACCAATCTTGAATTTTGTATACATGTGGTTGCGTAATCTATTGTGTCCTGTTCTGAGGCGCAGAATAATGACTTGTTCTGGTCTGTCCATAATGTGGTAGTCATCTTGAGCAGGTTTTGGTGGCTTGCTGACTGATTTGATCATTCTTTTCTTTTGGTGGTATGTAACGGGCACATCAGGCTGTTCCTCTTTGGCTCCTTCCTTAGCCAATTGATCAGCTCTGTCGTTTCCGGGTACTCCACAGTGGGATGGTATCCACTGTATGGTGACTTTATGCTGACTGCTAAGTGCAGAAAGTAGTGTCCTTAGTACTGGCAATTTCCCAGAGAGGAGCGCCTCGAGTACTGATTTTGCATCTGTTAGTAGCACCACAGGTTGTGTGCCATTGAAACCATTATTAGAAGTATAAAGGAAAAGAACGAACATAACAGATTTAAGCAACATCAAAACAGAGCTACTTAAGTCAAATCCCATGAAAAATTTGTATCTCGCCGGTGCTACAGAGTTCATGCACTGAGCTGAGTTTCTCCAGACTCAGGTTTGAGTTAGGAGAAGAACAGAGCACTTATGGGTTACACCCGTGTGCCGTGATGTTGATCCGTCAACTAAACTAAACTATGAAGAACAGATTTGAAAACTTAGCTATAGGGTGGTTGAAAAGAAGCAGTTTTATCCACCAGGCCAAACGACTGCAGAGAAACCACCGATCTGCCTACAGTTGGTATCCCCCTGAAAACTATTACAGAGCGAACTCCATGGAAAGATGAGCATAGACTGTCACAACACATCCAGACAAAAACTAGAGGAATATTTGACAAGAAAGAACAGAACAGTATACAGCGCGGAACAGTCACTTTCACCTTCCTTGATGAAGAATACCCACAGGACCTCTGGATCTGAGTCTACACAGATGGGTCAGCACAAAATGCTGTTCGAAATGGAGGAGCGGGAGTGTACATAGAATACCCAAATAATACTAGGGACACGGCCAGAGTACCAACAGGAAAGTACTGCCATAACTATGATGCTGAAATTGAGGCAATCAAGATAGCAACAGAGAAAGTACTAAATACCAGCCATGGTACACAATCTGTGGTGCTATTGACAGATGCAAAATCAGTGCTCAGGCGCTCCTGTCTGGGAAATTGCCAGTACTAAGGACACTACTTTCTGAACTTAGCAGTCAGCATAAGGTCACCATACTAGTGGATACCATCCCACTGTGGAGTACCCAGAAACTACAGAGCTAATTGATTGGCTAAGGAAGGAGCAAAAGAACAGCTTGATGTGCCCGTTACATACCACCAAAATAAAAGAATGATCAAATCAGTCAGAAAGCCACCAAAATCTGCTCAAGATGACTACCACATTATGGACAGACCAGAACAAGTCATTATTCTGCGCCTCAGAACAGGACACAATAGATTACGCAACCATGTGTATACAAAATTCAAGATTGGTGAATCAGCCATGTGCACTTGTGGATGGGCGTCGCAGACAGCAGAGCACATACTCCAAGACTGCCCAAAATACAACAGATCTAGACAAACCATCTGGCCTAGAGAGACAACAGTGGAAGATAAACTCTATTGACCGCTGCGTGAACTAAAAAAGACAATTAAATTCATACAAGAGACAACATTGCAGTTATAGATATATTTCAAGCGCACGAAAGAAGAAGAATAGAGGAATGTTATTGTCAGTTCCTGTGAAATCATTAAGCCGGATCATTTTGGGGATCATTAAAAGCTGCCATTGGTTGAGTGATGAATAGGCAGACTTTTGGCCAGATAGATTATGCATTGACCAGATATCCAAATTATACAAATAATTCACAAATAATAGCTTAGACGATTTATTGCCAGGCATATTTCGCTGCATCTCATCAGGTACTTACTGCAGAATTCATACAACATAAAGTAAAATAACTAGATAAATCCTTTAAGCTCAAATATACACATGTTCACACAGTAATGTCAATTGTCTATCACGGTAATTTTAAACTGACTAAGATGCCTTTCTGTTTCCACCAAAGTGGCCTATGTAGATTAATCATGATGGCTTCTGCAAACTTTAACAAGCAACTATTTTGTGTATTAAACAAAACATGAAAAGCGTTTGTCTCTGCAATTACATGACCGGTTTCCAAAGTGTGCCAGGCAATGGACAACGCAGGAAGTTTGTAATTGTGGTGTGTCTGTCTTCCCATGCAGCTATCGCCTGTGTGTAGTATCTTGTCAATCCAGTTGGGTATGTGTTCAACAACCGTGCTGTGTAACTGCCGCTCTGTTCTGCGGATATAGGTAGACTTGCAACTGCATGTGAATTGGTAAATGCAATCGGATTTGACGTACAGAGGGACAGATTCTTTTACTGCTGGGGTGGGAATAGGTGTATTTCTGTACCTAATAACTGGAGTTGGAACACAGTGGCTGGCCGAGTGTCTAGAATGCCGGATTCTCCTTCAGGAGACCCAGGTTCGAATCCTCGGTTAGGTGTGGAGTTTCTTCCTGTCAGGTGCAAAAAGAAAACTCTAACCTGCACAGTTAACGGTGACTGCACTAGCCAGGCGGCCTTAATTCCTCAGGCTCAAGACCCCCCTGCCATACACCGCAAGGTAATATATTGGCAGTAAATGATAGTTTTTGACAGTGACTAACTTAAATGTCAGTGAATCCTTTGGTATGATCATCGAAGATGTAGATCTCAGCAAAGCATTTCATATGCAAAAATTAGCCATATGCAAGTTTTTAAATTTCTAGTTACTGCTCTTAGAGCTGGCCAATGTACCTGTACCTATGTGATTGTAGTTTTGTTCCTGTCAAATAGTTTGCTCAAACATCACACCTTCTGAAATACTGCGGTATTTTCATTGAACAAAGTTTAGTTTAGTCGATGGATCAACATCACGGCACACAGGTGCAACCCATAAGTGCTCCGTTCTCCTCCAAACTCAAACCTGAGTATGGAGAAACTCAGCTCAGTGCACGAACTCCGTAGCATCGGCGAGGATCCTGAAATACTTTGGGTAGATTTTTCACTTAAAATGTTGCCCGGGCAGCGCCGTTAGGCTACTCTTTTTTGATTTCCAACTGCCAAGGGATTTTTTACGTGCGCAACAATACACACGGGCGTCCGATCTCACTACCCAGAGACCAGGGTAATTTTATTACTAGAAGTCCAGGAGAAAAAAATCCCAGGACCTCCAGCACTCAAGGCGGACACCATACCTCGAGACCACGCAGCCCCCTTCATTGAACAAAGCAAATTATCATACTTCAGAAGTGTATATTTCATGACAATTGATTCAGAACTCACAATTCATGTAGTTTAAGGTTGGTTGTTAAATATAAACTTTCTACTTTGTTAATGATAAAAGGTGCAGAGTCAACTCTCAGAGCTCCTGAAAGAGAATCAAAAGCTGCGTTATGAAAATGCAGAATTAAGAGAGAGCAAGAAGCAGCTTAGCAAAAATATATCATCACTTTTTCTGACTGCTAGGCAAGAGATTCAGAAAAAGGAACAAGAGATTGCAAAGCTTATGCAATCTCTTTGCAAGGAAAGGTAAGCAACTTAGATTTTATTGTTTTAGTTGCCCTATTCTGCATTGGCACCATTTAATTGTTTGTAGTTTATATGTAATTATTTTAGTTGTTCTCCATGTTTCTGACCCATACAATAGTACCGATTTGTGCTGGCACCTTGCCGTCTTAACAGACGACCTTGTTACATTATGCTTTTAAAAAAAAGGCATAATACCTACAAGCCATTGCAGTAGTGAATGTGACTAGTCAGACAATTTGCAGGTCAGCATGGCCGAATGGGTAGAAATGCGTGTTCTTAAACATTCGTTGTGGTGATGCTGAGGTTAGCGGTTCAACCCCTACACTGGACAGCTGGACTAAAATGTTGACCTGTTGTCCTTGACTTGGGGACGTAAATTACTACGCTTGAGTTCAAAGCAAGTGGACGCCCAAAAAAAGACAAATTTTTGCAGTAAATGTAAGTCCAAATGGATGCGTGTGAACACATGATCATTTCCACGATCATTCACTATCTGATGTTTTGCATGCTGAGTTTCTGAGCATTGTAGAGGTCAAAATATGAGCGTGAATGAATGTTTATACCACCATCCTGAACAGACAGGCACATTTCAGTAGAACTACTGATTTAATGTTGAAGGTAAAAGTTCTAAGTTTGCAGTTAAGTTTAATTTCCTTCGGCTTCCACAAATTTCCTGAATTCTATTAAATCTCTTTCCTTTTGTATTCTTATTTTAATTTCTCTATCTGTTCCCGCATCTTTGTCCACATTGCTACCCAATTAAGTGTATGATTCCGCCTCTTTCGCTTAGGGAGAAAGGATTGTTATTTGCTTGGTTTAATCTTATCTTTGTCTTTCCCTTTTGAATTTTTAAACCTAGTTGTGACCTCTCATGAAGTGTGGGTAGCCTGCCTTTCATCTGATTATATATGTATGACAGGTATCTAGATAGAGCAGTGGTTCTCAACTGGTGGGGAATTCCCCCCTAGGAGGGAATTTTAGGGTTTCCAGGGGGGGGGGGGGATGAAGACTATTTCAAGATCGCGTTAATACAAGAACTGATTACTTGATATTGTTTTACCCTCCATACTTTACGTTTCTGTACTCCTCACCCTTCTGATATTCGTCTTATAATGTAAGTAGGCCCACAAATCATGTTTTATGTAGACGTCTGAACTTGTTCTAGTATGTGTTATTAAAGTTAGCTTCCATTTTTACGTATACTATGTAGGGGCAGGGTGGGGGAGGGGGGAATTTATAGGAGAAAATACAGAAGGGGAGGAATGACATTCTCAACATGTGGGGGGGGGGGGGGGCATGGGCCAAGAAAGGTTGAGAACCACTGAGATAGAGTTAATTATAACCGAAAGATGAGATGTAAAGAAGTAAAGACCATTACACCACAGTTCAACTGAATCAGACTATAGCGAGACATAAATACTCAACATGCCTAGAAAGCCAGTCAAGTGGCTAGCCATTGAGCTCTAGCGACAAAATTGTTAGCACGAAGAAAACTTACTTCCAGAGTTGTCATTCTGAGTCAGGGAAAGAGAGAGCCTCTCATTCAGACACGAGACAGTTTAGCGAGAAGTTATACAAGCTTAGTGACAAGTCATTTAGTGGACACAAATAGGATGGACAACACATAACACTAGATCAGCGATACTCTGACATAACTCACATACTATTCACACTTTACGCTATCAACCAATGTCCTACATTGTAAGATGATGTGCAAGTGACTTCCTGGTAATATTCAAAGAACACGAATGTGCTGTTGCAAATTAGAATGTGCGATGGAAAGTACCAGTAGTTGATAGCAGTGTTAATCGTCAAGTGTAAGGAGCGGGAAAAAAAGTGAGTTGTCATCCATTGTGTACAAGACAGAGTAATAAGCTGATCTACTGAGTTGTACTAAAGCGCGACAGAGGAAAGTACAGTGTAATAAAGGGTTGCTACAGTTGGACTGTGTTGACGTTATTGAGGACCATCAAGTGTACTGCCGATGATCGAGAGGTGCAAGAGTATGTACGACTGTCTATTGGGACTAAAAGTATCTTAGCCTGTTGTGGGAGCGTATGCAATGTACATCCTCTGGTAACAAATGTTACACCAGCTGCCACTGTGTCTGTCTTTATCTTTTCGTCTGTGTATCTGCCAGATTTGTGTGTGTACGAGCCATTGTTTCAAGTAATCATTGTATTATTCTCAAGTCATCACCCCCACACTAGCAGCTTGGCAGTGTTGTTGGCAAAATCCAAATCATCAAGTTGCTTTATCAGAGTCCACTGAATTCTGGTGTCAGTAAAGAATAGTAATGGTGGCAAAGGACATCCCTGTCGCACTCCTGTTTTAATCTCAAGTGTATCTGTTGTCAGTTTTCCTTCTGAAGAACTCTACATTTTATATCTTGATATGTTACTCTTATTATGTTAGTAATTTTCTGTGGGATCCCATGGTGCCGCATCAGCCTCTACAGGGAGGGATTCCTCATTAGTGGTGACACTTGCAATATAATGTAGCAAATGCAGTTAAGTAATTTGCTATATTATATGTAATGTGACTATCTGTTCAGTTTTTTGTTTTTTTTTTAAATGTTGCATATCCCTTACAGAATGTTGCAGTCAACACCAGCATTTTTCAGCGCTGTTGATGTACTGGGCAAGTTTTACGTTCAGTAGTTTGCCTTTGCTTTCTGAACGACTGGCTCACATAATCCTGTAAGTTTCCAGTGTGGCGTGAACCACTGCCGATTCTCACAGCTGCTGTTTTCCCCCACGTGATTATGCGGGATTACGAAAAATGTCAGTCAGTGCAGGATCTGTTATATTGGAAGCCTGTCTGTTCATCCCTTAGTTATTTATCAGTGGTATTTCTTAATCTCTCCAGAATGTTGAGTTGAGTTAAGAACCGACATCGCTGCACTTAGGACATTCTCATACGTGCTCAGTCCCCTCGTTCAACATCCAGCGAAGAGTCATACTACTAATCGTTCCCACCGTTATCTGATTAAATGTTCTCCTGGTCTTCCCTTTCAGTTTTGAGATTCTTCCAGAACCCCTGCCGATCCCCCGAAATCTCATTCTTTCCACATATGGGTTCTCAATCTTTTCCTCCACCTTCTCCACCTGGTCCCACAACGCTCGACCACCTCCCCCATGTCCATAGGCAAGATGTGAGAGAGGTGCATTCCCTGCTAGCCTATCAGCCTGTTCATTCCCCCGCACACCCGCATGGGCAGGGCAAAATATCCATACAATTTTCAGAATCTGTGACCTCTGAAGCTACGAGAGCCATTCCACACGAAACATTCCTTTCTCCACCTTGCTAAGCATATTCTTTGAATCTGTAATGAACACAACGCAGGCACTAATAATAGCATTATTACTCGATAATTTTCACACTCCTGCAGGTTCCCTTTTTTAAGTCAATTTCACAAGGTATACTTCTCTTAAGTCTGCAGGTATTTCTTCATTTTCCAGGACTCTGCTAAATAATAAGTGTAGCAGGTCAGTTGAGGTGTCTATACTGCCATTTACTGCCAATATAACACCTTCCTGTGTATGGTGGGGGGGGGGGTCTTGAGCCTGAGGAATTAAGGCTGCCTGGCTAGTGCAGTCGCCACAAACTGTGCAGGTTAGAGTTTTCTTTTTCCTCGAAAGAAAAAAAGTCACACCTTATCGAGGATTGGAACCCGGGTCTCCCGGAGGAGAATCTGTCTTTCTAGCCACTCAGCCAGCCGCACCTTGAGGTGTCTATGTTGGCTTTCATTTCCTCTTTAGATGGTATTTCACAGTTTATAGCCAGCTTCAATGGTTGGAAAATCAAGAAGGTAGCGCATCGCCCTGCATGCTGTATCTCTTGTACATCCAAGAATAATGCGCATAGCTTCATTCTGTATCCTTTCCATCCTTTCTATCTGCCTATGGCTGAGAGTCAGGATTGCCATTGCATACTCCAAAACAGACATGACCAGCCCCTCGTACAGAAGACATAGATGGCGCTGCTCACAGTTTGCTGCCGCCATCACCCGCATCGCAGCCAAACCCCGCTTGGCCTTTGTTATCACCTGGTCTATGTGCTCATTATAAGCAAGGCTTCGATCAAACCGTATCCCCAGGTAATTCATTGCCTGCGTTCTTTCCACCGTCTTTGAACACAGCATTACAGTTGGTGTTGGAGCGTTGACAATATGATTATTCAACGAGAACCAAGTCACTGTTGCCTTTGTTGGGTTGACCATTGCCCCAGCTTCATCACACCAAGTACTTATGCGTTTGAGTTCGGTTTGTAGTTCCACAGCAACCTGCTCTCTATCCTTACCCTGACGATACACTAAAACATCATCGGCATATGACAATGTCCTGCCAGGTCCAGTGCTCACTGTGTTGGCGTTGAACAGTACCGGAGATAATGGTGATCCCTGGGGTAGGCCAGGATATATTGTTGTTGGTTCCGAAGTCCAACTGCCACATCTAAAAACTACTTTCCGTTGGAAGAGGGCTGCAGCGATCCAACTAAGGAGGAATGGACTTACTTTTAGTTCAAGAAGCTGAAGCATTAAAAAATCCAATGGTACTCTCTTGTATGTGTCCTCAAGATCAATAGCTGCAGCAAAGGTTTCAATGCCTGAGTGGAAACCTTCATAGACATCATGGGCAAAGACTGCTGCATTGGTCCAGGTTTCTCTTTTTGGACGGTACCCCCCCAGGGTAGGTGGGAAAACACCTTGCCTCTCTAGCTGGCTTGATATTTTCCTGGCAATTACCTTCTCCAGCAGCCTGCCTATTGTATTCTGCATGGTTATAATTCGACATCCCTGAATTTTTGTGTGGTCTTTGTCAGGCTTCGGCAAGGGAATCAGATAGCTGTGTAACCACTCCTCCTTGATGCTAGCACTCTCTATACTGTTATTGTACATGTCTGCTAATTTCTCTAGCTCATTGTCGGTTCACCTATTGATGTCGTCGTATCTTATGCCATCAGGCCCTGGAGCGCTGTTTTTTGATCGTCGAAGTACAGCCTTGATTTCTTTCACTGTCACTGTGACTTCATCCGAAGTGTTCTGGGCCTTGCACCTGTCTGAGGTGACCTCCTTGGCCAGATTTCGGCCTCCCATGTCTGTCTGGTTGCTCTGCTCTAGATAGCGTTCAAAGAGGGCTTTGTCCTTGTCCTCGTCAGTCCTCTGCCAGATGAGGTCAGCACCTTGGAAGTCAGAAATGCTCTTATTCTTGACTACACCACTCATGCTTTTATGTAGTTGCCAGAACAATTTCAGTGACTTGTCTGTGCTTACTCTTTGATACACCTCTGTCCATTTTTCGCTTTTAACCACCTTGACCAGTTTTTTTAAATGGCTTATGTGCATCTCTCTTTCTAAGTGCATGCAGGGACTAGGATGACCAGCTCTGTTGGCTCTCTCTCTTGGCATTTTGCCATCTCCTTACAGCACTACGCTTATCCACCCAAGCCTTCTCCACCTCGAAATTCCACCTAGGTGGCTGCTCCCAGCTTTTTTTCCTGCCCTGAAGCTTTCTGCGCTTGTCACGTCTTATTTTACTCACCACATCTTGTCCTGTCCTGTCATACTGGAAAGTCTTTACCTTTAGCTTGTGCTGCCTGGTTCTGCCTTTCTCCACCAATATGCTGCAAGGGGTGGTGGTCGCTGCCGTGGTGTCCTAGGATACCCCATCTACACACTGCAGTGAGTGAAGGTGAAACCAGCGCCAGATCAATAGCACTGTCCTCATCGCCTGGGCGGCTTGCTGTCCTGGTGACACAGCCACTGTTGATACAAACCAGGTCAATGGTTTCAAGTGCAGTCTCGAGCTCCTACCCCTGTGTATTGGAGGAAATGTTTCCCCATGATCTGCCTTTAGCGTTGAAGTCGCCACAGAAAATAACATTTCTCTCGTGACCTAATATGCCACTTAAGCACTGCCACTTCTGGGCGTCCATACTCGCATTGCGGGCATAAACATTAACCAACACGAATGGTATAGTGGAACTCTCAACGCCTGTATTTGTGTATCGTCACTGTCCCAACTGGACATGTCTAGCTCTGACGCCACCATGCTGTCGCGAACGAGAATCGCCATTCCCAGATGTCGTCAGTTGTGGAAACATTTGAAGTCGGCAATTCGGAGTAGCTGATCGCCCAGTCTCGCCTCCTGGAGTGCTACAATATCGTTCCTGTAAACCAGGGTTTCTAAAATAGAGCCCCAATGTTTTACGCTGGCGCAGTTCCAATACAGAATACGGATATTCCTGAGTCCTAGACGGTGACACTTGAGTCTAAAACGTCTTAAACCACCACGCTTACCTTGCTTCTTTATGCCTGCGCGGCATCCACGCCGCCTCGTTAGGTTGACTGCTGACCGCTCGGAGAACACACGTTGTTCCGCCATGTTGAAAAACCGAATACACAGAAAGTACACACGCTGCCAAAAATTCACTCAAGGATTGTTTCGCTCGATGCACGAACTCCGTAGCATCCGCGCAGATCTTGAGTAGAAACTCCTGGTTTTACATCCTGGCACACAAATTACACGCAAGAGATGAATAAATCCATCTCCTATGCGAAAAAGTTAACGATCACAAAACAACCCGACCGTCCGTCGCCATCTTGAAACCGGAAGGCCGTTCCTCAAAATATTCACCCCATATGTTCATCTGATCTTTAATGTTGGTGAGAACTTTCCCATTGCTGTTTTTTATTAACTCCCCTTGGTTGATTAAATTGTCCTACCAATACCCTTGTGAAGCAGTAAATGTATGTTATGTTTCCTTTTGCTGCTGCATCTTCTGCCTTTCTTGCTTGGGCATCTAAATACTGTCTTTTAGCTGCATTTATGCACATCTTAACTTCTTTGTTAGCTTCGGTGGATTTTTCTTGAGTTCTGACTTTAGCAGCTTTGGTTAATTAAATCGGCTTTTAAATTTTTTCTCTCTTCTGGCATTATCCTTGCCTTATGCTTTATGACCAGCTACTTAATAAAAGCTGTGATCATAAATTGTTTCTTGGTTTCTAGGAATTCTACATTATATTGATATTCATATCCCGTGTGTTGCCGGGGCCCATAAGGGAAGCAAAGAATAGCAACACTGCAGCCTACCACGCAAGTCGTAAGAGGCGACTAAGGAGGCTTGATGGTTCCGTCGCCCTGCTACTGAGTGAGTGCGTGGCGCGACACTGTGAGCTGTGAGTTTCGTATGAAATGCTTTTGTATCTGCCCGAGGTTTTTTGGAACGTGACTGCATGTTAAGAGCGATGGCAGATGGCTATGTCCCAGAGTTGACCGGTTTTTGCCTTATGCAGAAATGCTGGGCTTCTGGTTGACTGCCACTACCATCGACGATGAACTGTATTTCGTGGACTGTGTGGGTGAACATCTAGGAAACATGCAGATGGGAAAATGACTGCCGATTCCATAAGAAATTAACTGGGTGTTTTGTGGGGGACTATTGTGTTACATTCTGGCGGCGGCATTATGCACAGTGTATCTTTGCGGGCTGTTGTTTGTCGAGACTCCTGTCTTTTTCATTTCACATTGGGCAGTGGGGAGCATTTTGTGTGATATTCACTGGCACAGGAACGGAGCATAATGGGGACGACCCGTTGCTGTGAAGTTGGAACTATGGCTAACTGACTAACTGATATTGATATTCATGAGATGTATATCTCTCGAGCTTCGTCATTTTACTTATCAGCAGATAGTAAACTGAATTTATTAGGGACGTTCATTTGTAACCCGTTCCAATGGCTTTATTGCAAAAGCATGAAAGAAACTTTAACAGGTGTGGTAGAATTAAACAAAGCATTCATTTTGAATGAATTATGCACCATGGGTTGGTCAGAAGAAGTCGCCATAGGCATTCAGGCAAGCATCCCATTGCTTAGGTAGGCGGCAGGGGGGGGCTGAGTGATCTTGAGATATGGTGTCCGCCTCAAGTGCTGGAAGTCCCGGGTTCAAGCCCCGGTGAGGCCGGGATTTTTTCACGTGCTTCTAGTAACAAAATTTCCCCTGGTCTCTGGGTAGTGAGATCGGACGCCGGTGTGTATTGTTGTGCATGTAAAAAATCCCTTGGCAGTTGGAAATCGAAAAAGAGTAACCTAACGGCGCTGCCCGGGACAAATTTCGAGTTAAAAGTCTACCCAAAGTATTTCAGGATCCTCGCTGGTGCTACGGAGTTCATGCACTGAGCTGAGATTCACCAGACTCAGGCTTGAGTTAGGATAGAACGGAGCACTTATGGGTTGCACCCATGTGCCGTGATGTTGATCCGTCAATTAAACTAAACTAAGGTAGGCGGCAAATGCCGTCCGCAAAAAAGGATATTGGTTGCCCACTGAACCAAGTGTTTACCGTGTTCATTACGCTGCATCTGTGTGAAATCATTGTCCCTTGAGAGCTTTTTTTTTAGAGGTCCGAACAAATGAAAATCACATGGTGACAAATCAGAACTATAGGCTGGATGTTGCAGAATTTCCCAGTTCTTCCTTGCTAATGCTTCCTGCACAATTTTTGCGACATGCGGACAAGCATTATCGTGCAACACAATCACACCGCGAGAAAGCATGCTGGGCCGTTTATTCTTGATGGCTTTTTGCAGCTTGTCTAATGTTTGCAAGTAGTGGGTAGAGTTGATGTTGACACCAGGTTCTTTAAAGTCGGCCATCAATAGCCCTTTATAGTAAAAAAAATGCACTCGGCATAACCTTACCATCGGAAACCTGTAACTTGAGAATTTTTTGGTGATCCAGCGTGCTTCCATTGCATGCTCTCTCTTTTGCCACTCGGCTCAAAGTGGTGACACCATGATTCATCGCCTGCCACTATGCGGAAGAGAAATGCATCACCCTCCACTCTGTAACGCAGCTAGTGACTCAAACACCATCTCATAAGTTCCTCTTTTTGGTGGTCGGTCAACATCCGTGAACACACCTTCCGATATTGCAGTTTCTTACGAACGACCTTTTGTCCCAATTGACACATTAAATTCTTTCACTAGTGAATGTATGCTTCGACAACGGTTCATCTGTACTGCTGCATCAATTTTGTCGATGGTTGTTTCTGTTGCAACAATATGCGCTTGACCCAGCTGTCGAAGATCTGTCGTGAACTGATGACCTTTCTGAAAGATTCGTGCCCAGTCTATCACTGTTGTATTCGACACACATTTGTTACCGCACGCTGCCTGCATTCTTTGATGAATGTCCACTGGTCGACATCCTTCAAATGAATGAAACTGAATCATCTCTCTTTGGACGGATTTTGGATCAACCTAGCCATTTTCTCAACAGTCAGAAACAGAACATATGCATCATGGAGTGATAAGCACATGCTCTTTTATTCATTGGTCAGTACTTATCACATGACTCGCCCGTGTATTGCCGGGGAGCAAAGAATAGTAACACTGTTGCCTACCATGCACGTCGTAAGAGGCGACTAAGGAGGATATGGTTCCGTCGCCCTGCTACTGAGTGAGTGCGTGGCGCGACACTGTGAGCTGTGAATTTCGCGTGGAATGCTTTTGCATCTGTCCACAGTTTTTATTCGCGTGAACTGACTGCATGTTCGAAACGATGACGGCCGGCTGTTGCTGGATTGACTGGTTTGCCTTTTCAGTTCACGAGTGCATTTTTCAGGAGACTCCTGGTAGTCGTCGCTGTAGCTACAGAGTTCGTGCTTTGTGCGGCGCTTTAGGTGGGTCGCCCTGCAGAAAGATACCGAGCCATATGGGATAAAACCCCGGTCAATGAAGTCTTTCTGGTGACTGCCGTTTTCATCGACGATGAACTGTATTTTTCTTGGAGGACATTTGTGTTGGCATTCTGGCGGCGGCATTATGCACAGTGTACCTGTGCACGCTGTTGGCTTGCCGACACTCCTGTCTATTCCATTGTTCACATGGGGCAGTGAGGAGCATTTTGTGATATTCACTGGCACAGGAACGGAGCAATATGGGGACGACCCGTTGCCGTGAAGTTGGAACCGTGACTAACTAACTAACTTATCACATGACTATGACATGATTATGTTCAATTACGCGCGGTGCAGCACGAACGGATTTCAAATGAACGCCCCTTATACATTTGCACCTCTAAAAATACATCTGCATTATTCTATTAATTCATATATGATCAGTTTGTTTTATAATTTGGTGATGACCATGTTGCTTTGTGTATTCTTTTCTGAGAGAAAATATTTCTGCCTATGACATTGAATCATTCTGCAAAAATGTGCGAGTAAGTCTCCAATTCATTCATTACCCTATGTCTGTGTTTCACTATTACGGTTGTCTTCATAACCCAGTCTTGATAACAACTGTTATCCGATTTAGGTCACACATCAAAAGTGTGATGTTACCATTTCTTAGATTTATTATCTCATCTCATCTCATCATGTGCCTTGCGGTGTCGAGGTGAAGTATAAACATCGTGAGAGTGCCCGATTATGGGCTTCATGTATCGATATTCCCATGGACTCTGCCATTCCCTCCGTCCAACGTTTACGTGGTCAGCCTCTTCCTCTGTTTCCATCTGGTCTATACATCATTGCTTGTTGTGGTATGCTGTTCAATTGTAATCTACTTGCATGGCCAAACCATTTGAATTGCTGCTTTCTAATAAAATCTAGTGCTGCTATAACCCCACTTTAGTCCTGATTTTTTTCATTTCTGATCTTATCTCTTCTTGATACGTTGAGTATTCTTCTCAGGAATCTCATTTCTGTTGTTGTGATTTTTTCCCTCTTTTTCTGTCATTGTCCAGGTTTGGCGTTGGTAGGAAGATTGTGTTGTAAAGTGCTTTCTTAGTAGTTATTGATACATGTTTGTTCTTTAGTATTGGTGCCATTTGTCCAATGAGTTGGTTTGCCTTATTGCATCGATTTTCTGATCTGCCATTTGATGTTATACTTCCTAGGTACTTGAAACTCTTTACTTGTTTCAAGGGATGTTCATTTAGGTGAATTGTTGTTGGTTTTCTTCTTTAGATATAGTCATTATCTCTATTTTGCTTGTGCTAATTTTCATGTTATGTTCCCTGCACATTTCGTTTAGACTATTTATGTGGTCTTGTAATTCAGCTTCTGAATTTGCTATTAGTGCCTGGTCGTCCAGGTTATTTTATGTGCACACAGAGACAATAATTAGAGATAATGTGACCCCTCATGCACAAGCACTCGCACCATCATTCTTCCACAGAATTTTTTTGTTTGCATATCCTTTACAGGACATCGCTGTCAACATCAGCATCCTCTGTAACTGATTTCTCATTATCATTTGTTGGTGTGTAGCACTGAATCACATCATATTTATTTTCTTTTTTGTGGATTTAATGTTGCTGTTATTCTAAAGCTTCTCACTCTAATAATGCTTTCTCTGCCTCTTTGGATAACATGGCTATACCTCCAGGCATTTTCCTCTGTATGGCCTGAGTACAGCACTGTTCCGCGTTTGCTAAAAGTGTTTTGATTGGTTGGTTCCATCTTGTATCACATCATCCTAAAATGCTAATCTTGTAATATTTCCTTTATTATACAACATGTGCTGTCTTTTCTAATTCATAAATAGTTTTAAAATTCCAGGTGTCAGTCTTTGATTTTCTTTGGTGAAATGAAGTTAATCAGCGTTCTGGACTCCATGCGACTTTTTCTGCAATTGTGCACTATTGGCTTGACTTTGTGGCTGAATTTTTCTTTGCTTTTTTTTTGGGGGGGGGGGGGGGTCCTAGCCTAAACACAACCTTTCTCAATCACCTTACTACATGGTGTCCTTGCTGGCCCTGGTAACACATGGGCAAATTTAGTAGGACACATTTGACGGGCATAATTTACCCATTTTTGGAAATGAGCTGTTGAGTGGCAAGGTTTTATACTTTGTGGTTTCTGGTAACTGTACCTCTGGGAGCTGCTAACTTTATGATCCCCTGACAGTTCAGTTCAGGCCTGTATTGACATCTGGTGTACAGAGGATGTAAAGCAGAAGTCTTACATGGGTTACCTAAAACCAGCAAAGAGCCAGCTCATGCTCGAGGTGATATCCTTTATATGCAACAATCGGCCTGAACTCTCCCCCATGCCTGTGATTAAAATCACTAAAGCTCAAGGCATATCATCTCTGTTGCTTAAATGTTCCTGAAGAGTTTAATGTTACTGTTTTACATGCATACAGATATATGGGAATGACCAGTAAGTTGCAGAAATCTTAACTTGATTTTCTTTTTTGTGATATCTGTTAATGTGTTCTCCAATCATTATAGTTCCTTTGTGACCAATGAAAGCATCTGATGAATTTTTCGGAGATGTTAAACAGGTTGGTGATAGCAGGCAGGCTTCTTGTCCGCTGGTTTGAAACACATCTCCCATTCTTCCAGTTTAGAGAACTGCATTTGTATTTAAGTACATGTTCTCTACAACTAAAATAATGACCAATAAACCAGAAAGGCAGAATTGAAGGAATAAAATGGTATGACAGATTCAGCAGTGTGGAGCACCTGGAAAAGAACCAGTGAGTCAAGATGTGAGGAAAAGGCCCTGGCACCCTGGATACATATTGAGAAAACCTGTTAATAGTATAACTAGAAAGTCCTTTGTCTATAACCCACAGGGCAAATTAAATCGAAGGAGACCTAAATGCACACAGAGACAATAATTGGAGAATATGTGACCCCTTATGCACAAACACTCGCACCATCATTCTTCCACAGAATTGTTTTGTTTGCATATCCTTTACGGGACATCGCTGTCAACATCAGCATCTTTCAGCTGATTGTTGATTTCTTGGCAAGATTACACTCAGTAGTTTGCCATTGCTTTCTGAGTGACCGGCTCACATACCCCATAAGTTACCAACGTGGATAGAACCGCCACCGATTCTCACACTCGTCACATTACTCATGAGAGTATACAGGATTGCGGAGAAAGTCGCTAACTCTAGGCCAGGGAGACACCGGCTTCCAAAGAATAACACTTGAGTAATGCAGTATATAGTGGGTGCGCCAGCACTTCTGTCACCTGCCACCTATTCCTTGCTATCACATCACAGACCCAAAGTAAGAAGCTGCTTCGGGACAGTTTATTATTATGAATGCAGTGTACGAATGGGGGACAAAAACTGGCTCATCATGTTCCTCTTGTACCTTGTGGTGTTGAGGTGAAGTATAAACTTCCGATTATGGGCTTCATATATCGATATTCCCGTGGAGTCTGCTATTCCCTCCGTCCAGCGTTTACGTGGTCGGCCTCTTCCTCTGTTTCCATCTGGTCTTTACATCATTGCTTGTTGTGGTATGCTGTTGACTGGTAACCTACTTGCATGGCCTAATCATTTTACTTGCTGCTTTCTAATAAAATCTAGTGCTGCTTTAACCCTCACTTTAGTCCTGATTTCTTCATTTCTGATCTTGATATGTTGAGTATTCTTCTCAGGAACCTCATTTCTGTTGATAGAAATAGTAGTAATAATTAAAGTGATTTGGGTTATAAATATTCTTCTTGAGGACAACATTTTTTGCAGTGAAAAGCGGCACATTTTGTTTCACTCTCCGGTCAATGTCAATCACCTGAGAAATCAGCTAGATGATAAATGTGGATAAATTTAGCGCACAGTGGTGGGTGTGGGTTTGCATTCCCAGCACTCCCCATCCAGGTGAGAAAATTCAGGAGTAACACCAAAATCACAATATACAAAACACTGATCAGACCAGTTGTGCTGTATGGCTCTGAAACCTGGAGTACAACGAAAGGAGACGAAGCCTTGTTACAAACCTTTGAGAACAAAATTTTAAGACGCATCTTTGGACCCATTAGGGATACACAAAGTGGAGAGTGGAAAAGAAGAGGTAACAAAGACATTTATAATCTGTTTAAGTCCCCGCTAATCACTGGTATCATGAAGGCTAATAGACTACAATGGCTGGGTCATATAGAAAGAATGGAAGATAATAGGGAAACAAAACTCGCTTACACTCAGGAAATAAGTGACCGTAGACCCCGAGGTAGACCAAGAAGACGGTGGAGAGATAATACATATACAGACCTACAAGCACTTGGAATCAACGACTGGCAAGAGAAGGTCCACCAGAGAGACGAATGGAGATGGATTGTATCTGCAGCAAAGAACCTCAATGGCTCGGAACGCTGAAGATGAAGAAGAAGAAGAATGCCTCTTTTAGCTGATTGAACACCCTTGATACAAAGAAAACAGCCAAGAAGTGGCTCATGAAAAGGCAAATCTAGCTTTTTTTTCTGCAAAGATTTTGCTAATACTCAATATGCAAAAAAGGTTATGAAGAAAATAAAACTCAGAATAAGGGGGAAAAAAAATTGATTTGTAGAAGGTGAGAGTACATCTTTGCTTCATTGCTTACACAGAGACTTTCAATACTGTATCAATATGATAAAGATGCAGTTATTGTAAACAGTCAGCATCTAGGGTTAGAATTATATTGTATCAAAACAGAACAAAGAAATATCTCAACATGACACCCTAGTAAATCTCAGAACAGTCATAATATCTGGAAAATGTCTTGTAAAAATTAGAACAAGAATTGCTGTGGCAAAGGTTGTACGTTGCAAGATGAAAAACCAATAAAAAGCTGTCATTTGCAATGAGAAAGTGTGTTGAAATGCTAAATACAACCTAAAACTGTTGTATGCATGTGAAGTGCAGACAAGGTGAGAAACCTCTAATGGCAGTGAAACTGTGGAGAAATTAGACATAGACATCTAGATGTTTGGGGCATTTTATAAGGAGAAATAAACTAGAAAACAAGTGACGACTAACAAAATTGACGGGGAGAGAGTCAAGGGAAAGCAGATAGATAAATACCTGGATGGTTCCAAATGTTGGTGTATGTAGCTGGGGCGCAGTGTTGAGGTGAGCGCCCAACATTGCTTAAATACCCCAATGGCTCTTGAATACATAACCTATGCAGCAAAAGTCCAACTCCTGGCCTTCACGTGGCGGAACAGTTTTTAACTAACAGGAGAAGGGGCGACAGTGAGTTTCTGGCACCGAAAAATAACCAGTATGCTCTAGATGTGTATGCACGTACATGCATGTGCAGACACGTGTGTGCGCGCATGTACACATCTACACTCGAGTGAGACCACAGTCTGCTCTAGCAAAGAAAGGTGCTGAAGCAATCTTATTACAAATACTAAAACAATATTACAAAGGTGCCACGCAATCACGCAAAATAGAATACGTCGACTACTGCTAAATTTTATGGTGCTCGCCCTGCTTTGGACCCCAAGGCAGATGCAGTGCCGGGCCCTATGTCTCGAAAGGGTCCAACCACAACTACTGGAAGTCCTGCTCAGATGTCCTGTGGAGCCAGGGGACATGAGAATAGGACGGCTGGCCATACTAAACAAAGATTTAAAATAATGCACTGGAATGCGGAGGGAGTCAGCAACAAAAAAATAGAATTAGAAAACATCTTGGACCAAGAAAATGTAAGCATATGTTGCTTGCAAGAAACTCACCACAACGAAAATATAGCCTTCAAAATCAGCGGCTACCAGTGTTACCGATCTGACCGAAAGGACAGGCGAAAAGGTGGGATACTGACCCTTGTAAAAAATAACATCATTGCTTCCCAAATCGAAGTCTACATGGAAGGGGCTGAGTATCAGACACTTAAACTTAAGACAGATAATACAGACCTACATCTGATCAATTACTACTGTTCAAGTGACCGCCCACAGGCACTGGACGCACTACCATTAAAAGAAAAAATGATTGTGTGTGGTGATTTCAACAGCCACTCGCAGAGCTGGGGCTATGATCACATGGACCAGAGAGGAGAGAGACTGGAAGACTGGCAGGATGAGAATAGATTCATCTTGATTAACAAGCTGTCCGACTACTCGAGATCATGGCACACTATAACTACACCTGACCTTGGCTTTTCATTCACCAGACCTGGAGTGGAACATTACACGAATTGTTGGGAAACAACTTGGTGGCAATGATCATCGGCCAGTCTTTCTAACTGTAGAAAATGAGCTTGTAAGTGAAAGCAGCACCCTCTCGAGGTGGAACTACAAGAAAGCAAACTGGGCAATGTACAAGAATCGCACCAGCATACTGGTTAGAAACCTGAACACTGAGAAAGACATAAATAAAGTAGTTGAAGAGTTTGGGAAATGCATACTGCAGGCAGCGCGAGAAACAGTACCAAGAGGAGCCCGTAAACAATATAAACCCTACTGGAGTAGTGAACTGGAACAGTTGCATAATGATGTGGAAGAGTGTAGAAAGCAAGCAGAGGCCACACCCAGCCAAGAGCACCACAATAAAGTCCAGCATGCAAAAGCCAAATTCCAAAGGGCCAGGCTGCAGGCTAGACGGAAAAGCTGGTATGAGAAAACAGAGTCTCTGAACTTTGAAAGAGACACAAGGAAATTGTGGAACCTAATAAAACAACTTAACGATGAGGGCACAGGGAGAAACTCAAAAATTGCACTACATAAAGATGGAAACATCCTAACAAGGAAGCAAGCAGCTGACCATTTTGCGGACATTTGCACAAGATAGCAATATCACAATTAGTCCAGAGAAACAACAAGAGATTCGAAAGAAACGACAACATACAGGACAGAAGGAAATATTACATGAGGTTCTGGAGGCACCCATCACAATCAGCAAACTGGAGCTAGCCATATCAAAACTGAAAATGAGAAAGTCACCTGGAGCTGATGGTATCTCCAATTAAATGATCAGGAACCTAGGAACAGAGGCCAAAGTAAAGCTGTTGCAGATCTTCAATAACAGCTGGACCTTAGGCAATGCTCCACAAGCCTGGAGAGAAGCATTCATGATACCCCTCCTTAAATCAGGGAATGAATGAATCCCCCCAAAAAAAAGAGAAGTAGATTGTGAGCTTTACTAAAACACGACTACAAGAGACAAATTGGACGTTGCGGCCAAAGCCTTCGTCAGCACAGGACAAACAAATACAAACCAACACAAACCTACATGAAACACACTATGACAATATTAAACTATTAAACTAATTAAATGTACTCATCTGATTCTGTTCCTTGCTTGGAAAGACTGACACGCGTAGGGCTCCAGTGGATTAATAGACCGGATGTGGATGTTAAATCAGGGAAAGATGGTTCCATTGCCTCTAGCTACAGACCAATTAGCCTCACCAGCTCTTTCTGCAAAACACTGGAGCGCATCATCAATCACAGACTGCAGTGGTACATTTAAAGTAAAAACATCCTTGTGCCACAGAAGGCTGGCTTTAGGCAGTGCTACTCTACGGAAGATCAGACAACCTACCTCTCTCAAGAAATTGAGGATGCATTCCAAGAGAAGAAGCTGGTGCTTGCAGCATAGATAGATCTGAAGAAAGCCTTTGACAAAGTCTGGAAAGAAGGTCTGATGAAGAAACTGCGAAACTGCGAAGTCAATGGAAGAATGTATAAATGGGTGAAAGCATACTTGCACAACAGAAGAGCCTGAGTACAGATAGACGGACTCCAGAGCAAGAAAGTACTACTGCGTCACGGTGTTCCCCAGGGCGGAGTCTTGTCCCCCACACTTTTTCTAATCCTCATCAATGATCTTGTTGCTAACCTACCGCATGGAATTAAAGTGGCAATGTACGCCGATGACCTGGTTTTTTTCAACGCCTAAACTGTGAGAATTGCCGGCGAGCAGGTCACAGGACCTGGGAGGATATTGTCATATGCCGATGATGTGTTTAGTGTATCATCAAGGTAAGGATAGAGATTGGGTTGCCGTGGAACTACAAACAGAACTAAATCGCATAAGCACTTGGTGTGTGGAATCAGGGGCAATGGTCAACCCAACGAAAGCAGCAGTGACATGGTTCTCTGTGAATGACCATATTGTCAATACTCCAACACCAACTGTAGTTCTGTGTTCAGAGACTGGAAGAAACACAGGCAATGAATTGCCTGGGGATACTCTTTAATCGAAGCCTTGCTTATATTAAGCACATAGACCAGGTGATAACAAAGGCCAGGCAGGAATTTGCTGCAATGCATGGTGATGGCGACAGAAAGCTGTGAGCAGCGCCATCTATGTCTTCTTACGAGGGTTTGGTCCTTTCTGTTTTTGAGTGTGTGATGGTGATCCTAACTCTCAGCCGTAAGCAGATGGAAATGATACAGTACGAAGCTATGTGTATTATTCTTGGATGTACAAGAGATACAGCATGCAGGGTGATATGCTACCATCTTGATTTTCCAACCAGTGGGGACAGAATACAAATTTGCATAGCACATGCCTACCTCAGAGTCAACACAAACACACAACATCCACTGCATAGTGAAATTAAGAAGGTATAGGGCAGCAGGTTAGGTTAAAAAGAGGGAAGTCGTGGATAGGTCAAGCCGAAGACATTCTTCAACAGGTGTGTTCACTTGAGGACTTAGAACCTGGCGAGGAGTGGGTACAAGTGCCAACAGCTTTCTGTACGTCCTTTTCAGTTTGTAGACAGAAAATGCATACAAGAAAATCTGGCTGCTGAGGAGGCAGAAGTACAGGCTTTGATTTTCAAGAATTCTTTAGAGGATGTTGCTGTCATTTACACAGATGGGTCGGCTGATCGACAATGGAAAAGTTCATGGGCCTTTACGACTCAGGCCGGAGGGAGAATTGTGAAGGAAGATTCTGGTGCTTTTAGCTTTGACCACAAGTAGCCTGACTATGGAAGTTATGACAGTAAGTAAAGCATTTACATGGCTCGAGACACAGACATTCACTAGGGCACGTTTCCTTAGTGACTCAGGGAGCATGCTCAAGAAGATAGAGATGGGGTGGATCTGAAGAGAGTGGTTGCTGTCTCTGGAGCGGTCTTGGCTGGCTTAGATTAGTTTCATTTTCGTGCCAGGGCAATCGGGTGTACAAGGAAATTAGCAGGCTGACAAGCTTGCAGGTTAGGCTACTGTGGAAGGCGGACGAGCCATGGACCAGGCTGATATTCTGAATGCTCTGCGAGAAGTAAGTCATGGTCATGACGCAAGAACAGCAAATTAAAAGATGTGCAGCCAAACAAGAACACTACGCGGAAAGCCAAAGAAGATTAATAAAACAACACAGAACTGGGGTCGTTAGCCGCTACATGCTGTAGGATTTACTGAGAAGGGAATCCAAGCACTTATGGACAATGTTACCCATGTGACACAGTATACCACAATTTCTTGCCATCTTCAGGAAAAGGTTGGATCTGACAATACATGTTTTAACAACTATCCTTACTGTCTCTATTTTATAGTGAAAAGGACAATGGAAGCTGTGTATCATGAAACCCCTCCTTTCTACACGACCTCTATATGTGGCAGTTTTGTTACTTATTACATGACTCATTTTTTCATTTACCCTGTCTCTGTGTTTATTTGCTGTTATGTTACTTGCCATTCCAATCTCATAAATGTGCATAGTGTCATTTATCGACCTCAGTTACATAATGACCTGTTAATATTGTTAGAAACTCAAACATTGTGGATACATTCACTATGAGTTCCTCCACAAGGTTTGAACACTCTAACATCTATTTTTCTTCCTAACTTTCCACTTCTCCTGCTTCTTCCCGCTTTGGGAATTGGCAACTGCTTTCTTCATTCTCATCGTTCCACTTCTGTTATATAACATGGGCTGTAACAGAATTCACCCCTTTCTGTATTTGACGCCTATAATTAAGTACCACATATTTTATTTCATTCTGCTTGCTTATTTCTTCTTTTCACATGGTGTCACAATATGCCTTACGGTAATTTTAGTGTTGTTTATTTTGGCGTTTGTTTCACCTTCTTATTCGCCGATGAAATCATATCGCCACATCCTCTGTTGTTTTTTTGTGCGTGTGTAATTTTATAGTTAGTCTACTTTTATCTTTTCCAATTACTTACATTTCCACAGGTTTACGACAACTTAACCTATTTAATTTACATGTGTAGCTAATTGTGCAATGCAGAAGACTGGTAGAAATATTTGCTTTTGTGTCTTTTGTTTGTTCTGATAATTTTACATTCATTTGTAATCAATCTTTAGTGGGGGTTTTTTTTGTTGCTCACTCGCTTTGAACTCAAATACACACTATTTTTATAATAGTGATGGACTGAATTTTGCATGTGGGTTAGCTTTCCCTATTAACAGTGTCCATCACCATCATGCAACTTCAGGGTTACTTGTAATTTACGCGCCAAATCAAGGACAAAATCTTTAGTTCAATCCCATCAGTCTGTGCCAGGTTGGATAGCTAAATGGTATATTATGATTATTAAGAGACTAATAACTGCCTTGTGTATCAAATAGATGGTAAATTGTGAAGAAACATAGACCATGCTGCTTAACATTGCATGGTCATGTGAGTGGCAAGAATTTGAATAAATATTTCCTGACATATCTTTAGATATTTCCTTCCAGTATTATAGATGTATGTTATTTTAATACAATTTGATTCTATTTCTTAGATTTCAATTTTTTTTTAAATATCTAAATGTTACATTCTTCATAAAGATCAGTTTGCTAATTTCTAGCTCAAAATTATTTTGTATTTTAATTCCCATATACATTTAATTCTTATTAATATATCCCTTTCAACTTTTCACTGCCCAGAAGCACTTAATATTACCAACATTGTGTGTTATGTATGTATTTTTTTCCATAATGTAAAAAAATAACAATGCTTATTATTATTTTTAGGCTGCAAGAAAACAGTGAATCGCAAGTACAGCATGATTTAAAACACCCATTTGACACAATTTCATCATCTGTCAGCAGTAGATCTACTGTTTGTTCCAAAAAAGATAAACCTCAAAGTGAAATTAGAAATAAATTGATGCAGGAGATCAGCCAGTCATATCCTCTTTCATCATGTCAGGGTGTAGCATCTAGGAAAAAACAAAAAGGGGATGTATGTGACATTCAAACTGTTCATAAAAATAGTAACAATACTGTTATTTCAGAACCAGTAGTGTGGAAAACCAAGGCTGATGAAGTAAAGTCTTATGAGGACAGAAAAGTTGCTGGCAGCAAGCAAGACAGTTGTATTAGAAACCATCACAGCACAAAATATTTTTCAAGCACTTCAGACCACCAACAACCTTACGAATCAACTTTTGGTTTAGATACTAGTAAAGAATGTCAGTCACTTACCCTTAAAAATAAGCGAACAATTCCAGATGTTGAAACCCAGAGGCTTGTGAAAATTCAAAAGTTAGAAACACCCAAAATTAGTTTCATGAAAAACTCAGTGGAGAGAACTGAAAAGATTAACAGCACCAGTCATACTGAGAAAGGGTGTTCAAATGAATATGAACATCTGTCACATAGTGAAAGTAAAATTGCAAGCTTTGACTTTAACTCATCATCTGTTAGGAGCAATGAACCTACTGCTACTGGACATGGTGCCAGAAGGCCAAAACATTTTATGTTTGTTGGTACTTCAGAACATGAGAAAGCAGTGTTTGATACATCAGACCATTTCACTTGGAGCCAGTTTCAAGATACTTTTGTTTCAGCAGAAACTTTAAGAAATCACTCAGCAAAAAGCAAACAGTACAGTGGCCAACACATAAATGAGAATGAGCTTATGCAGTTTCATGTCCCTCAAATACATACATCAGGAACATATTTAAGGTTGGCAAGTTCATCAGATGTAGACACAGTTGGTAGGGAAATATGTAATGAAAAGGGAAGTGTAAATCACTCTCAGACTGAAAAACTAAAATGTCATTTATCATCTCATTGCAATATGACATCTGAGAAAACTTCACAGTTAACCAAGATCAGCAGAGACTGTACAAAAAATGTTATAAGCACTTCATTTTTGACTGATAGTTCACACATAGCAATCAGAAATGATAATCAAGCATTGCATAATGAAATTGACACTGCAAGCTGTACAAAACTAAATTCCTTCAAACAGAAGGAAATAATTGATGTTGATGAGGATAAAAATAACTGTAGCAGCAATGAATCACCACATAGTCAATGTACACCCTATGATGAAAATGTTCGGAATGATTTCAGCGATGAATTGTTGTTTTCTGTAGATAATGCTGAGCCTACTTATATTACTTGTACTTCAAATCTGATATTACTGGGAGATGAGGAAACAACATGCACCACAATTACTAGCCCTTGCAAGCTTCAGCCATCTGAGTTTTATCCACCAGGTGTGAGAGGTGATGTACACGAAGGAGGCTCCCATGCTCGTCATATTCGTGGCGCAACTGAAGTCATCAAAAATGTGCCTAGTGATAAGTGTCATTACTTTAAAAGAAAACCTAAAAATGTATCTCTTCCTTATATAGCAACAGATGAGAACGTTCAAGTAAAGACGTTGAGTAATGTGTCAGTTGAAAGGAATTCAAAACATGTATGCATATCTGGCAATTTGAATTGTTGCAAAACACAAGAGTCAATAATAAGCCACAGTAATAGAAGCAGAGAGTATTTATCTGATAAAATACAAGCAAGCAGTGCTGAGAACTATCCTGAAACAGAGGTGAATTCTCAAATGTGTCACAATTTAAAAGAAATCAGGAATGTCAAAGCTGAATACACTAATGCCTCACAGAAAGGTTTTGAAGTACATGATAACTGGACTAATACAGTAAATGATACGTTTGGAACTGTATTTCATAAGAAATTTTGTACATTGAAACAAGAGCCAGCACATCCATTTATGAAAAACCCATTAAGAACTCAAGAAAAAACAGATTCTGTCACAAAGAACATTGTTTCAGGTATTTCCATACCATTGAAAAATACTTAAGAAATATATGCTTACATGAAAGTGTGTGCACTTCAAAATAAGACCAAATTGTATGTGTGCAAGCCGCACATGCACACCCAATAAGAACTGAATTAGAGCTGTGATAATTTTGTTTACAAACTATGGAACCCAATAATGTTATACACTCCACTGAACTTTTTGGGTAGTGAGTCTGATGCTCGATTTTTTTATACAAGAGACCCTTGTGTACTCTGTGCACTAAATATTCCCTGACAGCTAGAAACCATTTAATATTTGCTTTGGTCTTGTCAGCTGCCAGGAGTTTAATACGAGCTCTTTCTCCCACCTACAGTAGAATGGGATAGACAGCGGCAAACTAGAACAGTGGTTTTTCTTTAACCATTGCTGGTCATTAGTAGTTTTTTTTTCTCCTCTGATCGCTTTGAACTCAAGTGTAGTCCATACACATGATACTCATTTCTACTGCACAGAACTGATTTTTGCGTGTGGATTAGCTTTCCCTATTACCAGTGTCCCTCAACATCAGGTGACTTCTGAGGTACTTAATTTACGTCCCCAAATGGTTTAGGGGTTGAACCTGCTACCTTGGCATCAACACACTGGAAGTTTAAGAGCAAGTGCTCTTATCCATTTGGCCATGCTAACCTCCATCACTACAGTTGATCTTTAGTTGTTTCCACTGTCACAAACACCTATTTATACCACACTTTATTACTTAACCACTAATTATTAATTATTTTGCAAAATCTGTTTTTACTTTTGTTTTCCATTTGTTAACGAAAAATTAGCTTGGATTTGTTAATACGATTTTATTTATGTCCAGAGAGAGAGAGAGAATACATATAATGGTGGAAGGATAGGATGTTATGACAATTCTAGGGTTAAGCTGCTATGTTTATTTCAAATTCTCTTTAGAATAGAAACTTTATAATCCTCCTGAAATATAGGCTTCTTGAATATGGCCTTATGACAATTTAAATACCTCTCTGATGCAGTTTAGTGTTCAATCATAATAACATTTGACAGTTTTTGCTGTTGTGAGTACAGACTTTATTTTGGCAACACTTGTAGAATAGCAAGAACTAAAATTGATTAATACTAGGTATTTCAGAACATAGATGGACAGGACAAGGTTACTTCATGACCCAAACAGATGTATTTATATAATGTTCACAGAAAGAAAAGTTGTTTCCTTCTGACAAATAAAATGTCTGGATTGCTACTCAGATACAACTTTTAACTATTATACTTTAGGAATACCACTGTCATACAAGTTTATGCACCAATATCCACATCAGAAGACAATGAAATTTAACAATGTTACAACAGTTTACAAGTGACATTAGAAAAGGTTAAAGGAAGAAACATCTTTCTAGTCATGGAGTATTTTAAGACATTGGTGTTGAAAGAACATAAGAGAAAGAAAAGGTATGAGGTGTATAATTAAATTCAAATGAGAAGAGAAAAATTAATAGACTTTTTTCTAGAAAACAATCTTTAAATTACAAACATCCAAGAAGGCAACACCTGATGGTAACAGCAGGAACCAGACTGACTTCATCCTAATCTAACAAAAATGGAGGTCATGTAACATATACAAAAACCTCATGGTGCAGGACGCATCACAGGTTGGTTATGAGCTACTTATTGCAACTTTCAATATAAAATATGAAAAAGGTGATGAAAGAGACACAACCAATGCTGTTCAATGTGAGTGATGTACCACCTGGTTGCAACATTCAAGTACAAAACAAGTCTGAGGTGTTGAAGCAGTAACAGAAGACCTGATGAGCTAGCCACACAGTCGACAGACACTGTCATCTCTTCAGCATAAAACAGGATTTCTCATGAGGTGTAATAGGTATAGAGATATATCACAGAGGAAGCATTTAGATCAATGGAAAAAGAGGTTGAATGCAGTAGTCTTAAATAACAAAACTACAGGAGACAAAATAAGTACTATCACAAAAGACAAGAAAGAGCATGTAATGGAAATTTCAAATTGAACATTTCCAGGAAATAATGGCAGCAAGGTCAAGGAAGTCATAGTATTAACAGGTCAGTTCAGACCATCAATGTATGTAATAAAAGATAGAATTGACAATAGTTGAACAGAAAGGAGTGATGTATTAGAAGCATTATAGGAGTAATGTGGAGAGATGGCCAGTACCAGAACCTTGGATAGAGAAAATATGATCAGCTGTGCACAATTTTAGAAATGGGAAGTCATTTGGCTGTGGTAATATACCAATGGAACTAATCTAGGCAGGAGGAAAAGCTAGCATCTATATTTGTCATGCATTATGTGTGCAGATCTGGTATACTGCTATTTGGCCCAAAACATGGAAGGAAACGATCAACATCCCACACACACACACACACAAATAATTTGAAATTGTAATACCAGCACTTGCACATTCGCAAGTCACGCCAGCAAAATCTTCTTCTGATCCATCATGAAGAGGACAGGAAAGAAGGTACAAGAAGGAATTACAAGAAGTACATGTCAGTCTCAGCCAGAGCAGAGGTGCAAATTTGTTTCAAGTCATGACTACATAACGTACATCATGGCTACACAAACTTGGGTCATAACTACTGTTATGAAACTCTTTATTCGTTATTAGGCTCATATTGTGGACGTTTAACTGAATGACACTAACGGTAATATGACGTAGCTACGGTGAAATGTGATGTGATGTTCTACAAAGGACTTGTTACATGATGATGGTGGAGATGGATTTTGTCCATTTTCCAAAACAAAGCATACCTAGTATATTTCACGGCACATGTCCTGCATTAATTCAGTGGGTTGTTTTTTTTTTCCTCTAATTTTTTAAAAAAAATTTATGTGTCCATTGAAAATGCTTTTATTACTTGTTTCAATGTGTAATTAGTCTTGTCTTGCAGCCAGTCGACCACAATAAACTTAAGTGTCTATGGTTGCAATAGTTACCACCGTCATCATGTATCCTGCTATCTGGCGTAGACATTGATGTCGATCCATAGATCTCAGTCCTTGGTGTTCTGCATCTATTCTGCTGCTGACATTCCTCCATGCCAGCATCTCAGTCTATCCAGCATCATTTCTTTTGGTCTGCCTCTTTTCCAGTTATAATGTTCTTCAGTGCCTTTTTTATCATCACATGATCAAAGAATGTTGTTTGTCTTATAGTTGTATATAATGTTCTGGTTCATTAGCCTTCCACACAATCGTTGTTGGTTACACTGGCAGCCTAAGGTATTTGCAGCTTTCGTCTTTAGTAACCACATCTCAGTTGCCTCTAAGCTCTTCCTGCTTTGTTCATTGTGTTCCATGGTTCACTGCAGTGTAGCAACACAGGTACTATATGACTTTTTCATCACTCTCTTAAATTCAATCATACTTTTCATTTTCTGAATTGCAGCTTTTGCTTGACTTATTCTCTTAATCTCTGTCATGCATCTTCCATCTGATATTATAATTTTACCAAGGTATTTAAAGTTATCATCTTGGTTAACCATTTTCCCTTCTGTTATCTTCCATTTTGGTGCCTTTTTCTTTTATATAACCATTACTTCTGTTTTATGGGTATTCAAGGAAAGTCCTTTTTTAGGTTTTTATTTTGTTGTTGTTGCACTTCTGTTACTATATTGTGCAAAAGTTGCAGTTGTAGCATGAATATATTTCTATATGCTATGTGACTGGCTGCGAAAATAACATCTGGGGTCTCACCATTTTTCCTCCATCCTTGTTAATTTTAATAGTTAATATGTTTAAAATGATACAGAATTTATTTCTAAGCATTTAGATTATTTATTTTGTATTTTAATATTTCATACCATTTATATAGCTTTGATCTACATTTTGTTTTGGCGTTTTATTAAATCATTTTAAAACATTGGCCAGTTGTACTGTTTCTTTCGAACAAATATATAGATGTTGTCAGCAGTCTTATGAGACATTGTGGGAAAGTGTGTGAGAATAAGAATTCCACCAAAGACAACTGTGACTGTGCATTATGTGGCTATTAGAATAGATACAGGCTTAAAATAAAACAACAATATTTAAATGACTGATTCCTTTCACGTTTGTTACTGCTTTCATCCTCGGTGAGGAGTAGGCATTTTAGTAAAACGAGATTTAGAAAAAAATATTAATGGATTCTGGACTCATAAAGATACTTCTCAAAATTAAGGCAAGAGCATTCAACACAGTAATTCTTCAGACTTATGCTCCGACAACTGATTATAGTGATGAACAGCTAGAAGATTACTATGAAGACCTACAACAAACACTGAAAGTTGTAAAATCATCAGAGGTTCTAATTGTCATGGAAGACATGAACGCAAACGTCGGAAAAAATAAACATAAGCAAATAGTGGGGCAATATGGTATGGGGAAGAGAAACGACAGAGGGGACCGGCTGATACAGTTCTATGAAGAAAACAATCTTATTGTTTGCAACACATTCTTTCAACATAACCCTAGGAAACTGTATACATGGGAAAAGTCCTGAAGAAACCAAATTGACTACATTATGATTAGAAATAGATTTAAAAACAATGTTAAAAATGCCCAAACATACCGTGGTGCTGATATCAACTCTGACCATAATCCTGTCATTCATTCAGTAGCATGTCCTTTACAGAACCTTGCTCCCATAACAACCCTCCGGAAAACTTCTCGATCACAAGCAAGATGTCCCGCGTCTGATACACCCATCTGGAGATCATCCGCCACATCCTGCACCCATCTTCTCTTTGGCCTTCCTCTTCCTCTCTTCCCAGGCATATACCCTTCCATTATTGTTCTCTCCAAACTGTCGTGACGTTTCAAGTGACCGAAATACTTCAATTTTCTTTGTTTTATCGTCTTTAATAGCCATCCCTCCTCAATATTCAACTCTTGAAGTATGGATGCATTTGTTCTTTTCTTTACCCAAGATATTCTTAGAACTCGTCTATAACATTTATATTCAAAGGCATGTATGCGCTGTTCAGCTTGTTTAGTAAGTGTCCATGTCTCACAGGCGTATGTTGCAATGGGAAAGATGCATGCTCTTAAAAATCTGATTTTTGTAGTTCTGTCTGTCCCACACCATAATTTATTCATCTGTTTTAGTCTTTGAAGAGCAATGGATAGTCGCCGTTTTATTTCTTTCATTGTGTCACCATTATTCGTAATCAATGACCCAAGATATTCAAAATTTTCCACCACCTCCAATTTTCTCCCATTAATGTATATTTCTTTCTCCATAGTAGTTTTATCTGTATGCATTATCTTAGTTTTTGCTATGTTAAGATATAAGTTGTGATTTTCACTATTCAATTGTGTTGAGGCTATTAGGTTTTCTATGCCATTCTGTGTTGTGGATAGTAATACTGTATCATCAGCATATCGAATCTCTGGTATGTCATGACCGCCGATATTTAGGGCATCATATGGCTCCCTGTTTATATCATCTCTTACATTTCTCATTATATTTTCGGCATACAGGTTAAACAAATAGGGTGACAGCACGCAGCCCTGACGGACTCCTTGCTTGATGTCAAACCAATCTGATGTCTCGCCATCTATTCTAACTGCTGCTTGTTGGTCTAGATATAGCATTTTTATGAGATGTACTACATGTGAAGGAAAGCCCATATTTCTCATGATTTCCCAAAGTTTCTGATGCTGTACACAGTCAAATGCCTTTGAATAATCCACAAAACATGAGAATAGGTTTACATTAAATTCTCTGCACTTCTCTATTATTAAACGCATGTTGAATATGTGATCTCTTGTTCCTCTTCCTTGTCTAAATCCAGCTTGAACTACGTTAATCTCTTCTTCCATTTTCTTCTCTTCTTCCATAATCCTGTAGTATGAAATAATTGTTTAGACAACTGACATAACAATAAGACAAAACAATAAGACATTGATAAATATACGGAGAGACTGACCAGAAGCATACTGCGGATAGCAATCAAACATGTCCCTAACAAAAATACGCCAGAGAATCTAAGACCGGGTAAGAAAGAGCTCCAGACACCCCAAAAACAATGGCACTAAAACCCAGTGGCCTGTTGGAACGGCACAGCGGCACAACAAAATAGGAAAAGAGCTCTACAGAAATACAAAAAGGCAAGGACAGAAGAGAATTACAAAGAATACAAGAAATTCAGAAACGAAGCAAACAGAGCAGTAAAACATGCAAAAGGAAAGGAGTGGAAAAGGTTCGGTCAGACACTCAGTCCAGATACACCGACCACAAAATAAAAGCAATTCAAGGAAATAAAAAGACCAGCAAAATTCCAATCATCAAAACACGAAACTGGCAGTAACAGACCAGGACAAAGCCAAAGTGTTCGGAGAATACTTTCACGAAGTCTGCTCTAACAAAAGACTAGAAAGCAAAGAAAGACAAAGAAGGGAGAAGCTGATACAAGAGTTAAAAGACACAGCAGACGAGAACAATGAAAAACACTTTATGGATGCAGACATCGCAACAGATGAGGTGATGACAGCGCTATACGAAAAATCCGAAACCGCGGCTGGGGCGGACATTCTAAACTATACCATCCTCAAAAAGCTCCCAAATAACACCATAAAAACAATTACTAAGCTGTATAATGTAATATGGCAGACGGGAAAGATCCCCAGACAGTGGAAAACAGCCACGGTTTTCCTAATCAAGAAACAAGCCAAGGAGCCAACAAGGGTAGAATCATACCGCCCCATCTCGCTGACATCGCACCTGGGCAAAGTTATGGAGACTGCGATAAATAAAAGAATAACATTCTACCTGCAGAAGACTGAACTGTGCAGCCATACACAATCCGGGTTTAGAGCCAACAGGTGCACGATGGTTCAGATCATCAAATTGGAAAACCATGTAAAGAAAGGATTCAAGAGAGGGGAAAAGACGTTGGCTGTATTCCTGGACCTAGCCCAGGCGTACGATCAATGCTGGAGAGAAGCCGCACTAATCAAGATCAAGAAAGTAGGCATAGTGGGAAGAACCTACAAATACATAGAAAACTTCCTCAAAGATAGAAGCTTCTCAGTGAGGATAGGGAATGAGGTATCCGACTCATGTGCAAGAGAACGGCATCCCTCAGGGTTCGGTCATCTCACTAACAATCTTTTCAATACTAGTGAATGACCTGACAGAGGAGATTCAAGACCAGAAAATAGGACTATCTCAATTCGAGGACGCCTGCGCCATATGGAGGAGTGGTAAGGCGGCAAAGACTACACGAGGACCCCTCCAAAAACAGATAAACAAGCTAACCGCATGGATGGACAAATGGATAAAACAGTCAGCATAGTATTTAGCAGCAAGAAGAAGATAAATCCTAATAAGTACTGGAAAATAGAGATAAAAGGGGCAACCATTAATAGAACAAACAGCACAGTCTTCCTAGGAATGACCCTGGACGAACAGATAAACTGGTCAAAACATATATGCCGGACATTAGAAAAATGCGAGAAAGCAAGCAACCTACTGCGGGTGATAAAAGGAAACGGTTGGGGTGCCCACACCAAAACAATGCTGATGTTCTATAAAGCATTTATCAGAGGCAAGCTAGAATATGGCAGCATTTTGTACGACTCAGCATCAGAAGCCAACAAGAGGAGGCTAGACACCATACATACCCAAGCGCTAAACACCATCCTGGGAGCTGGAAAAGGAAGATCCAAAGAAGCAATGGACGTTGCACTGGGTGTTCTACCACTGAGTCTGAGGCGTAAACAGCTGACGTATAACTACTGGCTAAAGGTAGCACAAGACAAAGACCACCCTGGATACCAAACGTTCAGTGACAACCGCAGCAAAAAAAAAGGGGAGGGGGGATCCCAATAGTAAAACTGCAAAGACCGGCAGGATGGGAAGCAGCAGAGAAGATGAAGGAAGAAATCGAGCTAGCAGAAACCCTGAAACAGACAATACGGTTCAAGCCAACAATCCCACCATGGGAACTAACAGCCCCATTCACTGACTGTAATCTAGCAAAGACCATCACCAGGGACACGGAGGACACAGATGCAAGAGAAGCGGCCGAGGCGTACATACAAGAAATCAGTAAGGACAACCTCATAATATACACAGACGGGTCTGTCAGAATCTCCCCACCAGATCTGCCGTGTCTTCATCATCGACGCCTGGCAATTACGGCCAGGTACGCCTGTGAGCGGCATTAACTACGCAGTGACGAGAACGGTCAGTTGTGGCGCACGGAGTCCACGCAGTAAGGAAACACGACCAACGAGGACTCACTGCGGTTAGAGGGCAGACGGCCTCGGACTGTGGTAGAGGACAGACATGGGAGATGTGTGCTCGTATTGCTTGTGTGAGTGGACGCTATTAGAGAGAACGCCTGTTTGAGTATAGAAGCCTGTGCGCCTGGGACGTAGTGTTGTAAGTTATGAACTGATGCATTGAATGTATATATTTATTGTGTGATGGCATCGCCGTTATGGTTAAGCGATGCCTGTAATGTTTGCGGCGAGTTTGTTTGTTTGTTTAGTCGATGGATCAACATCACGGCACACGGGTGCAACCCATAAGTGCTCCGTTCTCCTTCTAACTCAAATCTGAGTCTGGAGAAACTCAGCTCAGTGCACGAACTCCGTAGCACCGCCGAGGATCCTGAAAATACTTTGGGTAGATTTTTAACTCGAAATTTTGCCCGGGCAGCGCCGTTAGGCTACTCTTTTCCGATTTCCAACTACCAAGGGATTTTTTACGCGCGCAACAATACACACGGGCGTCCGATCTCACTACCCAGAGACCAGGGGAAAGTTATTACTAGAAGTCCACGAGAAAAAATCCCGGCATCACCGGGGCCTGAACCCGGGACCTCCAGCACTCGAGGCGGACACCATACCTCGAGACCACGCAGACCCCCGTTTGCGGCGAGTGAGAAGTGCGAATAAAGTGGTTATAATTGTAGTCACCGTGTGTCACGTACAGTCATTCTGTGACAGTGTTTGTTATCACATCTGTTGGTTGCTACGAGCCTGTGTGATTGTGAATTAAGACGCTGACAGGTCCAAGAACGAACAGGGAGAGGCAGGAGTAGTGGTCCCAGACTAGAAGCTGAAGAAACAGTTCAAACTAACAGACCAGACAGCAGTATGCACGGCCGAACTGTTAGCCATAACGAAAGGAACTGGAGATCGCAGCCGAAAAACCACCACTGAGACTCCCTGTCATCAGTACAAACGCTCGGGAACTTCAATAGAGACAATAGACCCGTCATAAAAGAGGAGAAGATACTAGCGACAGCCACAAACCTCAGGTACATGGGATGCCAAGTCACCATCGGATGGATACCAGCTCACAGGGGTATCCCGAGAAACGAACAGGCAGACAGAGCGGCGAAACGAGGACTAGCCAGCAATAATATAATCAGCACAGGCCTAGGTAAAGTAGAAGGGAAGAATATCGTCAACTACATTCTCAAGGAATGGAGGTAACAGTGGCGAGACAGCGCTAAAGGCCGCCATGCCTACCAAGTACTGGGTGAACCCAGATACAAGCCACAAGTCAAGACCAACATGAAAGCGCCGGCTAACAGACAGCTGTGGAGAATCAGACTAGGTAATTGGAAAGGCACAAGAGAAAACCCATTCTGCAGAGCTTGCCTATAAAACAACACAATTGAACACTATTTACTAGCATGCAACAAGTTCAATAAAGAGCGAAGAAATCTAAGAGATTACTTCGTCAAAACTGGGACTCCAATGACAATGACGGAGTGCCTGCACACTAACAGCAACCCAGAAATACAGCGACTGGTCAGACAGTTCATATACAGAACAGGGAAGGCCATATAACCTTTCTACATTGTATGTATATGTGTATGTTTTTATGTTATTTTTAATTTAACCAAAAAAGTCATTATTCTTCGCCTCAGAACAGGACACAATAGGTTACGCAACCACATGTATACAAAATTCAAGATTGGTGAAACAGCCATGTGTACATGTGGATTGGTGTCGCAGACAGCAGAGCACATACTCCAAGACTGCCCAAAATATAACATATCTAGGCAAACCTTCTGGCCTAGAGAGACGACAGTGGAAGATAAACTCTATGGACCGCTGTGTGAACTGAAAAAGACTGTTAGATTCATACAAGAGACAACATTGCAGTTATAGACATATTTCAAGCGAACGAAAGAAGAAGAATCTGTTTGAGGATGTTAATTGAAAAATATATAGAAGTTCAAAAAAGTATATATGTTTGGTTTATAGACTACAAGAAAGCTTTTGATAGAGTACAACATGAACGACTAATTGCGTGCCTTCAAGATATAGGAATAGACGGAAAGGACATCAGACTTATTAGTAACTTGTACTGGGAACAAGTGGCAGTGGCGTCTATTAGATGTAATAACTATTCGTCACCTATAGAGATAAAAAGAGGAGTACGGCAGAGATGTGTACTGTCCTCAAGCCTCTTCAACCTATACACAGAAAGAATTTTTGAACAAGCTGAAATGCCTGGACTCAGCATCAATGGAAGAATCATAAACAATCTTAAATATGCTGACGATACCGTGTTACTAGCAGAAAGTGAGCAAGAATTGCAAGACCTAGTAGAAGAAGTAAACAGGCACAGTGCAGAACGGGGCTTAGATATTAACATCCAAAAAACAAAACTATGATAATTAGCAGTGAAAAGGAAAGGCCATCAATGAACATCACAGTAAACGGGCAGATACTAGAACAAGTAACAAGTTTCTCTTATCTTGGACATATAAAAACAAATGATGGCAGACGTGAAATGGAAATCAAAAAGAGAATAGGAATGGCCAAAAATGCTTTCAACGGCATGAAATCAGTATTAACATCTAGATGCATTAACGCATTAAAAATGAGAATTGTCAAATGCTACGTATATTCAACGCTACTATATGGCTCGGAAGCCTGGACATTGAACAAACAACTAGAAAGTCGCATAGAAGCCCTTGAAATGTGGATATACAGACGAATAGGTCGTATTTCATGAAAACAAAAACAATCAAATGCAGAGGTCCTAGAAAAAACTGGGAATGAAGAGAGAGTTGATGAAATAAATAAAGAGGAGACAAGTGAAATATTTTGGCCACGTTAAAAGACACGATGCTCTTATAAAAACCATACTGGAAGGCTAGGTTGAGGGCAAGAGGTAGACAACGATACAAGTGGGAGGATAACATCAAGAGATGGACGAACATCAGAATGTACAGTCAAGGCAAGAGACAGACAGTGTTGGAGATCCATTGCAGCCAACCTTCATTGCGGAGACGGCACCTGATTGATTAATTGATTGATTGAACCGGCACACCAGGTTCTTCTTCTTTTGCTCCTTTCTTAGCTAATCGATCAGCTATCTCGTTTCCAGGTACTCCACAGTGAGATGGTATCCACTTGTGGGATGTGGATTTTAATTTATGAGAATATTTTATTAAAAGTGTCTAGGGGATTTAATTTGATTCTCTATTATTTTAGCCACTGGAGGTGATCAAGGAATTATACCATAAACCCAAGAAGGAAAATACTTCACTCCTGTTGATAGCTGTATTTATGTGTAATTCTCCATTCCCACTTATCACCCTCCAAAGTTTATCTAGTGCTAGAAGACATTGATTGTTCACAACATATAAACAACCACTGGTGAACACCACATTTAATTGATGTACACATCACAAATTTTGGACAAACAGTTCAAGTATTAAATCAAGATCTGAAGTAACATACATAAAAGTGTAATAGTATTATTGAATTTCATAAACAGGCATGGGAATGATTTGCATTATCAAAACACATTTACACCCTTTGTGCCCCAAGAAAACAACAATGTTATTACAAACAACACAACAACCACAAATTGGTTCTGCTAACTTGACTTATTTTACCTAGATAAAAGTACAACATTGGTCTAAGTGCAGAAAACCTAACATATAAAACATTTGTTTTTGACAACCTTTACAATTCTCATATTTAAAAATAATGAGTTGGTGTCAAAATACTATATATATAACATAACCGCCCTTTGATTATACTTCATTACCAAATATAACACTATTTACCTTATACCTGTCATAGAAAAAAAAACACATATAAAAAGCATTTTGTACTAATAATTAAACTAATGATTTAATTACAGTCTTTTCCTTTAGGTGTTGCTGTCGGTTATTCTTCTCCAGTGCGAAGCAGATAATGTCCATATTTATCCGGGCAGAAATAAATGTACTCACAGTCATTTTCTACTTACAATATGTCCACAGAAGTTGGCTGGTGAATATTTATACTCCATAATCCAAGAATAGAATTATACACAAGCATATATTCCCTCCATGGGACTGAATTCAAGAATACTCTGTTGCCATTGGGCTCTGTGTTCCAATTGAAATTGATGCCTAGGTCTGTCATACTTTCAGGAGATGCAACTTAAACTCGTGCAGAAGGTTCTTCCCTGTATCATCTTATCGATGAAAAGGTGACGACTGTCCAACAGCTCGGTTTATGTTAACCGTTTCCCAATTTAGTTCAAAAGGCTTTGTCACACACCCGGTTCATGTTGATAGGCCATCCCACACTTGGTGATGGGGCAGTTAGGCCGACATGGAACCAGCATAGAGTTCTGATTCATTCTATTTCCGTGTAGAACATACAATGGTGAGTTATTCATTTGGTTTCATCTGGAGATATTTCCAGGATTCTGCTGCAGGCATGGAACTGAAGAATATTACTTTCAACACATATACCCAGGGTTGCAAGCAATCATATGCTTTCTTAGGTTGCAGGCGTAAAGGCATTTACTCCGCTAGCTGCTTTCATATGGTCTTATTAATGGTGTTCAGGTTTTGGATCCTTGAGGTAATCTGGTGTAGTTATGGTTTTCAGTTGGTACCTTGGTTGTACTGGCTTATATTGTTTCAGTGTCTTCTCTCCATTTGTTTGAGTTGGTGTTAGTATTCTAGAACTTGGTGTTGGGTGTCTCTAACCTTATGTTGACTTGCTGCTCTGTGACTTTTCTTTCGAAGGCTTATCCATTGTTGGAAATCAACTTGGTAATCCAACCAACAGTTGAAGGGTTTTCACTGTTGCTAGTTTTAGTAACTTGTAGTAGAATTGTCCCATAGTTTCACTGATTTGGTTGAATGATGAGGCCATAGGTGGTACTTCTCAGAAGTAAAGCAGACGATACACTGTTGTCAGTTACTCTGTTGATCTTCATCTTTGCAGATTATTAGATACTGAAGTCCATCCCGGATATTCCTACTGAAGTAGGACTTCATCCGCAACGTTGTCAGTTTTCTTCGAATTGGTCTTTTGCTGGCGTTTGCAGCTTATGATTGCAGCAGTAAACATGATTGTGTTGGCCCAGACTGTTTTAGGACAGGTTGTCATTTATCCTTTACTGGCTGTTGACCCAGTTTCCAGTGGATATGGGAGGCAACGCAGTCCCACCAAATTCAACCACCACTTGCTTCTCTTCTATAGAAAAGGGATGACAAGAATACAACACGAGCATTAACCTACTGTGTGATGTTAATTTCACAACACAATTACAAACAAAAAAGGGGAAGGAGATAGGAGTGGGTTTCCAAGTTCCCTGCCCCTCGTCGCTTGTTGTAGGGCTTTTCTAGCTCTGATAGTGAGTGAGATATCTTTTCACTCTATGTTTCTTCTGTTGTTACTGGGACTATTAGATGAGTGAAGCCATCCTTTTTATCCAACACTTTGCTAGTGCATTTGTCATACCTTGAAGAGAATAGTCAAGAAATAGGCTCTTTTGTTTCCGATTCATCGTCTCCATTCCTTCGCTATAATCAGCATTAGGCCAAGGCTAATGACCATACGGTTTACCTTTTCTTGTGTACTGACATGCACAAGGATTCTTACATCAACATCCTCTAATCTCCAAGGGCAACATTAAAATGTATATTCCCACAGTAAAGAGTAACAATCAGGGCAGAGAAAAATTCTCATAACAGAGAAAACATACATGTACATTTCTCTGATATCAAGTACATGATAATCATACATAATAATTAATCATAATGATGATGCAAGGAGCCTAGGTTTTTGGATTTCCTCTGGGGTTAATCCATAAACTAAAACATACATTGTTTTCCCCCACTGCTTACAGCAGTATACGGATAGTGACCGCTGTGATATATTTTGCCAATTACTGCTATTATTCGGAGTGTATTTATTAGAATAACTTATGCCGCATGGTCCAGTCTTCTGAATATTGCAAGCAATTTATTCACATCAATCTTCGCTTATGTTCCTACTACAGTGAGGTGATGCGGATTGAAGGCACATCCTATCCGAACATTCAGTTATATCAAGCGTTTACTGTCTTTGTTCTTGAATTTATATTCTCAAACATGGCAATTCCCTAGCACTATTTTATGAAATGATTATATGTTCATCACTCATGTTGAGTGGTTACTAATCTGTTAACAAAAGGATTGTACTAAAATTTAGCACTATAGTTCCAAGTTACAGATTAGAATGTGGCAAAGCATTTTATCCCCTGACTAAGAGTCAGGAATATGCGTAATCATTTGTATGTCCCCGCATGGAGAACAATTCGTTTGAAAATGTTCTTTAGAGTTCAATCTCTATAGTACATAGATTATTTGCAGATTTCTAAGCATAGATAGTGAGATATAGTTCACCATGCATAGAAGTTATTTTTCATAGGACTATGAAATTGGCAGAAACGAGTTCTCTACTATGAAGTATGAATCAGGAGCTTGCTCCCAAATTGAGAAGAGTTTCTGAATGTGTTTCTGACATGAGAGTTGATACTCTACAGTACACATAATATTTATAGGTTATAAGCACTATTAGTTAGATATAAGTTCATAATGCCTATAACATAGGGATTTTAAATTGTAAAGCATAGGAAAAATTACAGCTTGTCACCGCATGGCGCTTAGTGGTGAAAATCATTCAAGACTCTGGTTTACAAGAATTGTTGATTTATCATTCTAACTAATTCTTAATTAAACACAATGGTATATGTAATACATAAATACGTATTAATACTGTAGATTTAACGTACCATGGTTGCAGAGAATGACATATTTTTTTAAGGGCAAAAATGCCCTATCCCCGAAGGGAAAGGCCGACTTTTTTTTTGTGCTCTCTTGAATAGAAATGGCCGCTTTAGTGCCTTTGTTTTAAAACTAGGCGGTCTTGGCCAGGTGCGTGAACCAAAATAAGGCCAAATTTTAATTAATGTCAATTAAATTAAGCTGTGCTACTTTTCCTTTCTCCTACATTAAGTAAGATACTTAAACAGTAATTATTAGAGATTGCTATTTTTAAGGGCGTCCATAGACGGATGTTAGTAGAGACGTTTTTGTAAACCACACCACTGTATGGTGATCTTACGCTGACTGCAAAGTTCAGAAAGTAGTGTCCGCAGTACAGGCAATTTTTCAGATAGGAGAGCCTTAAGTACTGATTTGGCATCTATCAATAGCACTACAGGTTGTGTACCATGTCTGGTATTTAGTAATTTCTCTGTTGCTATCTTGATTGCCTCAATTTCAGCATCATAGTTATGGCAGTACTCTCCTGCTGATATTCTGGCCGTGTCTCTAGTATTATTTGGGTGGCGGGGTAGGGGTACCCCCTATCAAAGGAGAAGTAAGGTGTTTCCTTCCCTCCGCTAGCCTACGGGACACCCTTGGGCAAGGCGTCCCCCCCCCCCCCAACAGGGTAGCGTGAAGTCATGGGATTGGTGGTGGATTGGACTGCCACGGAGCAGCCGACAGATAGTTGTTGGCTATGGTTTCAAGTCATTCAAGTCAGTGACGGTGGACAGAGGATCTATCAATAGAGACAATGGCTACGGTCATCCGATCAGTATGGTCACTGCCAGGAAGGACGATGGTAGACTTCCCTCCTTATTGATTCTCGGGCAGAAGAGGCTCGTCAGCCTTGGTTGGTATATCTTCTAAGAGAGGGAACTCTAAATCTCAAACCTCCGCTGCATTGCGGGTATACCCATATGGGAAAGGCTTCGGGAGTGGCTACTGCCTTTCCCTTGGTCAACATTGGCGACGTGGAGAGGGGAAACTTGCTACTGGGCAACAGCTGGTTCTCCGATTTCCATTGCCCAGGCTTGTGCCCTGAAGAGGTCACTTCAGCACCGCGTAAAGTGGTGACACAACACGGGAAGCAGCATTTGCCGGTTATAAGTCTTAATGCTCGATTGGCGTAGAACAAGGCGTCAGGGACTGCTTCCGACGGTGGGAGAGATCATCGTATCTCACAAGACAGCTACCGCCCGCTAAAGCTGGGCATCCCCCAGTCAATAAGGTGCTGTCTCGCCACGGTTCATCTGCTCCTGAGGGTGTGTGGAGCTAAGGGGGGAAATCCTGACACATGGACCGCAATCTATACACCTATCAACCAGGAAAAAAAACCGGCCCCAAAGCTGGAAACATGAAACGTAATAACCATGACCCCTGGCATCTCAGACGATCTAAACGAGATTGTGGATGCCCGCAAAACCGCAGTGATAAACAACGAACTACTCAGACTGGGGATAGACATTGTTGCCCTGCAAGATACTAGACTACAAGAATCTGGAAACATCAAGGAGAGGGACTTCACTTTCTACTGGCATGGCAAGCCGCGCGGAGAGACCAGGGAGCATGGAGTTGGCTTCGCTATCAAAAACAAGCTGCTTAATTCCATCACACCACCTAGTGATGGCACTGAAAGAATACTGAAGCTCCAATTCCAGACAGAGGCAGGCCCAGTTTGTATTATAAGCGTTTACGCCCCAAAACTAACTGCTGCATCTGAAACTAAAGACAAGTTTTATGACGACCTTAGCTGTCATGAAATGCAGCCTTTACAGCCCAGAACAATTTTCGGTTCAGTTTTGATGGACTGCTTTCTCTATAAGCATGTATAAGACGTTTCACATGACTCAAAATTACAAACCACCACAGATGGCTTTCTGTATGGTAAATTTAATTTGACACCAGTACAGGTCACCCCCAGAGGTTATCAATCCAGGCAGACTCATTGGAGTGTGTAATTAAACCCCACCAGACATGAAGCAAGCAAACCAGGTTACCAACAGAGTTGTAAACTGGCAGCTGACCATGAGAACCTAATTGTTCATTTGACATGACACCTGATAAGCAGAGCTAGGAAATCGCCCAACCGCGATGGCTGACCTCCATCTGAAACAGACTAGAGGTGCAAGGTGTGAAATCACTGATAAGACTCAGGGGGCAAAAAATTGTCAGACTCACAGGTGTGAGGGCTAGTGTGCATGCAGAAAGATTTATGACTGACATGATGGGAGATAATGTGTCTGCCCGGTAGGAATGTGTGAAACAGATCTGATAAGGCAATTAGAGCAGACTGGAGGAATGTTAATGGCATTTGGGATAGAGATAAATAGGCTAGGTTTGTAAGTTTCAAGTCAGAAAATGTTTAACTTCAGAACAGGTGAGGCAACCAGCTCAGTGTTTTGTAGGCATATGTATGATTCTGATGTTGCTAGACTCCACTAGGAAAGTATTTCTTAGTAACTAGTCAAGTCTTTTAGATGTAAGTACTGATTTTCAGTCTATATCTGATCTAGGTTATTGCAAGAACTATCATTGGCGTAGGTTACTTGAGTGTTCTTTCTAAGTTCTGTGTTCAATATCATTGTGCTTCATGTGTTACTCTTCTGAGAAGTGGGAACCTTATGTAAGACAGATACTTGAGGTGTCGTGGTAGATGCTTGTTAGTTCTTTGTAAACTAGCCTAGTTACCTGTTGGTGTGTGCATTTGTTGTACAGAATATAGTCAACTGATTATTTTCTTAATTCTTACCACAGCGGTGGCTAAGTAGGGACTGCTCTGAGTATTGTTTCTATGTCTCATATTTATGTAAACAATATTGTTACTAACTTTGCATAATGCTATTATGTAAAAGTATTGGAGGTTTGATATATTTGAATTGCCGTATGCATCAGTGTAGTTATACTCTGGATATGCACTCGGCAGACATTAATTTTGTCTGTTACATATATGGAAACTATGTTTCCCAGTTTGTTGTCGATAGGGATATTACTTACTTTTTTGCAGTATACAATGTATGTAAGAATAACCTCCTATGCCATTGTGAATTCGCATACCTTAGGTTTAGTGGATGTTGATTTGTCATATGGTAACTCAATAAGAAGAATTTGGTGGCATGATATTGTGGGCGCATTGGCACACTGGCCATCGGTTGTGTTGAAAGCAGAGGTGTACTGGTACAGACATTACCCACAATTGGTATAGGGTATATGGTGCTAAACCTTTTCAGTGTATTGTGGGTGGCCGTTCACGGTAATTCACGAAAACCTGGCACCGGTACTGGTCACGGCTTGTAAGCCCGGATGACTTGGTACTATTATAATACCATTACCGACCCTGTGAACTGCTAAACCAACTGTGGGCGAAGCGGCTGTACGACCCAGAATGTCTGTATTAGCGACATGGACATGGGACGGCAGAAATGTAATAATTACAGGCGTGTGAGACAATTGAAAAAGCCCGTCCCAGACTAAGACCGTAGGACAGAGATATGGAGGGAGAAGAAGGATGGTGAACGCAGTAGAGCTGGAAGATAAACTTGGCCAGACTGGTCATTGTATATGTGTGTGCTAGAATATGTTTTACTTAGGATTGCACTGATGTAGAACTAGATATAACACATTCTTGACTTTCTTTCAAGCTCTCACAAAGAGCGCGTATGTTTAGATTTCAAGAACTGGAGACGACTAGGTAGTGCCAGGACTGACAGGCGTCAGAATACCAGCAAGCTGTTTTATTTTTACTGGAGAGATGGGATCTGGACCACAGATCCAGATAGTTCAAGTAACAATTGAAGTTATGTAATGTTTCTCATCACAATCAATATGATTTCACCATCATCATATTGAAAACCATCAGAGGTCTATTATTATTATTAGTAAATAAATGTTGTAGTATTGTAACTCATAGTTCTGTCGTTATATTTTTAGTTCCAATTGTGCATACGTGTTGTGTGTGCACATTGGTAGGGGTTCACTTAAACACCAAGAAAGAGAGCAGTCAGGGAGAAAAACCTGTACTGGGGTAGTTGTTAATTACACTCCAATTTACACTTAAAAACCTATCTTAGCTAACCTTCTCTCTACTGGCATGGCAAGCCGCGCGGAGAGACCAGGGAGCACGGAGTTGGCTTCGCTATCAAAAACAAGCTGCTTAATTCCATCACACCACCTAATGATGGCACTGAAAGAATACTGAAGCTCCAATTCCAGACAGAGGCAGGCCCAGTTTGTATTATAAGCGTTTACGCCCCAAAACTAACTGCTGCATCAGAAACTAAAGACAAGTTTTATGACGACCTTAGCAAAGAAGTCGGAGAAACAACATATTTTTATCCTGTGGGATTTCAATGCCAGGGTTGGTTCCGACCACAAATCTTGGCTTTCGTGTCTATGACAGTTTGGCGTTGGGAAGATCAATGACAATGGACAACGTCACTTGAAATTCTGCAGCCACCACAATCTGTGCGTAACCAACACCTTCTTTGACACTAAACCTCAACACAAGGTGTCATGGAGGCACCCCAGATCAAAGAACTGGCACCAACTCGACCTGGTGCTCACTAAACGCAGCAATCTCCGCAATGTACGGCTGACTCGCAGCTATCATAGTGCTGACTGCGACACCGACCATTCACTCGTCTCCAGCAAGGTGAATATAAAGCCCAAGATAATCTACAGAAGCATAACACCAGCGGCACCCAAAACAAAGAGAAGGTCAACAAATTCACCCAGGCTCTAGCGGAGACTCTGCCTGGCCCCACAGATGGAACTGCCACCGAGAGATGGAGTCGGTTTCGCGGCACCATCTACAATACAGCACTATCAACATTTGGCAAGAAGCAAACTAAGTCAACCGACTGGTTTGAAGCACACTCTGAAAAGATTCCCCCAGTCCTGGAGATAAAGAGACACGCATTCTCAGTGTATAAAACATCACCTTCAGAGAAAACATTGCAGGCATTGCGAACTGCAAGAAATACTACCAGAGTACAACAGATGGCAAGAAAATGTGCGAACAGATACTGGCTACAGCTCTCTGCTCAAATTCAAACTTGTGCAGACACTGGAAATATAAGAGAAATGTACGAGGGCATCAAGCAAGCTGTCGGTCCATCAAAAAATAAGATGTCCCCTTTACGATCAACAGAGGGTATAATCATAAAAGATCGAGCGAAACAAATGGATAGCTGGGTAGAATACTACTCAGAGCTGTACTCGGCGGAGAGCACTGTCGGAGAAGAAGCTCTGGAAGCCATCGATCAACAGTCTGCCATGCATGCCCTGGATAACGAAATCAGCGAAGCACTAGACATTCTCAAATCCGGCAAGGCACCAAGAAAAGATTGTATTCCACTTGAAATTTTAAAATATATCAAAGTAACAATCATCCCAGCTCTGTTGGAAAGAAAAATCAGTACCACAAGATATGAAAGACGCAAACATCGTTATCCTTTATAAAAACAAAGGCGACAGAAGCGACTGCAACAACTACCGCGGCATTTCCCTACTCAGTATTACAGGCAAGATGTTTGCTCGAGTAATCCTTAATAGGCTACACATTCTTGCTGAAAGAATCCACCCCGAATCACAGTGCGGATTTAGACCCAACAGGTCCACCATCGATATGATTTTCTCACTCCGGCAGCTCCAAGAGAAGTGCAGAGAACAGAGGAAGCCAACATATATTGCCTTCATCGACCTCACAAGGGCATTTGACCTCGTGAGCAGAAACGGCCTTTTTACGGTCCTTGAAAAGATAGGATGTCCACCCACCCTTCCTAGTCTCGTGAAATCATTTCACGAAAACATGCAGGGGACCATTTTATTTGACGGCTCAACATCCCAGTCATTCAGCATCAGCAGTGGAGTTGCGTGCTTGCTCCTACACTTTTTGGTATCTTCTTTGCCGTTCTCTTAAGGCAGACATTTGGGACTGCCACTGAAGGCATATATCTCCATACAAGGTCTGATGGCAAATTCTTTAACCCATCAAGACTCAAAGCAAAGACCAAAATAAGATCAAGATGCATAAGAGAAATTTTTGCAGATGATGCAGCACTGACTACTCATACAGCAGAAGATCTCCAACGGCTCGTAGACCGTTTTGCAGCCACCTGCAAAGACTTTGGGCTCACCAATGGCAGCAGTTCTATGGCAGCAACCGGGGTAAATCAAAGGATGATGTACGGGCTCTTTCAGCAGTTAATAATTTCTGTCATTGAGTATGGTTTGGGGCTGCTGACAGTATCAAAGAGCCAGCTTGAAAGGTTGGAGCACATACAGAATGCTGCCATGCGGTTAATTCTGGGGTGCACAAAGGACACATCAATTATATGCATGAGGCATATCCTGGCGCTACCAACAATGACGGATAGGCATAGGGTCCTTCAGGACAAATAGTACCTGAGAGTTGCTGCAGGCAGGGATCACCCGCTGCATGCAGCAATGGATATAGTCAAGGGTCATAGACTAAGACGAGGCAGGTCCTGGATGGCACAGGCAGAACTTTCTATGCGTCAGGTGTGTGATCTAGAGACCATCAAGCGTGAAAGAGAGTGGGTTGAAGTTCCTGAAGACATGACGGACTGGCACAATGTAATAAAAACACTAGGTCGTGAGTGCAGAGAATGGGCAGCGGGTCGCACTGAGTTTGAAGTGCAACAGCTGATTCAGAGTAACACACATCAAAGTGACATTGTCATCTACACCGATGGGTCAGTGGTGAGAAACAGACGTAGTGGCTGGGGCTTTATTGCAAAGGCTAATGGGCGAGTCTTGAAAAAGGAGAGTCTGGCATATGAGACTACGACCTCCAGCATGAGAATGGAGGTGGAGGCAGTAACAGCGGCATTCTGGTGGCTAGAGGAGACTACTGCAACACACATTGTTTTCATTACAGATTCTAAGAGTATGCTTAGTAAGGTGGAAAAAGGAATGTTTCGTGTAGAATGGCGCTTCAGAGGTCACAGATTGTGAGCATTGTATGGATATTTTGCCCTGGCCATGCGGGTGTACAGGAGAATGAACAGCCTGATAGGCTAGCAGGGAATGCACCTCTTGGTGGTAGTTTGCCTATGGACAAGGGGGGAGGTGGTCGTGCGCTTGTGGCACCAGGTGGAGAAGACGGAGGAACAGATTGAGAACCCATATGTGGAAAGAATGAGATTGCGGGGGATCGGCAGGGGTTCTGGCAGAATCTCAAAACTGAGAGGGAAGACCAGGAAAACTTTTAATCAGATAGCGGTGGGAACGATTAGTAGTATGACTCTTCGCTGGCGGTTGAACGAGGGGACGGAGCACGTATGGGAATTCCTGAGTGCAGTGATGTCGGTTCTTAACTCAACTCATATGTTGTAATCATTGTCATCATACACAAGTGTAGGGTTAACGGGGTAGGGTTATGGGGGAGGGGGTGGATAGGTCCAGTGGTTATGGTGATATAGTTGATGGGTCCAGTTGTTGGGAATGTGTGCAAAGGAGCTTCAAATGAAAACCGTTAGAATCACAAAGACTGATATATACAAAATAAAGGAACAAGAGGTAAAAATTGCTGAGTTATTTATTGGCTATTCTTTTCTGATAGGTGTTAGTGGTAATAACAGAATATTACAACGTCACCCATCGTAGGCTGTAGCTCAAGATTTGCCCGAAGCCGCGACTGACGTCCGTCAATCGACGTGGACCCGAACGATCAGGTCTTCTCACTGGCAAGGCACACCAGGCCGCCTAAAATCCAGCGAGCAATAATCAAATTGATTTATTTGGTTGTTTGGTCTGATCTGACGTCAGTCGCGGCGATCGGGCAAATCTTGAGCTACAGCCTACGATGGGTGACGCTGTAATATTCTGTTATGATAATTTGGCCGTGACCAGCGTGTGCCGCGTGGTTACACACCCGCTTCACACGCCAGTGATCCGGGGTTTGTTTCCGGGTCCGGTCAAGGATATGCACTACTGACGAGCTCAAACGAGAGAGAAATTCGAGTCTAGTGCTTCCACATTGACGTGGATAGGCCTTAGGTTAATACCAGAATACGATCAGCGTTGCCAGTAGTGGGTTGTGCTCAATATTTGAACTTCAAATGATCTGAAAAGTAAAGATGGCCGGTGCGAATATGTTAATGATGTTACGTATGCAAAAGATTGAGCGGTAGATTGCGCTTGGGGCATCGATGTATTGCGTTGTCTTCTCTGGGTAGTATAGAATTATTTGAAAAAAAGGCAGCCTTGTATTAGTGTGTGTCAGAAATAAATCCACTCATCGTTTCCCAAGGCGTTGTAGTTACGATTACCAAAACAGTATTATCATACGTTTTTCTACTACTTATATATTTGTAGTTGTAAGTATGCCTGTGTGTGCATGTATTCATTGTAAGAGTATTTTTCTGGTTGTTGTGTTTACATAATCGTCATTATGCTAGTGTTATAGTAGTAGTAGTAGTAGTAGTAGTAGTAGTAGTAGTAGTAGTAGTAGTAGTAGTAGTAGTAGTAGTAGTAGTAGTAGTGGTGATTGTAGTAGTAGTAGTAGTAGTAGTAGTAGTAGTAGTAGTAGTAGTAGTAGTAGTAGTAGTAGTAGTAGCAGCAGCAGTAGCAGTAGTAGTAGGTGTATAAAATCGATACTATTCTAGTATAATGTGTAATGTGTTGATGAAAATGGAAATTTGTCTTTTGTAGTTGTAAGAGGTTTTGGCGTCACAAAAGGACACCTTCGATAATCTTCCTGCAAGTCTTGCCCCTCCGTCGGGTATAGCGTAACACATTCCGCCTGAGCTTGGAGAATACAAGTTCACAAGACTTATGAGAGCAGGGCAGTGCCATGCTATGATATAGAGAGGGGCCACATCAGGCGGCACCGTAAGGGGGCGGCATAAGCAGCGGCATCAAAATACAATTTGAACCATTCAATAATTAAAAATCTTTAAGGGGCGGCATTTTGAAGACTTGCATCATACTGAGAAAATCTACCGCATTGCCCTGTAGGACAGCATCAATTGTAAGATTCCGTTCAATCACTGCCGACAAAGGGGCGATTAATTTGAGGACTTAGTATGATAATAAGACACATCCACTGAAAACTGACACAATGACAGACTGAGACAATCAAATAAATCAACAACAACAACAACAAAGCACTGAGAAAACACACTGACACAAACAAAAGAAAAATCAAAATAACCAAATTAAAAAAAAAAAAACCCACACACACACACACGCACGCACGCACGCACGCACACACACACACACACACATCGACAACCATTAAAAATGACACATCCACTGAAAAATGACAAGCATTAAGACAATCAAAGAAGTGACACAAACAATAAAACTGAAACAAACAACGAAAACTGACACAACCAAAAGAAATCAACACAAAAGTCTGAACCCGATGCACCAAAAGAAAAACAAAACACCCAAATGTAACAGACGCATGCACAAAAAGAAATGGACAACCACTGAAAATGACACATACACTAAAAGATAACAAGCATTGAGACATTCAAAGAAGTGACACACACCACTGCACAAGGCAAACCAGTCAGTTCTGCGACAAAGCCGGCCACCATTTTCCCGAACATGCAATTCACGCAAGATACAACCGCGGACAGATGTAAAAGCATTTCACACAAAATTCACAGCTCACAGTGTCGCTCCATGCACTTAACTCAGTAGCAGGGCGACAGAAACATACACTTCCAGTACAACATGAGGAAAATGCGAATGCAAATGGTAGCCACGAGCATAAACACACCAGATGCCTTAACCGTTTAAGTGCCTTTCCTCCATGTTGGGGACCAGAAGTAACTCCTTCACCACAGTGCCAGCTTGGACTTTGTTTACTTCAATAAATACTGTTTAATTTTTGAACTAATTATAAATGATCAGAATTGTGTGTAAAGGATAAGACAACTATTATCTCATCTCATCATATATAATATCTAGGATTTAACATGAATGTTGCATCAGTGCTGTGAAGTTTTAATTTTTCACCACCTGAGGTAAGCATCAGGTAAAATTAGAATCAATCTCTCATTCCCCTACAAATATATAATCCCAAGGATGAATTAGGTGAGCTGCGCTGTGGTAAACGCTCCCAAGGCAGCCAAAGAAAACGCTTTAAAGACGCTGAAGATCTCACTAAAAACTTTTGGAATTCATCACGTTTGGGAGACTGCTGCCAAAGACCGAAATTCATGGCGTACATCACTATGCAAGGGTGTAATCACTTGTGAAGCAAACAGGACTGCAAGAGCTGTGAAAAAAAGGCTGGACAAAAAAACCACTGCATAAGATCTTCCTCCTGGAACATCAAGCATTCTTTGCTCACATTGTCAAAGAACATTTTCAGCCAAAATAGGACTTATCAGCCATTTTAGAACTCATGGTTCCAAACCTTCATCCCCACTGGATGAAATGAATGGTCATCATCATTCTTGATGGTCAAACACCACCAGATCACAACCATGAGACATTCTGGGGTAATAAAACACGGAAATATACCCACCATATAACACGTTGCCATGAACTTTCAGAGAAGTGGAGAATTTTAGCCTGACAAATGTGTGGACTTACCGCTGGGTGGCTGATAAGTCTAAGTATCCTGACACCATATTTGCTCAACTCAAGTAAGCAAATTAATTGAAACAAAGACGGATATCTAGTGTGCATACTGAGATTATGTAACATTTCAGATGCAAGGTCTACATCGGTCAAAGGATGACTGACAGAGCATATTTACAGTTCATAGTGAAAGTGAGGGCCGAGTTCTGGAGGCATCTAGGGACCCCTCCAAAGTGAAAAGGGGAGGAGAAAAGACGAAAATAACATTAAGGACAAAACAGCATATAAATACTGACTTTGTCAACAGCAGTCAGAAGCAAGCACAGTTACACTGAGTTAAACTTACCAGGGAAGCCTTCAATTTGCTTGAATTTTAGTTAGGAGTCTAGCAGCAAATTTCTCGGCTAAACTAGGTAAATATATATATTTTATGATATTTTACCATTTGTCTTCTGTTCTGATGGCCTACTTTTGTTAATGTTTACTCTTCATTCTTCTTTTTCTTTCGTTCGCTTGAAATATGTCTATAACTGCAATGCTGTCTCTTGTATGAATTGAACTGTCTTTTTCAGTTCACACAGCGGTCCATAGAGTTTATCTTCCACTGTGGTCTCTCTAGACCAGAAGGTTTGCCTAGATATGTTATATTTTGGGCAGTCTTGGAGTATGTGCTCTGCTGTCTGCGACGCCAATCCACATGTACACATGGCTGTTTCACCAATCTTGAATTTTGTATACATGTGGTTGCGTAATCTATTGTGCCCTGTTCTGAGGCGCAGAATAATGACTTGTTCTGGTCTATCCATAACGTGGTAGTCATCTTGAGCAGGTTTTGGTGGCTTTCTGACTGATTTGATCATTCTTTTCTTTTGGTGGTATGTTACAGGCACATCAGGCTGTTCTTCTTTGGCTCCTTCCTTAGCCAATTGATCAGCTCTGTCGTTCCCGGGTACTCCACAATGGGATGGTATCCACTGTATGGTGACCTTATGCTGACTGCTAAGTTCAGAAAGTAGTGTCCTTAGTACTGGCAATTTCCCAGACAGGAGCGCCTCGAGTACTGATTTTGCATCTGTCAATAGCACCACAGGTTGTGTACCATTGCTGGTATTTAGTAATTTCTCCTCTGTGGCTAAAAGGCTTGCGAACGCGGTTTGTGAGCCCGTATACCCGGGTTCGAAACACGGCGGTGCTGGTTTTTTCGAAAAAGGTATAGGGGCCGGTCGTTCAGAAAGCAATGGCAAATTACTGAACGTAACACAGTACATCAACAACAGTTGAAAATGCTGGTGTTGACTGCAACGTCCCGTAAGGGATACGCAACAAAAAATGTATCTTGATTGCCTCAATTTCAGCATCGTAGTTATGGCAGTACTTTCCTGTCGGTACTCTAGCTGTGTCCCTGGTATTATTTGGGTATTCTATGTACACTCCCGCTCCTCCATTTCGAACAGCATTTTGTGCTGACCCATCTGTGTAGACTCGGATCCAGAGGTCCTGTGGGTATTCTTCATCAAGGAAGCTGGGAGTGGCTGTTCTGCGCTGCACACTGTTCTGATCTTCCTTGTCAAATATTCCTCTCACTTTTGTCTGGATTTGTAATGATAGTCTATGCTCATCTTTCCATGGAGTTCGCTCTGGAATAGTTGTTAGGGGGATACCAACTGTGGGCAGATCGGTGGTTTCTCTGCAGAGTCGTTTGGCCTGGTGGATAAAACTACTTCTTTTCAACCGCCCCCATAGCTAGGTTTTCAAATCTGTTCTTCATAGAGTGGCCTGGCAAGCTGAGGAACTTTTCTGCTTGTATTAGCGTTTTCGTATCTCTGCGCTCACTCAGTGCTTGTGTCCTCCCCATCTTCTCCATTTCCACTATAGGGGTTGATCTCATCCCTCCTGTGGTGACTCTAAGTGCTTGATTTTGCACTTTGTCCAACTCTTGTAGTGTGGATTTTGTTGCCGAACACCATGCAGTTGACCCGTATTCCAGGTGTGGTCGTATGCTCTGTTGATAAACTTTGCTAAGTATTTTCCCACTGGCTCCCCATGTGGTTCCACTTAGCTTTCTCAGGATGGCTATTTTCCTTCTGGTTTTTGCTACTGCTTTGTTGATGTGCTTTCTCCATGTCAGCCTGCCATCAAATGTTACTCCAAGGTATGTTGGTTCTTTATCTTCTCGTAGGGGTGTTCCATTTATCTGGATGGTCCCTGCCTTTTGTTTTGGAGAGAGGGTAAATAGGGTGGTGCTGCACTTGTCAGTGTTTATGCTGACACACCATCTATTTGCCCATGCAACAAATGTATCTACAGCTCTTTGTAGTAATCTGGTGGCCACTGATGCATGTTCATTTGTGCTCCATAGAACCAGGTCATCGGCATACATTGCGGCTTTAATTCCATGCGGTAGATTAGCAACGAGATCATTGATGAAGATTAGAAAGAGTGTGTGGGTCAATACTCCGCCCTGGGGAACTCCGTGACGCAGTAGTACTTTCTTGCTCTTTAGTCCGTCTATCTGTACTCGGGATCTTCTGTTGTGCAAGTATGCTTTCACCCATTTGTACATTCTTCCATTGACTTTGCAGTTTCTCAGTTTATTCATCAGACCTTCTTTCCAGACTTTGTCAAAGGCTTTCTTCAAATCTATCCATGCCGCAAGCACCAGCTTCTTCTCTTGGAATGCATCCTCAATTTCTTGAGAGAGGTAGGTTGTCTGATCTTCCGTAGAGTAGCACTGCCTAAAGCCAGCCTGCTGTGGCACAAGGATGTTTTTACTTTCAATGTACCACTGCAGTCTATGATTGATGATGCGCTCCAGTGTTTTGCAGAGACAGCTGGTGAGGCTAACTGGTCTGTAGCTAGAGGCAATGGAACTATCTTTCCCTGATTTTAGGAGGGGTATCATGATTGCTTCTCTCCAGGCTTGTGGAACACTGCCTAAGGTCCAACTGTTATTGAAGATCTGCAACAGCTTTGCTTTGGCCTCTGTTCCTAGGTTCCTGATCATTTCATTGGAGATACCATCAGCTCCTGGTGACTTTCTCATTTTCAGTTTTGATATGGCTAGCTCCAGTTCGCTGATTGTGATGGGTGCCTCCAGAACCTCGTGTACTATTTCCTTCTGTCCTGTATGTTGCCGTTTCTCTTGATGTTTCTCTGGACTGATTTTGATATTGTTATCTTGTGCGAATGAGTCCGCAAAATGGTCAGCTGCTTGCTTTCTTGTTAAGATGTTTCCATCTTTATGTAGTGCAATTTTTGAGTTTCTCCCTGTGCCCTCATCGTTGAGTTGTTTTATTAGCTTCCACAATTTCCTTGTGTCTCTTTCAAAGTTCAGAGACTCTGTTTTCTCCTGCCAGCTTTTCCGTCTAGCCTGCAGCTTGGCCCTTTGAAATTTGGCTTTTGCATGCTGGAATTTATTGTGGTGCTCTTGGCTGGGTGTGGCCTCTGCTTGCTTTCTACATACTTCCACATCATTATGCAACTGTTCCAGTTCACTACTCCAGTAGGGTTTATATTGTTTACGGGCTCCTCTTGGTACTGTTTCTCGCGCTGCCTGTAGTATGCATTTCCCAAACTCTTCAACTACTTTATTTATGTCTTTCTCAGTGTTCAGGTTTGTCATAATCTCCCATTGCTATGCCGCGACATCGTTACGCCCGCCAGGCGAACACCAGTTACATATTCACAGGTTTCGCTGACGAGAGAGAGTGACCGTCAAGGGTCAAGCCAGTACAAGCGTGACGCATGCAATTCTCGCAGCGCTCGAATCCACAGGGCAAGCACTGTGAGCGGAAAACGCCAGACACGGCTAGGGGATCAGACGAGACTGACGTGTATGAAAGCGGCTCCTGTGTTTCTGTGCCTGAATGTCGGTTGCTCGTATCTCTTGTGAGAAGATGAAAGACTGCATAGCTGTGGGTTTGAATTTGTGAGTGCATTGATGTATTGTGTATAGAGTGTGATATTCACCTTGTGATGGCCACATGCCGAATTAGATTGTGTTGCATGTGAAGTGTAAATAAATCCATCAAAACTTAGTGTTACCGTGTGTCCCGTCAAATCATTCTGTACTTGTGTATGTCTCGCATATGTTAGGTCCAGCGAGCCAGATTCATTAGATTGTAAGACCCTGACATGTGTGAACGTGGGTGCTCGTCCTCATTGAACATACTAACGTAAATTACATAGATTTGAATGTGTTAACGTGGAAAAACATCAGTGATTGTGTAATCTAAGTGTAAGTGATGTACCATCATAGTTGTTGAACAGTTAAACATGGCTAACTTGTCTTCGTGAAAGTAGTGGTGTACAGGAAAAAGCGTGTGGAAGCAGAAAGTTCAGGAAAGAAAGCAACTTGTGAAAATTGTTGGACGACGACATTACGACCAACAATAACACTCAACGCCATACAAACCTTACCAAAACTTAACTGACAAGCATACACATCACACAGACATAGATTCTAATTTATTTCCTTCCAAAAGTAACCAGGTTTTCTGTGCCATCTGAAACATACAACAGTAGCGACCCTACAAGTTCCTGACCCGAGTTTTCACCATTCTTCAGTGTATCCAGAGTACTTGAGTATTATCTTTTTATATACTTTTGGATGCAAATTTGGCCACACACTGTAAGTGTAAAAATATTGAAAAAATTGTTCACATTACTAACACTGTATAACAAAATTGCGTGTGGGAGAATTCATTGTCATTGAAACATTCCATCATGTCTTCTCTAAACGACTTCATTGAGATGGGTTTAAAACTAAAGTTAACTGGCGATGAGTTGACAAAATGGAGTGAGACAAAATATTCAGAACACCTCCTAGCACAGGAAAAGGCTAGAGAACGCGAAGATAGAGCGGCTGAAAGAGCTGCTAAACAAGCAGAAATAGATGGAGAAACGAAGAAGGCAGAAATGGCAGTGAAACAGTCAGAAATAGATGCAGAAACGAAGAAAGCAGAAATAGATGCAGAAACAAAGAAGGCAGAAATAAATGCTGAATTAAAAAAAGCAGAAATCTCAGCTCAAAGCAAACGAGAAGAGCTTGAACTCCAACTGAAAATCAAACAGCTTGAAGCTGAAACAGCTGTTGAAAAAGAATCTCGTAAATCTGAAAGACTGGAAAAAGAAAACCAGTACCAAAAGTACCAAGGTATTGTCAGAAATTATACCTCAGGGGACTGCATAGCAGCCTTCACCCAGAACTTTGAGACTTTAATGGACCACTACCAGATCCCAGTATCTGAGTGGAACATAATTTATATGAGAAGTTTGTCAGGGGAACCTCTAAAAGTTATAGAGACTATCCCTAAAGATCTCAGAAAAGATTACCATTACATAAAGTCAAAAATTATGTCACACTTCCTGTTAGATGAAGCAGGCTACAGAGAACAGTTCAGTAAATTAACTCCAAAACCTACTCAAACGTTCTCTGACTACATCTCTGTAGTACAGGATATATTCAGTAAATGGCTTTCAGCAGCCAAAGTTAATAATGACTTTAACAAATTGAAAGATCTCATCCTCAGGGATAAAATCATCACATCCCTTCCACCATCATTTTCAAAATTTCTACAAGAGAGTGAGTGTATGAATGTAGACCAGATCGAGAAACGTGGGTCGGCGTATTTTACAGCCAATAAACATTGTTTTGCTAGTGGAGCAACTGACATAAATTTCGTAGCAGCTGCCAGCTATGATAAATCAAAATCAGATACATACAATAGGCAAAATACATTTAAGCCTACTACTGAGAAATGTAGGTTTTGCCAATTTCCTCACCACCGGAATGAGATGTGCGACAAGAACCCTGCATATCTAACATACTTGCAAAACTATGTAAATAACCAAGATAAAGAGCGAAGAAGCTTCAAATGGCTAACCAAATGCTTCCTTTGTAAAGCTTATGGCCACTGGCGTCATGCTTGTAAAGGGAAACAGATGGCCAGGAAGGCGAATGCCGCCTTGTTTGATAGCTCTTCATCAGATGAAGAACATCTTGAAAATCATCCTGTGAACTCAGCACAGGCCATAGATATATTTAATCCACAAAAATGTACCATCTGTAATCAGTTCCATGAAGATGGCCTATTAACATGCGGCCACTCGATACCTATTGCCAATGAGGAAGCTAATTTGGTAATAGATTCCAAAGGCAGAATTAATATCCACCATGGGTATGTGAATGGCAACCCTGCTACAGGCTTACGAGATAGCGGAAGCACTCTTATAGGTCTTAAAAGAGATTTCATAATGCCTACAGACTATACAGGCAGGCACGTAACATGCAGAACATTCTCGGGTAATATCGAGAAGTATCCATTGGCATGGGCATACATTGAGACTCCATTCCTCACTGGGAAGGTCAAATGCGCAGCATTAACCAATCCTTGTTGCGATGTTATCATTGGGAACCTTCCCGAAGTGAATGAGATGCCTCATAACATCATAACATCTGTATGTATTGATGATAATGTAACATCATCTCCATCTAATGTCATCATGGAAAGTGTGGTACCATCAAATAATTGTATGCTAGCTAATGCAGCACTATCATCACATGAAATCATTGACCAAATTATTTCACCATCATCTCATATCACTGAAAGTGTGCCGCAGTAACTAGATCTGCTGCTAGAGTGCAAGAACAAATTGATCAAACTGAGGCGATAGAAATGCTAAGCCCAGTATTACTACCTTCGAAAACCATGAAGGAAAATTTTGTAACAGCCCAAAAGGCTGATCCTTCATTATATAAGTATTTTAATCTGATAGGCCAAAAGCCAAGGTTAACTAAGAATGCAAGATGGAATTTTGCTCTCAAAAATTGCATCCTCACTAGGTACTATACCAGAGGTGACACCACCACAGAGCAAACTGTTTTGCCACTAGAATACCGTAAGCAAGCCTTACATCTTGCCCATGATATACCTCTTGCAGGGCATATGGCGTATTCAAAGACCAGATCTAGATTGTTGACACAGTTTTATTGGCCAACATTCTGTAATGACATTAAACAATATTGCAGAAGTTGTGACATCTGCCAGAAACTAGTGAAAAAGGGGAAACACCCACAGGCTGAATTACAGGTTACAGAATTAGCCAGTCGACCCTTTGAGAAAATATCTGTTGACATCGTAGGTCCTCTAAATCATGTAACATCTAGAGGAAATAGATTTATAGTTACAATTATTGATCTATGTAGCTGCTGGTCTGAAGCTATTCCTCTCAAGAACATAACTGCCAATGATATAATGGAAGTCTTTTTCCATGTATTTTCAAGGATAGGTTTTCCTGATACTATCCTATCCGACTGTGGAAGTCAATTTATCGCTGCATCCACTCAAGCTTTCACCAAAATGTTAGGTGTGAAACAATGTTTCAACTCACCGTACCATCCTCACTCGACCGGAGTAATAGAAAAGTTTAACGGGGATCTAAAGCTTATGCTTTCCAAAGTCACCCAAGAATATCCAGAAGATTGGGACATCTATTTGCCTGCCATACTATTCGCATATCGCGAGGTCCCTCAGTCAAGCACTGGGTTCTCTCCATTCGAACTTATCTATGGTGCCAAACCACGCGGCCCATTAAGTATATACCATTCCATGTTAACTGAATCTACTCCTGTACTTAAACCCATATCATCATACGTATATGTAACATCATTGCGTGAAAGGATAATTAAATCTTGTATTATTGCCAAAGAAGCACTGAAACAATCTGGTGCGATGTATAGACAATATGCAAACAAAGGAAACAGGACGATAACACTGACACCTGGACAGGACGTACTACTGCTCCTACCTAGCGACCGACAATTACTGACTGATTCTTGGCAAGGACCATTTAAGGTACTAAGACAGATTTCACCGGTTGACTATGAAATTCAAGTTAAAGACAAACACAAAATATTCCACATCAATATGCTAAGACCATACTACAACAGGGACAACGAACAAGATGATACAGCAGCCAGTACAACAATAATCGACAATGAAGGCGACGAAGAAAGCGATGAAATACCAACACCAGCACTAAACACGACGAACTGCTTACAAGACATTAAGATAAACCCCCAGTTAACTCAAGCAGACACCGACAGCTGCAAACAACTCATACAGGACTACAGTACCATCTTCTCCAACAACCCAGACAAACAGAACTGGTACAACACCACATTACTCTGACTTCCAACACACCAATAAAATGCAGACCCTACACAATTCCATTACATTACAAAGAAAAACTGCATAAGGAAATCATTGACTTAGAAAAGAACAACATCATTAGACGATCGCAATCACACTTCTCTTCTCCAATAGTCATTATACGCAAAAAGGACGGCACAATAAGACTCTGCATAGACTATAGGAAATTAAATACAATTACACAGTTGGATTTAGAACCAATGACCAACTGCAAGGAACTGCTAACAGAGCTGACAGACTCTAGGTACTTTACGAAACTGGACATGACAAAAGGTTACTGGCAGATAACGGTTGACAAACAGAGCAGACATCTGACAGCCTTTGCCACACCTTGGGGACTGTACAAATGGTGCAAATTACCATTTGGGCTTGTTAATGCACCTGCAACATTCGCACGCATGACAAGACTATTACTTACGGACATAAAGAATATCATCTCGTACATGGACGACATCACACAACGACAATGACAGAGCACATAACGACATTACAGCAGACGTTTGAACGGATCAGACAGCACGGACTTACTATTAAACCTGCCAAAGTTGACATAGCCTACCAAGAAATCTCCTTCTTGGGTTATACAATCTCTAATGGCTTTGTCACGACTGACGACAACATTGTGTCAAAAATTCTAAAACTATCACTGCCAACTACGAAGAAACAAGTCAGAAGTGTATTAGGACTTCTAAATTATTACAGGCAGTTCATACCAGATTTTGCTGAACTGACTGAAAGTTTTACTAACATACTAAAAAAAGAACACCCAACCAAAATTGTAAACAACGAATGCCTAAATTTTGCATTCCAGAAAGTATTGTCCTATTTTTCTGAGAATAGTTTAAAGAATCCCATTCTCAAATTGCCAAATTTCCATATTCCGTTCAGATTGCGCACAGATGCGAGCCCCGTGGCGATTGGGGCGGTACTATTACAGGAGCATGACAGCATTTTGCATCCTGTATATTACCTATCCAGAAAATTGAAACCAAGAGAACGCACTTAGTCGACCCCACAGAAGGAAGCCCTCGCTTTAGTGTTTGCAATAACGAAATTGTCTAGATTCCTCCTTGGAAGGCATTTTTTAGTAGAATCTGACAACAGTCCATTGACATTTATTACATCTGGAGTGCCAACTAACCATATGATAGCTCGATGGTCACTCTTGCTTCAAGACTACAGCTTTGAAGTGAGACACATCCCTGGCAGATCGAATACACTGGCTGATCTTTTGTCGCGTTGTCCCAATGGTACCCAATAGCCACATATGTCTGAGTGCAGTGTGTCAAAACACTCAGACCAGCACAACCATTAATAACGTTTTTTTTTTTTCCAGAAAAGCTGTGAGTGTCAACTACATAATTGTGATAGGGATCATTTCCCACTGTAAATATTACTAGTGTTTCTAAAATAAGTTGACAATTGTGTTGTATAAGTGCATAGTATGTGTTAGAAAGTGAACAGTATTAATTATAAAGATGATAAACTAAGAACAGTGCCACATGCCAGTGTCGTAACTTACCTCAAGTGAACAAGAACAATTTAAGTTATCCGTGGTACCTACAAACTGGAGTTATCCAGAAATATTTTATCCCGTGTGAATTGAACGATTGATTGAAATAAACAGGGACAGTTACTCCACTGCATAAGATCGTAATCCAGAAGTCCAACGAAACATCGAAAACACCAGCGAATAGCACAACGTTACATTCCGAGTATTCCAACATCATTACGGAACAAGTGTGTAAAAAAACTATCACTTACATCAGCTGTTCGTGTATACTTCCGGAAAGTTAGAAATTTAAACAAAAATCTAGCAGACTATGAACAAAACCTTAAAAATTAATGACGCTTGTAAAATATTTGTGAAACACGAATTTGAAATACACAAATTGTGTATTAATATTTTTGGAAGTAGTGTAATCTGAGAATCATATCTTGATTAACTGATTCACAGTAGCGACATTTTTTCACTATTGTAAAGAAGTATCAAGCTATGACGCTGAGAAATATATTAATAATTGTAATTTATTAAGTTTAACATCTGTTTGAATTATTTCCCTTTCATTTAATTGGTGTCACAGATTACACCAAAGGATGGTAAATCAAAATAGATAGTAAGGTGTAATTTATAAAAATAGCCATTGTGTTGCCAGATTGTCAACACTCCAAGAGTGCATCAGCTGGGCATGGAAAAGATTGCCAAAGTTGTAGACCAACAGGAGAGCTCCCTACCAAAAATGGTTGGAACTCTACAGTTGAATTCGTCTCACATTAAGACGTTTTACGGTCTAACCTGATGTCTAAGGACATATTATACGTTTTTTATTGTTGGTTGCGAGGTAGTTGCATTGATTGCTGGTGCTACCGGTCTGACTGGGTCAAAATTGCAACAGAGGTGATCATCCATCGAGAGGATGATACTTGGCAAGTGTTGAAGTTTGAATACCGCATGACTTAATATGTATAATTTACAATACGTATGTATTTCTATTACACCTAGGCCATGGTATATGACAACCAATGGGAAGATTCTGACTTGGTTAAAAATAGTAACCCTGAATTTACAGAGAGTACACATGAAAGATAGAATCTTTCATGAATGAAGCGAGGGGAGGGTGTCATAATCTCCCATTGCTATGCCGCGACATCGTTACGCCCGCCAGGCGAACACCAGTTACATATTCACAGGTTTCGCTGACGAGAGAGAGAGTGACCGTCAAGGGTCAAGCCAGTACAAGCGTGACGCATGCAATTCTCGCTGCGCTCGAATCCACAGGGCAAGCACTGTGAGCAGAAAACGCCAGACACGGCTAGGGGATCGGACGAGACTGACGTGTATGAAAGCGGCTCCTGTGCCTGAATGTTGATTGCTCTTATCTCTTGTGAGAAGATGAAAGACTGCATAGCTGTGGGTTTGAGTTTGTGAGTGCATTGATGTATTGTGTATAGTGTGATATTCACCTTGTGATGGCCACATGCTGAATTAGATTGTGTTGCATGTGAAGTGTAAATAAACCCATCAAAACTTAGTGTTACCGTGTGTCCCGTCAAATCATTCTGTACTTGTGTATGTCTCGCATATGTTAGGTCCAGCGAGCCAGATTCATTAGATTGTAAGACCCTGACAAGGTTTCTAACCAGTATGCTGGTGCGATGCTTGTACACTGCCCAGTCTGCTTTCTTGTAGTTCCACCTCGAGAGGGTGCTGCTTTCACTTACAAGCTCATTTTCTACAGTTAGAAAGACTGGTCGATGGTCACTGCCACCTAGTTTTTCCCAACAATTCGTGTAATGTTCCAATCCAGGTCTGGTGAATGAAAAGCCAGGTCAGATGTAGTTGTAGAGTGCCATGATCTCGAGTAGAAAGTATGTGGGTCGGACGGCTTGTTAACCAAGATGAATCTATTCTCATCCTGCCAGTCTTCCAGTCTCTCTCCTCTCTGGTCCATGTGATCATAGCCCCAACTCTGCGAGTGGCTGTTGAAATCGCCGCACACAATCATTTTTTCTGTTAATGGTAGTGTGTCCAGTGCCTGTGGACGGTCACTTGGACAGTAGTAATTGATCAGATGTAGGTCTGTATAGCCTGTTTCAAGTTTAAGTGTCTGATACTCAGCCCCTTCCATATAGACTTCGATTTGGGAAGCAGTGATGTTATTTTTTACAAGGGTAAGTATCCCACCTTTTCGCCTGTCCTTTCGGTCAGATCGGTAACACTGGTAGCCTCTGATTTTGAAGGCTATATTTTCGTTGAGGTGAGTTTCTTGCAAGCAACATATGCTTACTTTTTCTTTGTCCAAGATGTTTTCTAATTCTACTTTTTTGTTGCTGACTCCCTCCGCATTCCAGTGCATTATTTTAAGTCTTAGTTTAGTATGGCCAGATGTTATATTCTCATGTCCCCTGGCTCCACAGGACATCTGAGAAGGACCAGTAGTTGGGGTTGGACCCTTTCGAGACATAGGGCCCGGCACTGCACCTGCCTGGGGGTCCAAAGCAGGGCGAGCACCATAACGTTTAGCAGCAGTCGACATATTCCATTTTGCGTAATTGCGTGGCATCCTGATTTCTGTGGTGCGCCTCCTGGCTGGTTGCCTCCGTCTTCAGCACCTTTCCTTTGCTAGAGCAGACTGTGGTCTCACTCGAGTTTAGATGTGTACACACGCACACACGTGTCTGCACATGCATGTATGTGTATACACATCTAGAGCACACTGGTTATTTTCCGGCGCCAGATACTCGCCGTCGCCCCTTCTCTTGTTAGTTAAAACAGTTCCGCCACGTGAAGGCCAGGAGTTGGACTTTTGCTGCAGAGGTTATGTATTCACGAGCCATTGGGGTATTTAAGCAATGTTGGGCGCTCACCCCAACACTGCGCCCCGGCTACATACAGCAATTTGGAACCGTTTACTCTTCAAAACCTCAAGTGTTTTGAATTTTATTAATTATTGTTCCAGCTTTTGTCTTTGCAGTGAAAACTTTTCTTATTGTTATATGTGATAATTTGGAAAATCCAATGTTATCCAAGCCAAGGGAGTGCTAGGTCTCTTCATGTACAGGAGAGACATTGACATCCGTCCTACATAAGAGAAAAAATACCTGAGGGTGCGTATTCTGTTGAGAATCGTCTAAAATAATGTTGATCATTTGGACCAATAAACCTATTATGCCTACCAACATTGGCGCGAAACCATTTGGAGGGAGAAAATAAGGTCGCCAGTTCACCTTGTCTGCATGATGATCGACAAAGGACTTAGGACCATCCATTCGTCTCAGTATACAAACTAGGGAGAACTCAATTTCTGTCAATATATATATAAATATTCGAGATGCCTGGGCAGTGTTCAATGGGTCACCCTTGATACAAATCGTAAGGTTCATTTGCACTGAACAAAAGTGGAGCAGGGGTGGAGAATTTGCACATATAGTAATAATAGATGATGGGCGCATATAGAGCAGAGAGTCTCCTAGGTTCTGACATATCCTAGAAACTGGAATGTTTATTCGTTTAGACAGCAGATTCAAAGTTGAGCAGCTGAGTGGCCATGAAGCCGGATATGGCCATAAAACTCTGTTATATGCAGTTTTAAAGCAATTATTCTGCATGTATCAAGGGCCTGTGTGGACCTATAATTTCATACTTATGTGACGCAGGTCTGCATGGCAGAATGGGTAAGAACGCATGTTCTTAAACATCTGTTGTGCTGATGCCGAGGTAAGCGGTTCAACTCCTACACCGGATATCTGGACTAAAATGTTGACTTGTCGTCCTTCACTTGGGGATGTAAAATACAAGTACCTCTGAAGTCGGGGTGGGTTCACCTGATAATGAGGGACCTGATAAAAAGGAAAGCTAATCCACACGCAAAATTCAGTCCATCGCTACTATAAATAGTGTGTATGGACTACGCTTGAGTTCAAAGCGAGTGGCGCCAAAAAAATAACAATACTTAGATGACTAAGAAGAAATCACTGTCATCTGAGGGGGGGGGGGGGGGGGGGGGGGGGGGGGGGGGTTATAGGTGGCTGCAAATGATACATGAAGATGGATATGAGCAATAGATTTGCATTTAGCCTTAATGTTGTAGCTGCTGTGGATGTGATATCTTCACTGATTTGCTTGTTTGTGAGACTGATAAGGTGGTCAAAACTCTGCAGAGAGGGACAGTTTAATACTAGTGGTTTGTGATTTTCTATTTCTTGAAGAAACCTATACATTTTAAAATATTTAAAAAAAAACGTTAAGTGAAAGTTACTTTATTGGTAATTTGGTTTAATTACATTTACCATGGTAACATTTCATATTCTCTCTGGGTTCCAGAAAAAGGACTTTCTAGTCCTACTATTAACAGGTTTTCTGAGTGTGTGTCCTATCCAGTGCCAGCATCTATTCCTCACCTCTTGATTCATTGGGGTTTGTTTATGCCAGAGACCTCCTTGTTGTTTGGTCTAGGGTTTTAACATGATGTAACAGTTTCCTCTCTACCTCACTCTCTACCATGAACAATATTTGACATGTATGGTTCATGTATGTATTGCAAAACAAAAACGAAGATGCTGAAGTATAATTCACAAAAGTGTCAACTTATAAAGGATTACCAAGACTTTTGTAAGGTGACAGATACTTTATTCACATAAAAATTTATATTTCTCAGCTTGGGAGTCCTCTCCCTGACTATGTAATTTTACATAGTGAAAATTATCCATAGTTAAAGCCCAGTCTCTCTCCCTTTGTGTATGTGCGAATTCCTTTCTACTGAATATATACTGAATTTGTGACTTCATAGATCTTTGTCATAGCTGATGCTGTCAAATCTGCAACTAATTCTCTCATCGGATTGTTTATGTTATATGTATTACTACTCTGTTTAAATATCTGTACCCAGGATTATCCCTATTCCTTTTTTTTAATCTTTTTCCTGTTATCTGTTAGTCTATAACTTCATCTTTCTATCCCTTATGAGTCATAACAGTGTAGTTCTTTAAAAAGCTCTGCATTAGTGATTCTGTTATACAGTTAAAGTCCCATTCTGCACACGCACCAATTAATGAATGTTTTTACTTTATTAATAATTGTTTATTCATTCTCCAGGTTTCTTATCCATACAGCAGTATTCTGTAAGATTTGAATACTCTAAATTGGGTACTAGGTTTAATATCTCTTGACTTCCACAAATTTCCTAGTGCAATGAGAGTTTTTCTTGTCCTTTGTATTCTTATTTTAATATCTCAGTCTATTTCCCCCTCTTTAACTACTTTGCTACCTAAATAGTTTATGATTCCACTTATTAAGTGGAGATTTGGTTGTCATTTACTTGATTTATTCTCTTTATCTTGTCTTTCCCCTGTGAATTTGTTTTACCTATTTGTTGTGACTTCCCATTAAGTGTGTTTAATTTATGTTGAATTTGACTTCATGTGTGAGCAGGAGGGCAATGCCACCAGTGTAGTCCAGATCATCAAGCTGCTCTTTCACAGTCCACTGAATTTCATTTCTAGTGTTTTCATAATCCAGTCTAAATGTATCTGTTAATTTTCTTTCATGAAGAACTCTGGATAATATTAAAACATTTATAATGGAGATGTACCAGCTCTGTGGCCTAGGGGCAGTGAACACATTTCACAACTGATACAAAGTAGAGGATTTGATGCCAGCTGCGGGTGATTTGAAGGATGATCACCTTGCACTGATTCTGATGGTATGAGCGCCAGCCATTCAGAACATAAAAATTGCCTAGTGAATTACAAACAGTAATAACATGTTGGAGTTCATTCTGACATCCTGTAAAGGACATGTATTAACTATTTTTTTTTAAAATAGGAAAATAGTTTTTTGTAGATTAATGTTATGGATACCTTGGACTGCTAGAGTAACTAACAATGATTACCTGGCAAAGGCCAATGAAAGTACAACATTATATACAATTATTAGAAAGTGATAAACAATATTCTGTTGTCATGTAGTGTGAAATGAAGCACTGGAAAATATGCTAACCGGAAAGATCAGCAGTAGAAGAGGCAGACCTAGGGATATTATTCTAGATGGCCCAAGATGCTGAATAGCGAGGCAGAATATCGTCAATAGAATTGATTCAGAATACAAAGAACTGTGATCCATGGAATATATATGAACGTCTACATCATAAGGCAGGGCAAATGATGTTGATGTAAATTTTGTGGATGTTAGTTTTGTTTTATAGTTTCACAGATAATTCCATCCACAGTGTAAAATGATTACGAATGTAACCAGTAAAATACTAGAAGAAAATATATCATATGTCGTGCTTGTAACCACTGAACAGATTCTATAAGATCACGAGAAGATTATTGTCAGCAGAATGACATACCATTATTTTAAATCAGAAAGTATACAGGTTACAAATATATGTAAATTATACATTATACATCTGTCAGTTGCTTGTATGCATGTGTCCATGTGTGTGTATGCAACTTATTTTTATAAACCAATAAAGTAAGCATTATCTCTGTTCATTCTCATTGTTGTCTTTCACAGCCTGTTGTATTGGTTGTTGTGGGTCTACTTTCAAATTTTCTTGAAGGCCTTGACTGACTTTATTGTGCTGTTCAGCTGTATGTTTTCTTACCTGTAATTAAAATTAAGATATGTTGTCAACAAGGCATTTAACAGAGAGAAACACAAAATTATCACTACGTTACATTGTAACATGGATGGATAAGATACACTATTATTAAAGATTATTTATTGGTAGCAACCAGCAATTATTTAGGAAAACATCACCATGGTGTCAGAAAACTATGAGTACTATAATTATACAGTGACCATATAATGAGGTCTACAAAAACATGCCAGGGGTTTAAGATGGTTGGGAAAACATTAACGTATGAACTGCTATTTTTATGTCATCATAGCAGTAAAGGATTATCTCAGATTGCACACTTTTTGTGAACACTTATTTTACATTTTGGGAATGATCTACTGAATAAAATATCACACTATCAAATTGAGGAAAGTTACCTTTTCTAATACTCACCTCAGCAATCTTGTTACGTACAATGTTTAGATGATTCTGTATATACTGGGCATTTGGATCAAGCTGCTGTGTTTGGACTAAACATTTTTCAGCACGCAGCAGTTCTCCACGCTCCACATATACAACACAAAGGTTGTGCATGGCTTGACTGTTATTTGGATTTCTACTCAAAATGCTGTTAAAATTCTGTGCAGGTGAAACATACAGACTTCAATTCACATGATAAGAACAAATAACACTGCTATTACGATTATTTATCATAGGCCATAAATATTCTGAATTGTTACCAAATAAATCATGGGTATTTTATTGCTGGTATCAACACTGCAATTAAAAATGAGGATCATTGGAATATTTTTTAAAAGTCGCTTAAAAGTCGACAGGGTCAACTTAATTGCACCGGGTTTTATCCCATATGACTCGGTCTCTTTCCACAGTGTGGAAAGCATCGCACAAAACACGAACTCTGTAGCTCAAGAGACGACCCACAGAGATCTCTGAAAAATTTCACTTGTAAACCAAAAAGAAGTGGCCCAAAATCGAACCAACAACTTTCGGAGCCCGAGTCAAATGGCTTGACCACTTCGCCATGGAAGTAGAATATTTTCCACTTATTTTCCAAATGGAATATAATTGGAATATGCATGGTCATTATACATCAGCTTTATTATAATTTATTATATTATCAATATACATTATACATTTGATCAATTTTATAAATACTTCTTTTGTCTCCTTCAATTTTTTTTTCTTTTTCGTTTTCATTTGAGAGAGAGACAGAGTGAGAAAGAGAGAGAACCATTAATAGAAGTATCATTTATAGATGCTTTGAGTAACTGACCCTTTAACTATTTCAGTCCCAAGCAACACATAGTGTATGATGGGTTCTTTCCAAGAAATCCCAGCCATCATGTTGTGTGCTCTCCTGCTTTTTATATTTGGTCAGAATATACTAAAAGAAATCTGACTTCCCCTGCAGCCATTTCCTTTGTGTATTTAGGCTCTTTTAAGGTAATGCACTCATAAGTTTTAATCATAAAAATAACACCAGCTCTCCAAATAAATTCCTAAATCAATCAATCAATCAATCCAAATAAATGTACTGAATACTGATGAAAGAAAACACAATATCTTTCAGAAACAAGCTTGAAATTATTGAACGATTCAGTTAAATAGAAGAGAAGCGTCAAGTATTTAATAAATATTTTGAAATATCAATGGAAGAATATACCTCCAAATAAGAACCCCAAGAATTATCACTAAGGAAATGCTAGATTTCATGGAATGAAGAAGAATGGTAAAGTATGATGAATATCATAAATTAAATAGAGAAATGCAATGAAGCTTAAGAGAAATGGCTTAATAAGTGTAATTGTAGAATCGATAGCATAATATTATAAGAATAAGAAACATCTGCTGAGACAGACCGAGCATAAATGAATTGAGAAGTGCAGTGACATCTATATGTAATAAGTATGATAATATAAAAATTAACTTAATGTTCGAATAAATATTTCATATAGATACATATTGTGAGATGTGAGCTCTCTAGTAAGTATTGAGAATTATTCTCTATAGTGATGACTTGGTTCCAAGCAACACACTCATTATGTAAATGCTCATGAGCTGGCCATGCAAAGTGTGCAGGATGCTGTTGCTGATCATCTGTTATAATCACAGAGAACTGAATTGCTATATCTTTCTGGCAATCTCATAGTAGAAAATAGGTTAAATTACAGCAGAGATCACAGTTGATCCTTCCTTCAATTCACAAATTGTGTTGCGTATCCCTTACGGGACGTTGCAGTCAAAACCGGCATTTTCAGCTGCTGTTGATGTACTAGGCAAGTGTTACGTTCAGTAGTTTGCCATTGCTATCTGAACGACCGGCCCCTATACCTTTTTCGAAAAAACCAGCACCGCCGTGTTTCGAACCCGGGTATACGGGCTCACAAACCGCGTTCGCAAGCCCTTAGGCACAGAGACCGGTTCAATACACAAGCTCTCTTTTAAAAATTCAAAACAATGTTTTCCCGTGGTGAATTTGAATAACAAAGACACAAACAATAGATTGCACATGTTCACAAAGTAATGTCAATTGTCTACCACGGTAATTTTAAACTGACTAACATGTCTTTCTGCTTGCACAAGGCTGGCTTACGTAGGTTGATCATTATAGCTTCTGTAAACTTTAACATACTGAAACTTGACAAAGGGAGTGGTGCAGTACTGATGGACATGTCAGACTACCAGAGAAAAATGGAAGAAATATCAGATGAATCTAAATTCAAGGTAGATCAAAAAGTAAACAAGTCGGAGGACCTGGATGCAAAAATGAGGAAAGAGATCCAGCCACTTGTGAATGTGAGACTTATCAGTGAGGCCACTGCAAAAACACTCACACCGCGTGGCTTCCAAACTCCTTAGATGAACGGTCTACCTAAGCTTCATGAGCTCGGCATCCCGCCAAGACCGATCCTGTCCATGGTTAACGCTGCACAACACCGAATGGCGAGATGGCTAGCTCACACCTTAAAGCCAGTACAACAGTTCTTTGATCCAAGAACACTCAGAGATACATTCGAACTGGTGGAATTATTGGATACCATGGACATAAATAATAAATACATGGCATCCATGGATATTGCCTCCCTATTCACCAACGTTCCATTAGATGAGAACGTGAAAATAATAAGTGAACGCATTAGAGACAAACAACTAAAACTAGGCATGCCATCAGCTATTCTAGAGAGGCTATTAAAATTATGTACCGTCAACATACAATTCAACTTTCTAAGAAAGTCACACCGCCAAATTGACGGAGTGCCATGGGGAGTCCGCTTGGGCCTATTCTAGCGGACATCTTCATGGCACATTTAGAAGAAAAGAGATCTTCGGACATCAATAACTTGGCCTTCTACTGTCGTTACGTGGACGGTATACTAATTATCACCACAGACGAGCTACAAGCAACGTCGTTCCAGGCCACAATGAACGTGACACATAAAAACATCTCTCTATCTATAGAACACGAACACAATGAAGCATTGCCGTTTCTAGATATCCTAATGAGACGTAGAGCAGACGGCACAATTCAAAGATTGGTGTACCATAAAGAAACATGGACTGGCCAATACTTAAATTTTCAGAGCTTGGCACCTGTCCAGTACAAATGGGGCTTAGTATGGCCCCTGTTTGACCGTGTTAGGAAGATATGCACCCAGGACACACTGACAGAGGAATTTGAAACTCTGAAGAATGCCTTAAACCTGAATGGGTACTCCACAGGATTTATAAAGCGCCACTACCAACAACCCAAACCAAAACCAGAAGAAACTACAGCCCCTAAACTCAAGGTATTCATCCAGCTGTATGTACCTGACGAGATGCAGCGAAATATGCCAGGCAATAAATCATGCAATTTATTCTTTGTGTTTGTTAAGAATGCCCTACTTTCAGGAGAAAATTTTTGGTCAGTAAAATGTTCCTAACCAAGATGAATTAATGCTGGATGCTGATAGCAAAAGTAAAGACATAAAAGCAAATGTAAGTCTATAATGTTTAGTTTAGTTAGTTTAGTCAATGGACCAACATCACGGCACACGAGTGCAACCCATAAGTGCTCCGTTCTCCTCCTAACTCAAATCTGAGTCTGGAGAAACTAAGTTCAGTGCACGAACTCTGTAGCACCGGCGAGGATCCTGAAAATACTTTGGGTAAATTTTTAACTCAAAATATTTTTGCCCGGGCAGCGCCGTTAGGCTACTCTTTTTTGATTTCCAACTGCCAAGGGATTTTTTATGTGCACAACAATACACACAAGTGTCCGATCTCACTACCCAGAGACCAGGGGAAATTTTATTACTAGAAGTCCACATGAAAAAAACCCGGTCATCACCAGGGCTTGAACCCAGGACCTCCAGCACTTGAGGCAGACACCATACCTTGAGACCATGCAGCACCTCTATGTTGTTGTTTGTCCATCAAGAATGATGATGACCATTCATTTCATCCAGTTAAAAGTATGGAGCCCTGAGTTCTAATATGGCTGATAAGGCCTATTTTGGCTCGAAATGTTCTTTGACAATGTGGACAAAGAATGCTTGACGTTTCTGGAGGAGGATTTTCTGCAGTGGTTTTTCTGTTCTGTCTTTTCTTCACAGTTCTTGCAGTCCTGGTTGCCTCACAAGTGACTGCACCCTTGCGTAATGATGCACACCACGAATTTCGGTCTCTGGCTGCAGTCTCCCAGGTGTCATGATGAATTCCAAAAGCATTCAGTGAGATTTTCAGAGTGTCTTTAAAGCATTTCCTCTGGCCGCCTTGGGAGCGTTTACCACAACACAGCTCGCTGTAAAAAATGTGTTTAAGGAGCCTGTGATCTGGCATGCGAGTCAAGTGACCAGCCCAGCGAATCTGATTCTTCATTAGTAGAATGTGGATACTGGGCATGGATGCTCTTTCTAGGACTTCAGTGTCTGGGATCTTGTCTTGCCATTTAATCTTCAGTAACTTCCTAAGGCAGACTGTGGAAGTGGTTTAATTTCCTAGCGTGTCACTGATAAACAGTCCAGGTTTCACAAACATATAGCAGTGTGGATAATACAACTGCTTTGTAGACTTTCAGCTTTATTTGCAGGCTTTTTCCATTTCTGTCAGATACATTCTTGTACAGTCTACCAAAGGCCATACTGGCCTTGGAGATTCTTGCATTCATTTCATCATCAATTGTGGCAGCTTGTGACACAGTGCTGCCAAGATAGGTGAATTTGTCCACAACACTTAGACTATGACCATTCACTTTGATATTCGGCACAGTGTGATTATTCCCTGGAGCTGGCTGGTACATAACTACAGTCTTCTCCAAGTTGATGATAATGAGCCCAAAGTTGGCACTGGCATGTGAGAAAGCTGAAACATTATGTTGCATGTCCGCCTCTTAGTTGGCGTATAGAGCGCAGTCATCAGCAAACAGGAGCTCTCTGACGGTGTCGCTGTCAATTTTGGTTTCAGTTTTCAGCCTTCTGAGATTGAATAACTTTCCATCCATGCGGTAGTTGATGTCTATTCTAATGTCGTCGTTCTCGAAGGCATTCGTCAGCATAGCTGAAAACATGAGGCTGAACAGTGTTGGTGCCAGGACACACCCTTGTTTCACTCCATTGGTGACAGGAAAGGGCTCAGACAGTTCACCATTTTCCTGCATGCCATCATGATATAGCTGCACTATTTGGACAAACTTTCGTGGACAGCCATATTTTGCCATAATCTTCCACAGTCCTTCTCTGCTGACTGTATCAAAAGCCTTGGTAAGGTCAATGAAAGTGGAGAACATTTTGCAGTTCTTTTCCTGACATTTCTCTTGCAGCTGCCTTGCAGCGAAAATCATGTCAACAGTTCCACGTTCTTTTCTGAAGCCACACTGGCTCTCAGGAAGAAGACCTTGATCGAGATGGGCTGTGAGGCGATTGATTAATTCTGGCGAGTATCTTCCCTGCAATTGAAAGCAAGGAGATGCCTCTGTGGTTGTCACAGGATTGGCGGTTTCCTTTTCGTTTGTAAAGGTGGACTATTGACGCGTCCTTAAAATCTTGTGGCATGGTCTCGTTCACCCATATGTTTGTAAAGACTTGGTGAAGCTGCTCTGTTAGGACCGGCCCACCTGCCTTGTATATCTCTGCCGGGATGGAGTCCGGACCAGGTGCCTTGCTGCTGGAGAGTTGCTGGATGGCTTTGTTTACTTCCACTATGATTGGCAGGTCATCAAGTGTATCATTGATGGGAACTTGAGGAAGGCAGTTGATGGTTTCATCATCGAAGAAGGAAGTTGCATTTAAGATGTTGCTGAAATGTTCTGCCCAGCGCTGAAGGATGTCTTTCTTATTGGTGACCAATGTTCCCCCATCTGCACTGAGGAGGGGAGCTGTGCCTGGTGATATAGGACCATAGACTGCTTTCAGTGAGTCGTAGAAGTTTTTCATATCATGTCTGTCAGCAAAGCCTTGAATTTCATCAGCTTTGCTGCTCAGCCAGGAGTCCCGCATGTGCCGAAGTTTCTGCTGCACTACTCTCTGAATGTTCTTGAAGGCATCTTTTTTTTATGTTGACTTCAGGTCATTCAAATGTGCCTTGAGGAGAAGATGTTTCTCGGCCAGCAATTGGTTGATGTCTTCAAAATTTTCATCAAACCAGTCTTTATGCTTTCGGGGGGGGGGGGGGGGGGGGGGGGGGGGGGGGGGGGGGGGGGGGGGGTTTGGACCTAGGATTTCCATAGCAGTGTTGTAAATTATGTCCTTTAGGGCTCTCCACTCTGTTTCTGTATCCTGTTTAGCTGCAGCATTGGGCTTGAGGCGGTCTTCCAGCATATTTTCAAATGACAGCTGCATTTTCTTGCTGTTTAGGTGGGTGGCATTTAGTTTTTTTTGCATTTTCACCCCTTGAGGACGCCGTGGTGGTTTGATGTGAATGTTTATTTCCGAGATAATGAGACGATGGTCTGTCCAACATTTGGCACCACACATGGAGTTTGTCACCCGAACGTCTTGTCTGTCACTCCTCCTGACAATGACATAGTCAATGAGGTGCCAATGTTTCGATCGAGGGTGCATCCATGATGTCCTGTTTCTCATGGGGAGACGGAGAATTGTGTTGGTAATCAGGAGATCATGTTCAGCACATGTCTGAAGAAGGAGGAGTCCATTGCTGTTATAATTTCCGACTCCGTGCTTTCCAATAATGCCACCCCAAGAGGTGGTGTCCGTGCCTACTCTGGCATTGAAATCCCCAAGGAGTATAAGTTTGTCTCCTTTGGGAACAGATGTTAATACATTGTGCAGATCCTCATAGAACTTGTTCTTGACATCATCTTCATTGGTCATAGTTGGTGCGTAGACACTCACAATGGTTGCATGCTTCCTTCCATTCAGCAGAGCAATTTAATGGTCATGAGCCTGTCGTTTATAGCCTTTGGAAATCCAGCTAGTTTGCCGACCAGGGCCAACTTAATGGCAAATCCCACACCGGATTGGCGTCTTTCCTCGCTTTTCCTTCCACTCCAGAATAATGTGTAGCCGGCACCTATTTCACAGATTTGGCCTTCTTCTGCAAGTCGTGTCTCGCTCAAGCCTGCAATGTCGATGTTGTACCTGCCCAGCTCTCTCCCAATCAGTGCTGTTCGTCTCTCTGGACCCGACGCGCCATCTCTGTCAAGTAGGGTGCGTACATTCCAAGTTCCGATTGTTAAGGGAATATGGTTTGCTCTTTTAGCTTTGTTTTTTCTTTTTTGTATGTCGACTGTAGTTTAGGGTACCCACCAACCGCAGCTAGCTGATTAGGTAGTGATGGAGCAGACAATGTTTAGGGCACCTTTTCTAGCCCCTTCCTCATGCTATGGAGGTGAGCAGTGTGTTCCTATAGAGGGCTGCTCAGTCGCTCAGGGGGCTGCCGAATCCCACTGCTGCTCCGGTCAGTAGAAGACGACCATATGCCTGAGCCGCCTGTGTGCAGGTCTGCGACTACGGCTACCAGTGTACTCACGCCTGCCGCTTCAACGCTCGCCCATCGCCACAGGGCTTGAAAGTGATATATGACGTTGGATGAAGAATGACTTGCGCGATGAATTGGATTAAAGTGAGGAAGAGTTGCGCAATTCGTCGACCTCACTCTCTCGCCTGAGTCCATCTGAATCCAGTGGCAGAACAAGTCAAGACGACGAGACGAATACAGGTGCAGTGGATGACCAGGGCGCTCTACGTGCCTTGACGTGCTCATTACGTTCCACAACGCTTTGCAGGTAAACGACCGGTGTCGCATGCTGACAGCTACTAGGAGCCGCAGGCGTCACCTGGGTGTCAGGCTTGGACCAGTGGGGGATGGGTCCTGAAAAGCACATGAGCGTCATCCTTACCAAAGGTTCTACCAATGCCTGACACCCTGTACCCCCTCCCCCCCCCCCCCAAGCCCCTCTATAATGTGTATGTCTAGACTGTACTGTTGTATAGGGTCATATTAACAAGATGGAGGATAGGCAGTTTGAACTGTTAAGGTCTCTGTAGTGTTTGTGCTTTTGCCTACGGTTTGCAAGCATTTTTCTCTTGGACTGGTAGTCCATGGGTTCCGTCGCCTTGCTAATGAGTTGAGTGCATGGAGCAACACTGTGAGTTGTGAATTTCATGTGGTGTGCTTTATATCTGTCTGCGGTTGTTTGAAGAGTGAACTGCATGTTGGAAAAATGGTGCACAACCTGTCGCTGAACTTACTGGGTTGTTTTTTGCAGAAATGTGTGGAATTCTTTTACATCTGTCCTGTACAGTGACCTGCATGTTCGGAACAATGGCTACCGGCTGTTGCTGAATTGACTGATTTGCCTTTTCGGTTCATGAGTGCATTTTTCAGGAGACTCCTGGGAGTTGGCATTGAAGCTACGGAGTTTGTGCTTTAAGCGACACTTTCGGCGGGTCACCCTGCAGTAAAAGACAGAGCCATGTGAGAAAACCCGGGTCAATGAGGTCTTTCTGTTGACTGCCGAGTCCATCGACAATGAACTGTGGTTTTCGTGGATGAATTTTGTGTTGGCATTCTGGCGGTGGCATTATGCACAGTGTACCTGTGTGGGCTGTTGGATTGCCGAGACTCCTGTCTATTCCACTTTTCACATTGGACAGTGGGGAGCATTTTGTGTGATATTCACTGGCACAGGAATGGAGCATAATGGGGACGATCCATTGCCGTGAAGTTGGAACCTCGACTAACTAACTAACTAACTAAGAAATGTGTCGCTGCTGGTTTTCTAGTGACTGCAGCTTCGATTGACGATGAACTGTATATTTCACGGCAGACTTTTGTGTTGGCATTTTGGCAGCAGCCTTATGCATAGCATACCTGTGTGGACTGTTGGTTTGTCGAGACTCTTGTCTGTTCCACTTTTCACATGGGCCAGTGAGGAGCATTTTGTGTGATATTCACTGGCACAGGAATTGATCATAATGGGGATGACCCATTGCTGTGAAGTTGGAAACGGGACTAACTAATTAACCAACTAATTAACTGAAACAGACAAGTGGAAATAAAGTGATGGACAGATGAAAAGAAAGATATTACATAAAAATTATAAAAGCTGATTGAAATCACAAACAGTTTTAGAAGGAAAATATTACTACCTTTTCTGCTGCATTCATGTCTTTCAAGTAATTCACATTAATATCCCCCATCAAAATAAGGCCTTTGTCATGATCTGGGTAGTGCTTTAAACAAAATGGTAAAAAAACAGTGCATCAAATATTATATTTTAACAGAAAGACAGCAAAGTAACAATAATGATCTATGGTACAGAAGTTTTCTCACAAATAAACTCTCAAAGAGGCTGATGTTAAAGTGATTCAATGAGAACCAATCCAGGGTCTCAAAGCATCTAAATATGGTTTCTCTTTCCTCTTTTAAGGGGGTTGAGTCGACCAAAATTGTGCACTTCCCTAGCTCTGAGGTCCAAGTGTGTCTGACTATGATACGTATCTGTTTAAAGTTTACTTCCTCTAGACAGATTACATCAAATGTGGTCTACTGGTGGGTAGGTTTTCTTTACAAACAATTTTACCAGGGTAGTGACCTCACACTCATGTGTTACTGGGGCCCTTAGCAGAAGCAAAGAATAGTAACACTCTAACCTATCATGCATGTTCTAAGAAGCAATTAAAAAGGGTTGTGCTTGGGGTTGGTTATCCCATTCTGTGGATAATTTCAGCTACAAAATCTAGCCAACCAAAAACAAATCTAAAAGAAGGAAAACAGAAAAATTCAGCTAAGTGAGCAGAAAGGAAGCATTTCTAGAAAAAGAGATGCAGGTAAAGTTATATTTGGATGTTTCATTATGGGTGACGGTTGATATATAAGTGCAATAGTTTTTTTTACATTTGATTTCATTTCGGTCTATTCTGCCATCTTCTGTGTTCCTACTTTCTGGCTATTTAAATTCTTTAGCTTATTTCAGTAATTAGGATATCTGCTAACCAGTGTTACTTCAGTTTTGGTTGTATTTATATTAATGGCTCTCCACAGATCTCAATCGTTGGTGATCTGAATCAACTCTGCTGATGGTATTCCTCCATGCCACCATCTCAATCCATCCAGAATCATTTCTCTGGGTCTGTCTCTGCCTCTCTTCCACTTGATCTTTCCATTGTCACGATGTTCTCCAATGCCTCTCTTCTCATTACATGACCGAAGAAAGATGTTTATCTCTTCCTTATTGTTGTATATAATGTTATAGTTTCATTAGCCTGTATCAGGCAGTCGTTGTTAGTTACTCTGGCAGTAAAAAGAATTCGCAACATTCGTCTCAGGAACCACATCTCTGTTGCTTCTAATTTCTTCTTAATTTGTTCATTTACATTCCAAGATTCACTGCCATACAGCAAAACTGGTTCTACTTAGCATTTCAGCACTCTCTTTCTTACATTCAGTGATAGCATAAGATACTCTTCATTTTCTGAAATGCGGCTTTTGCTTGCCCTATTCTGCTCTTAATCTCTGATGTACATCTTCCATCTGATGTTATAAATGCCCCCCCCCCCCTTTGTTTTTTGTTTCTTCGCATATCCTTTACAGGACATCGCTGTCAACATCAGCATCTTTCAGCTGATTCTTTATTTCTTGGCAAGATTACACTTAGTAGTTTGCATAAATGCCCCTAGGTATTTAAAATTATCCACTTGGTTAAGAATTTTCCCTTCTATTTCTATGTCACATTTTGGTGTCATCATTTTCTTTGATATCACCATTGTTACTGTTTTCTTCTTCTATTCAAGGTGAGTCCTTTCCTTGCACTCTCTGTTACTACAATGTCCAACAATTGCTGTAGGTCTGTTGAATTATCCGTCAACAACATTGTATCATCTGCATAGCGTATATTATTTATATTATAACCTCCAACTAGTATTCCTGGCATCTCTTTGATCTCTCTCATTATTACTTCGTTATATAGGGAGAAGAGATCTGGTGACAAGACACACCCCTGTCATACTCCTAGCTTTATCTGTTCATAACTACCCTCTTTATTTCCCATTTTAATTGCTACTACTTGGTTCCAGTAAATATTCTTTATTATTCTTAAATCTTTCCCATCAATGTTGATATCTTCTAACATTTTAATCAGTTAATCATGTTTTACTTTATCAAATGCCTTAGTATAATCTATGAAGCACAAATACATGATATGTCTTTCTGTTTCACTATTGACCTTTCTATTAGTGTCCATAATGTATATATTGCTTTGTTTGTGCTCTTTCTCTCCACAAATCCATTCTGTTCTTCACTAATTTCCATTTTTATTTTCTTTCTGGTTCTTCTCATTATGATTCTGAGTAGAAGCTTAGTGATATGGTTTATGAGATTAATTGTACGAAAATCTTCACATTCAATTGCTCTTGGTCTTTTTGGTATAGCTATAAATACAGATTTCAGCATATCACTCGGTAAATATCCACAGCTGTAAATATCATTCAACATTTTGGTTAATATATCGACTCCAAATACTTCTAATTCTTCTATTGTGATTTCATCTGGCCCAGCTGTTTTTCTTTTCTTCATATGTTTTATAGTGTCAGCGACTTCTTCTTTTAGAATAGGTGGGCCTTCTAAGTTACTTTCTTGTTAATTCTTCCCTTTCTCCATCATATAATTCTCTTATATACTCATTTCACCTCTTCATTATAGCACCTTCCTCCAATATCTTTCCTGTTTTTGATTTTAAAAACCCTGTATTTATTCTTATTTTTCTTCCCGTGAGCTCAATGATTTGTCTGTGCATATCTTTTGTATCTTTAACGGAATTTAATTCAATTTTTTTGCACTGTTCGTTTAACCAACTTTCTTTTGCCTTCACACATTTATCTTTTATTTCTTTATTTATCATAGTGTATTCTTGTTTGTAATTTTTACTCTGTTTTCTTTTGTTCATCAACATTAAGATTTCTTTATTCATCCATTTTTTCTTAGCTATTTGGCTTCTCTCCGGTAATATTTCTTTGCTAGTTTGATGAATGGAGTCCCTTAACATTTCCCATTGTTCATTTATATTCTGTATTTTAGCTATTATATTGTACCTTGAATTTCTTTATCTACTTTCAGAATCTCTTTATTAAGTCTCACATTCTTAACCATTTTTTCCCCCTCTATTTAATCTTACTTTTATTTGTCCTGATAGTGGTACGTGATCACTATTACAGTCAGCACCAGGCATTGTCTTTACATTAATTAAAGCATTTCTAAATCTATTATTAATAAGTGTGTAGTAAATTTGGTTGCGTATTTTCTTATCAGGGCTTTTCCATGTGTATAGTCATCTTTTATGTCATGGAGTACTGGTTTCTGATTTCCAACATCCGGACAAATGAGGAAAATATACTTAGCTGCATGCACTTCAACTCCAAGATGTCAATTCCTTTCACAAAAACAACCAGCAAGACAATCAAGGACATGTTTTCATTGCTGAAGCATCCACACATTTTTCCAGTGACAGATGTTGATTTCTCAGTTGAGCAGAATCTAATATTTGTATGTCAATCAGTTTCTCAGAAAGGTTTTCTCAAGATCTCATTAACCAGTGCCGCTTCTCAGAACCATGATACAATAAATACAGTCAGAAGCATAAAGGCCTGCCAGTGGATTGCATTAAAAAGTATGGCATGCAGGTGTTGAGTGGCCTCTTGTACCTGGAAGAGAAAGATTTCCTGCCTCACGGAAACAACCAGTCTGGCAATATTATGTTTGTAGACGATATATGCAGAATTTCCGACTATGAGAACCGTTTTCTGGCACACACTTCCCGTGTGTACACTTTGGTCGAGAAAAAACTGAAAGACCAAAACAAGAATGCCCTGGATACATTGTGCATTGGTCACTTGCTGTATGAGATGGCATTTGGATCAGAGCTGTTGTCAAAGTGCGGGATATGAATAAGCAGGACTAAAGACAGAAGTAAGGTAAGGACAGAGACAGGACGTAGATAAGGATCTTTAGAAGAGATAGATAGAGAGGAACAGGACAAGGAGGTATAACTTAAAGCAGTTATAAGACAGGACATAGACTAGGACACAGACGTGTCATAGTTAAGACACAACAGGGACCCACCACCAGGATGGGACAGGGGACGTTAGCCATGGGAAACTACCCGTAAACAGTAGTACGACCCCAGGTTAGCGAGTACGGATGACTGGACTACGTGACAGTTGACGCAGCACGCAGCGCTGCTGACCACACGAGGACTTTAGGACTAGCCAGCCAAGTGAACCTGTAAACTTACTCAGACCGGACTTGACAGTCAGAGCGACCAGACGTGTGCGACATTCCTAGCCACTGTGTAGTTTAGAAAGGACGCAATTAGACATAGCTAGTGCGAAGAATGTATTTGAGTATGAGTGCGATTAATGTATGCTCGAGAAGCGAGCAATGAATAATTGTGTGGGCATTATTGCCGATAGCAAATGTATGAGCTGAATCGCATAGAATAAATATTGATTTGTTTTGCCATTTGTACAATCGTGTTTGTGATCGTGAGGTACGAATGAAGTGGACCGCATGCCTGTATAGAATCCAGGTTGTTGACAAGCGGCCAAAGAGTGGTGTCAGAAGTTACGAAAGAACTCATTGCTCATTGAGTGTGATAATGTGAGAAGTTACAAAAGAACTCATGACCTAGTGAAAGAAAGAGTGATATCAAAAGTTATGAAATAATTCACTACCTACGATAGAAAGAGTGGAGAGCAAGAGTGCTTATGACAGAAAAAGTGATAAAGAAAAATTGCCTTTGAGAAAGTGTATACAATTGTGAAATATGTTAAATAGTAAATACAATGAATGGTAACATGTTTCACAGGAACATTTCAGCTGATGCCTCATGCCAGTGAAGACTACACGACAAAGACTAGACGACAACTGACACAATGATAGACAGAATTTAATAAATTGATTTCGCATTTCAGCATCCAGCCAGAACGAACAACGAGACAGACATATTGTTTATTATCATATCAACACATGTGTTTTTGTTAAATATTAATTGTTGCTGCTCTATATAACAGAATACAGAGTAGAAGCATTCAGAACAGCATTAGAAACTGAGCGGAGAGAAGACGACAACTCTAGTAAAAGCCCTGAAAAGCTGAAAGTATTCAGATAAGTACACAAATAGTTTTGATAATTACACGTTAGAATAGCATCTTCTGTTTTTAAATGCTGTAAATAGTTAGAAATATTGGAGGAAAGTTATTTCTTGGATTGTTGTGTGTAACTTAACTAACAAAAATGTCGACATTGAAAGAATGTATAGAAGCGGGTAAAGACCTGGGATATAGCGGAGATAAATAAGAACAGTGGGCATAGAAAAAGTACAGAGAACATACAGATAGAGTAGCAGCAAAGGAAAGAGACAAACGAGCACAGGAACGACAGCATCAAAAAGATCTAGCAGAAATGGCTGAAGCTAATAACCTGAAACAACTCGAAATTGAGACACAAACCCAGTTGAAGATGAAAGAATTGGAAATTGAATCTCACGTACAGATTGCTACAACAAAATTAAAGAGTAAAGAGGAAGAGAATAAGTTTAACAAGTACAAAGGGATAGTAAAACCCTTCTGCCAAGGAGACTCAATCTCTGCCTGGACCGAGAATGTAGAATTCCAGCTAAAATTCCAGGAAATACCACGAGAACATTGGGCGATGATCTACATGAAGAACCTCTCGGGGGAGCCATTAAAGGTAATAGAATCTATTCCCCAAGATCTAAGAAATGATTACGATTACATTCACCAACGCATTATGCAACACTTTTTGTTAGATGCCCCAGGGTACCAAATTCAGTTCTCCAAATTAAAACCAAAACCTAATGAAACATTCATTGATTATGTCTCTAACGTACAAAGTGTGTACAATAAGTGGCTGAACTCTGCAAAGGTTAATAAAAGCTACGAGAAGCTAAGGGACTTGATGATCATGGAGAAAATTATCTCGACTGTCCCAACTCCCTTTGCCAAATTTATACAGCAAGCTGATGTGGAGTCATTAGAACAGCTCGAGAAACGGGGTTCCACATATTTTTCGTCCAATAGGGACATATTTAAAACTACCACAGAAGAAAGTGAGATAGTGGCTTTTGCAAAGAGCAAACCTCAAAAACCATTCAAAATGAAAGATAGACAAAAACCCAAGCCACCTCAATGCCCACATTGCTAATATTTTCATGATCAATTTGCGATGTGTGACAAGAACCCAGGTTACCCATCTCACCTGGAGATGATGGTAAGAAAACAAGAAAACAAAAGAGACACATATAGACGAGCGGTCAAATGTTGTTGTTTTTTTTGCAAATCTTTTGGTCATTATATTTCTAGATGTGTTGGACGTCAGAGATTGAGAGCTACGAATGCGGTACTTGTCGATACATCATCTGAGAGTGGAAGCGAGCATGAGAGTGAGAATGAGGAAATGTTACAATACGGAGAGAATGTGGTAGCTGCAAGTGATATACTAAATTTTGATAGATGTGTAACATGTCATCAGTTTCATGAAGATGGAGTGCTGAAATGCGGGCACACAGTACGATTTTCAAGTGAAAACGCAAATGCAGCAGTTGCCTCCTGAGGCAAATTAGTATTCCACTACGGAATGGTAAATGATAAGCCTTGCCAGCTTTTGATCGATAGCGGGAGTACCTTGATCGGTCTTAGGAAGGAACTGGCTAAGCCAGAAGACTATACAGGCGGGTTCGTAAAATGCTGAACCTTTTCGGGCAACATAGAAAAATACCCGTTAGCCAAAGCCCATATAAACACTCCTTTCTTGTCCGGCACATTTACGTGCACCATCTTGCACAACCTGTGTACTGATCTGATAATCAGGTGCCTGCCAAAAGTGAAGAATTGTACCGCCAAAGAAATAAAAGCCTGGAGAGAAACCTTGTCCAATCAGGCTAATGCGGTAACTAGGTCGGAAACAAAGAGACAACAAGAAGACCTGCAAAAAGAAATGCTGCACCTAATATCACCAAGTGGTACAGTAAACAACACCACCAAAGAAAAATTTATAGAGGCAACGCGCCGACTCAACTGTATCACCTTATTTTAGATGTGTAGGTGAGAAACCGAAAATGATCAAAAACGCGTCACGGTATTTTAAATTAAACAATGGTATTCTCACTAGAACATACAAGAGAGATAACCACGAAATTCAGCAAACGGTACTACCTTTGAAACATCGACAAATAGTCTTACGAATCGCACACGATTCGCCGTTTGCTGACCATTTAGGTTATGATAAGACAAGAGCCAGAATTTTAGCTAATTTCTACTGGCCGAAATTTTGTAAAGACAAAGTATTTTTGTCGTTCATGTAACATTTGTCAACAGTTAGTAAAAAAAAGGGTAAACATGTTACAGCAGAGGTCCAACCATCAACATTGGCCTCCAGACCTTTTGAGTGTGTCGCTGTAGATATAGTTGGACCACTAAACCATGTGTCTAACAAAGGAAATCGGTTCATTCTAACTCTGGTGGATCTCTGTTCAAGGTGGCCAGAAGCGGTGGCGCTAAAATACATCAGTTCCAAAGATGTAGTCAACGTTTTTCTACATCTGTTTTCACATTTCGGATTTCCCCGTACCATCTTATCCGACTGAGGGACACAATTTATATCGGCTGCAACGCAAGCCCTTACTAAATTGCTAGGAATTAAACAGTGCTTTACTAGCCCATATCACCCAGCTGCCAACAGAATTGTAGAGAAGATTAACGGGGATATTAAACATATGTTGGCAAAGGTAACAGCAGAAAACCCATCTGACTGGGATACACTGTTACCAAAAGTGCTGTTTGCCTATCGAGAAGTCCCGCAATCAAGCACAGGCTTCTCACCATTTGAGCTAGTATACGGGGCCAACCCACGAGGACCCCTCAACATCTACGACCAACTGTTAACTAACACCTCAGATACTCAACCACCAGTATCACCATACGAGGTAGTCACTGAGACACGCGATAAGATCATGAGAGTGTGCACCATAGCGAAAACATCTTTGGAACGAAAAGGACAGATGTACCGCCATATGCCAACAAAGGTGCTAGAACCTTACACCTTGAACCAGAACAAGAGGTATTACTCCTATTACCCGATAAAAGGGACTTACTTTTAACGTCATGGCAAGGGCCATTCAAAGTAGTGAGGAAGATATCAGATGTTGACTATGAAATATCAATCAACAACAAATTGAAGATATCCCATATCAACATGCTGAAACCGTATTACTCAAGACATGGACAGCAGACAGAAGACGAACACAGTGCAACCATACCAACCAATCAGACAGAAGACGAACACAGTGCAACCATAGCTACCAGTCAGACAGAAGACGAACACAGTGCAAAAACACACAGGCAGTCAGACAGAAAACGTACTCAATGCAACCACAATAGTTAATCAGACAGAGGACGATGACATCGAACTACCAGTACCGACAGTAGACACTACTATGACATATAGAACCGACATTGACAGATGAACAAAAACAACAGACAATAGCGTTACTGACAGACTTCAAAGAAATCTTCTCAGACATTCCAGGTAGGACAGATAGGATACAACACTCCATTCTTCTTTCCGACTATACTCCGATAAAATGTCGACCATATTCTATCCCTCTGAACTATAGGGACAATCTCGATAAGGAAATTCTTTATCTTGAAGCGAGTGGAATAATTCAAAAATCTCAGTCTGAATACTCCTTTCCTATCGTTCTAGTGAAAAAGAAAGATTCGACTATCAGACTCTGCGTCGATTATAGAAAGCTTAACTCTATCACGAAAACAGACGCAGAACCAATCCCTTCCTGTGACGATCTAATCTTAAACATGGCAACATCGACCATCTTTTCAAAGCTGGACCCAACTAAAGGCTATTGGCAAATTCCTATGCATAAAGATTCCATTTATCTTACTGCCTTTGCAACACCTTTAGGTCTATATGAGTGGCGTTTTCTTCCTTTCGGCCTACGTAATGCGCCTGCAACTTTTGTCCATCTTACTAGGGATCTTTTACATGGAGTAACGAATACCCAGACGTATATAGACGACATCTGTGTACATACAACAGACTGGACAACACACTTACAAAAACTGAGACAAGTCTTCGAAAGAATTAAGTTGTTTGGACTTACAGTCAAACCAACCAAAGTTGAGTTGGGTTTGGAGGAAATAGATTTCTTAGGCCATACGATATCTAAAGGCCAATTGAAAACTGATGACAAAATTGTGACCAAAATTTTCAACCTCACTATGCCAACCAGCAAAAAGCAAGTGAGAAGTTTGCTTGGTTTGGTAAACTATTATAACAAATTTATTCCCAATTTGGCAGAAATCACCACTGTTTTTTCCAACCTATAGAAATCTAATGTCAAAATTGATGTTCAAGATGCTATTTTAATGAGTGCAATGTCAAAACTTAAGCATCTTTTTAGCAATGTTCCGATCCTTCGGTTACCTAACCCAAATTTACAATATTTTCTCAGGACGCACGCCAGTGCAGTAACCATAGCTGGCATATTGTGTCAGAAATATGACGGGATGCTCCACCCAATCATGTATGTAAGTCGCAAACTCACCCCAACTGAGGCTAAGATCGATGTCTCTCAATTAGAGGCTTTAGCTATTGTGTACTGTGTCCATAAATTACATAGATTCCTGGCAGGAACACACTTTGTCGTCGAAACTGACAACTCCCCGCTCACAGTCATGGAGACAGGAGTCCTGAAGAACAATAGCATTTACCGTTCGGCCCTGATACTTCAAAATTACTAATTTACTGTCAGACATATTAAGGGTAGCAGAAACACATTAGCTGACATTCTTACTAGACCCTCAAACTTTGTTGTGCAACAGAAAGACGACGCAACACCATCATCCTCATATACACCAACAGCAAAGTGTTGTCAGACAGATTTGTCACTGTGAGTGAAATTATGTAGATATATTCCTGAGTATCATCGTCTATAACCACTACATATATTGACAAAGAAGAATAGAACTGTGTAAATATACTTCTTGAAGAACATCGCGTTGAATATCGAACTATGTAAATATAAACTGTAGTGTAAAGTAGATATTCAAGGAAGGAAGATGCGACATCATCACCTCACCTGGAGTGACGACCAACTTAGCTTAGGTACTATAATAGTGTAAAATGTATATATGAATGATCTATGATATAATTTTTAATGAAGATTCACAATAAAATGTATTTTCTTGATGTTTAGTTTAGTGACAGAATGACATAACAACCTTTCTTGTCATTACGGTAGCAATAACCAATTTATTTACTTACTAATAGATACAGTGATAGGTAGGACGTAAATATCATTACGTTAATGACATCTTACAAGTCTCGTAAGAGACTACCATTCCATAGTTAACTATAGTATATTTAGGATAACTTAGTTTAATTAGAAGATAGATTAAGTTAAAATTATAACTTAGGGAGAAATCATTACCATCGTTAACTATAGTTTAGATTAAGGGAACCAACACATTTCACTTCATTTTGTTTATTTACTTAGATTATCTTCCCTTAGTAAATCTCAGCACACCAAATTACAGTATAGCATTTAGATAGAATAGTTAGCATACTTAGGATCGCCGTAAGCAATCCATTAAACACATAAATACTGTAGATAATATGGACAGTACTAATATACAGTACTACTAGTCGGCTCTATGAATGTTTAGAATGAGCCAAAATTTTCTAATTTTTTTTGCATGTTATTTTATTTTCTTATTTTAATGACAAATAGTTTTAAACTTGTGGTGTGTGAGCAAAAGACGAATGAAAGAAAGAAGAAGTGTATTAAATATTGTATGAGTGTATAATGGTGCTTTTTTTCCGCACCCATGAGTTTTTATAAATTGTCTGCGTCTTGTGTGTTACACATGTGCTTGTCTAGTGTTTGTTGCCACTATTACATGACAGCAATGGGAATATTTTCCAGCATCCCAGTTCGGCGGCGCATATCACAAATTAAGCATACACATTCAATTGTGACGTGCATAAACCAACCTGCGATGCTTGAAATCCTAACCCACATAAATTATAAACATACACCTATGTTTCTGATTTAAGCATACACTAAAAATAAAGAAACACGCAAAACAACCAGATATACAAACAGATAAAAATGCAGACAACAGTGTTATGAAAGGGGGGAAAAACTCATGTGCAGGGGACACAACAGACTTAGTAAATTTTGAGAACACATTGAAGGGTTTATCTACAAACGGAAGTTAGATAGGTGGACATCACCAAACACACAACATGTTGGAGGAACATTACACGGGAGCCATGAATTTTACTCATGTATTGTTCCCGTAATAGGAACAATTTGTTTGGGATGTCGGTTCATCGACATTGTGAAAAGCAGTGTGATAAACATATTGGCTTTGGTTCGATACAGCTTCCACATGTGTAATGTAAATGAGTGTTGACTCTAGCCAACCTTACAGTTATGCGACACTGATTATAAGCCAGTGGATGAATACAACAGTGTGACATCAGACTTTTATAGGTCAGTGGTTGTCCCAAGGACATGACTAGTTAACCCTAGCCAGCACTTTGACAAAATTAGACCCAACTAATTTTTTTTATACATGTTACGACAATATTGCGTCACACCTAGTGACTTGAAGTTGGTGACGCAATACGGGGAAGGGGGGGGGGGGGGCGCGCGACGACGACGACGAGAGCGTATCAAAGTGCGGGATATGAATAAGTAGGACTAAAGACAGAAGTAAGGTAAGGACAGAGACAGGATGTAGATAAGGATCTTTAGAAGAGATAGATAGAGAGGAACAGGACAAGGAGGTATAACTTAAAGCAGTTATAAGACAGGACATAGACTAGGACACAGACGTGTCATAGCTAAGACACAACAGGGACCCACCACCAGGATGGGACAGGGGACGTTAGCCATGGGAAACTACCCGTAAACAGTAGTACGACCCCAGGTTAGCGAGTACGGATGACTGGACTACGTGACAGTTGACGCAGCACGCAGCGCTGCTGACCACACGAGGACTTTAGGACCAGCCAGCCAAGTGAACCTGTAAACTTACTCAGACCAGACTTGACAGTCAGAGCGACCAGACGTGTGCGACGTTCCTAGCCACTGTGTAATTTAGAAAGGATGCAGTTAGACATAGCTAGTGCGAAGAATGTATTTGAGTATGAGTGCGATTAATGTATGCTCGAGAAGCGAGCAATGATTAATTGTGTGGGCATTATTGCCGATAGCAAATGTATGAGCTGAATCGCATAGAATAAATATTGATTCGTTTTGCCATTTGTACAATCGTGTTTGTGATCGTGAGGTACGAATGAAGTGGACCTCATGCATGTATAGAATCCAGGTTGTTGACAGCTGTGCATTGGTCACTTGCTGTATGAGATGGCATTTGGATCAGAGCTGGCTTCTGCCCATCCAAAACCCCAACATTTGATTGGTCACCAGTCTCCAAGCGTTGTGGAGAATTTAAATTTCATCTTTGAAAATGACAGTGGAACTTATCCCACAATACAAGAGATTTCAGACCATCCATTCTTCAAGACTGTTCAGTTGCCAGAAATGATGATGTACAACCCATTAAAGATATATCTGAGCGAGCCCATGAAGGCCTTACTGAAAACTGTCAAGAAAAGAAAGCCTATGAAGCCAGTCAAACCAATCTCTACCAGGAAGAAAAGGACATCCGGGCAATCAGAGCCACAGACACCAACAACCCCAGTGACACCAACAACTCCCTCGACTCCAAGAACACCAACAATACCCTCAACTCCTGCAGCACCTAGTTCAACCTTCAAGTTACTACCACCTCCACCACCACCACCACCAGTTCCCAGTGAAACTTCTGGAAGACAAGCATTTCTTGGGGACATCAGAAAGGGCTTAAAGTTGAAACGAGCACAGACCAATGACAGAAGCGCACCAAAAGTTTGAAGAGATTTCTGTTGCATTTTAGGGAATTATGAGGAAGCGGGAAAAAAATTAGCAAATAATATTTCATAGAATTGTTGTATTGTACCTAGGAAGACAGCCAATATTTGTAATTAATTGTTCATTGAACTGTTGCACAATAGAAAAGTTCCCTAGAAAGCAGGCAAACAGTCATTGATATTTCATGGAATTGTTGCATGGTGGAGAATTACCCTAGGATGTGGACATAAATGATACTAGTAAACTACGTACAATTGTTGCATTGTACCCTAGGACAATAGAAAACTTCCCAAGAAAGCAGGCAAGTAATTTTAAATGAATATTTCATGGAACTATTGCACTATAGAGAACCATCCTCGGAAGGAAGCATGTATAGGGATTGGTAATGTCTTTGATTTCTTGTGGAAGATTGTTCCACAGCAGAGCTGCAGAGTACGTTAAGCTTGTTTTGTATAAGTCATTCCTAGGCTTCGGAATGTGCAATATATTTAATCGTTCACTGTGTCTAGCATTATATTTAAACAATGGCCAAAGGTAGTTTGGGGCATTCCGATGTAGGACTTTATGTATTAGTTTGGCCTTTTTGAAAAGCGGGCATTTGCAGAGTGGTAGTAACTGAAGGCGTTTATGCAGGCTAGGATTGTCAGATAAATGTTTGCTATAAATTAAACTCATGGCCCGTTTCTGGAGTGAGTAAAGTTGCTTGGTGCTTGAATTGGAACAATCGTCCAAGATTGTAGAGCAATAGTCAAAATGTGTCTGCATGTGAGAAGTATAGAAAATTTCCCCTGTGTCCTCATCAAGGAAATTTTTAATTTTGGCGAGTTGGTAGACTTTTTTCACTGTTTGTTTAATGAGGGCTTGAACGTGGGGAATAAAGGTTAAGTTTCTATCAATGATGAGGCCTAATGTTTTGTGCTCAATTACACTTTCTACTGGCATGTTATCTATGTGGAAGTTGAAGTGATCTGTGTGAATTTAGAGTTTGAAGTCTTTGTCTAGTTGTTAATAACATTGATTTTGTTTTAGTGATGTTAATTTGCATACGGTTTGCATAGCTCCACCAAGCTACATTATTTAATTCTTGTTGCAAAGACGACTCCAGCAAATTATAGCTTTCAGTGTTTGTTTACACTGTACAGTCGTCTGCAAATAGATCGCAGGACGACGAAAGATGCAATGGTAGATTGTTAATATAGACGACAAATAACAGAGTGCCAAGAATAGAGCCTTGTGCTACTCTAATATTGAAGGTAGTGGTTTCTTCTTCTTCTTCTTCGTTCATCCGGAGTTTTTTTTTTCGGATGTGATTGCGTTGTGCCTGTTTACAGCAGAGCTGCGTTCTTGCGCCGTTAGGCCGACACATCCGACTTCTGCGGGCATTTGTTGACCGGGTTAACCTTCCCGGGGGTAGTGGTTTGAGACAGAGATTTATTGTGTGATACTACTTGCTTTCTGTTTGACAGAAAAGATGTTATTAGAGTCACTACATTAGGTCCAATTTTAATTGTCTCTAGTTTTTTAAAATTAAAATAACATCGTCTATCATATCAAATGCTTTTCTGAAATCGATAAACACAGCTCCACACTACACTGTTGTTGTTTATATTCTGGTGCCAGTTTTCTATCATGTTTGTTAGGGCCTTATGGTAAGAATATTTTGGTCGAAATCCTGTTTGACTGTCAACAATAAGCTTGTTGCGAACTAAATACTGTAATGTTATTTTATGGATGTGTTTTTCTAGTGGTTTAGATAGTGATGATAGTAAGGAAATGGGTCTGTAATTGTTCAGGAGACCATTGTCCAATGAACCAGATTTAAGAAGAGGATTATGGTCGTCACTAGGAAGAACAAAATACCACAATGTAATATACAAATGGGAATATTCTTCAACAAGTGAATCGGTACAATTATCTTGGAAGTCATAACATCTGATGCGAGATGCCTTGTAGAGATTAGAACAAGAATCGCCATGGCGAAAGTAGCCTTTAGCAAGATGAAAAACATACTGACCAATAAAAAGATGTCAATTGAAACGAGAAAAAGCATGTTGAGGTGCTATATAGAGCCTGTTCTTTTGTATGGATGTAAAACTTGGACAATGAGCAGTCAAGCTGAAAAAAACATCTGAAGGCTGTAGAAATGTGGTTTCTGGGGAAAATGCAAAGAATACCATGGACAGACAGAAAAACCAATGACCAAGTACTACAGGAGACAAATGAAAATTGTAAATTGATTAGGGAAATTAGACATAGACGGTCAAAAAATTTTTGACATGTTATGAGAAGACATGGATTAGAGAACTTAGTGACAACTGGCAAGATCAAAGGGAACAGACCAAGGGGAAGACCAAGAAGACCTGGATGGCTTGGCCACATGGAACGGTAGAGACAGGAACACTGAGCAGATCCATGACTCTGATGATCGAGTGAAATGGCGAGTCATGACCTCCCACGCTTTCCGGCATGGTACATGATTGATTGATACACATTAAGGCTTAAAAAAGCGATTAGGCTTAAAATATTTAGAGTGAATCATGTTTAGAAGTAGTTGGAAAAAGAGAAAGAAACTATTCTTGATAACACCAGAAACCCTTAAACAGATAGACCAAAAGAGAAGCAAGAAAGCAGATTTAAATAACAGCATAACCAGAGCGAGCCCAGGAAAAATATACAGCAGGTAATAAACAAGTTAAGAAGCAGATAAAGGTGGATAAAAGACAATTTATAGATGACCTAGCAAGAGTGGCAGAAGAAGCAGCATCAAAAGGAAACCTCAGAGACCTTTACAACACAACAAGAAAGATAGCCAAGTGGACAAAAACAGAAATAGAAAATGTCCCAATACATTAAGGATCAACTTAAAAGATGAGCCGAATACTTTGTGATACTCCTAAATCGACCAATCCCAGAAGACCCTCCAGATATCCAGCTTGCAGAAGAGGATTTGAATTTTAACTGCGAGAAACCAACCAAGGAAGAGATTAGCAAAGCCATCAAACTACTAAAGATGGAAAGCTACTGGTCCAGATGGCATTCCATAAGATGCTTTTAAAACTAATGTAAACACCTCTACTGAATAAATGACGAGGACCATTCATTCATTGCATCTTTTGATGAGGAACGAATGACTTGCGCTTTAGATTTGTATAGCGAGGTAGTGGTCGCGCAACTCTGTCGTCCCCGCTCTCTCGTCTGCGTCCATCTGGTTCCAGTGGCGAGCATGGCAAGACGACTGGAAGACGGACACAGATGCAGTGACGTTAGGCTGCCACGGCCAGTTATCCCTGTATATATTGGCTCTTGAGAGCCTCGTGCAAACGGCCCTTCCGTCAATTCCTTTATTTTTCAGTAGCGGGTTCCGACTTCCATGGCCACCGTCCTGCTGTCTATATCAACCAACACCTTTTATGGTGCCTGATGGAACTACTGGACAGATAACACAGCCCTACAACAACATTTTTTGGTGCCAAACATTTTACACTTTATTACATGCTGTTGAGTTTTTGTATACTTGGATGCAACATGAGCATAGAATTCCACTACCTCCATAACCATTTACAGTTCATTCCCGAGAATCATGGAGACTTTAGTGAGGAGCAAGATGAAACATTTCGCCAAGATATAAAAACAATGGAAGGGACTTGCCCACATGAAAAGAAGCTTTTTTGTGTTGATTATAGATAATAAAATGCTAGTGATAAAGTTTTAATACATTTTTGGTGTTTTATATGAAGGTAATACATGCCCAATAATTATATATAATATGAATGCAGATTACAGTCAAAATGCAGCTGACAGCACCTAACTCTAGGCTTATACATAACAATTGCCCTACTAAGAAGTTATCTCAAAAACTAGAGTTGATAGAAAAATGTTTGATTACATTTTTGAATCAGCAATACAAAATTACACAAGAACAGCTATAACATTTAAGGAAACAAAATGTGTATACCAGTGTTATTTAACATAATCTGTGAAACTGATTAAACACCAGCAAACTGGAGAGGAAGATATCTAGTGAAGCTACCAAAGAAAGAGGATCTACAGGAGTGTGAATATTATAAGAGAATAATGTTATTGTCAGTTCCTGGAAAGATAGTTTTTCCCTCATGAAAAATTCTGCATAGTTTGTCCTTTTTAAGTTAATGATCTTCTGTGGATTCCTTAATACCCATTTTCAAAGTGATTCACCATCAATGATGTTGTGTGTCCTTTCATAGTACAAAAATTCAATATAAAATTACGAGTTAAGTTAAATGTTTTACAATATTATTATGCATCCTAGACATCAACTACACAGATGGGTCCATGAAGCACAGTTTAAGGTAATCTTTGGCTTACACAGTGTAGTGAAACACAGCAGGTTTCCCCTTCATAACACCTCTGTCTAAAGAGGTCACGATCTATTTATAGCTGGGGAAACTCCACAGGGGATTATTTTGTTAATGGATCTTTGTAGAAAACACAACTTGACTTTTAAAATAGAAAAGTAGAGGAACAGTTAGCAGTATTTAGAATAACTCACTTATTTATGAGAATCATAACACTATTCAGTGACTGCTCATGAGTCCTGGACTACTTCAGGTCCGAGGCTATAATCTACTTAGGCATTAGCAGATCCAGTAGCCACAATTAACATCAAGACTTCATAAGGAGAACTTTGACTATGTTTGGCTGTATACAAGCGAACAAGCTTGCGATCTATAGATCTATTTTCATGTGAATAAGGTGTTGTTTTCATAAGATAAGGTAATTGACATTTATCTAAATTTAACGTTGTAGTTTAGATTAATCAATAACCAAGGGAAGCTACAGCATCCTTGCACAGAAGCAGGGGTGTAAAGGTCCCATCTGCACTTATTTCCGAAGGTGTTTGAGTGACCGGTTTATTCTGTATATTTATCCTGATTAAAGGAGTTAGCGTTTTGAAAGCTTGATAGGCCTACTGTATAATTCTGCGGTGTCTATGTATTTCTACGATGGCTGTATTGATATCCTACTTAAAGGAGCTTCAATTTGAGTATGTACATAATAGGGGAAAACCATACACCATTATCAGTTAGTGCCATGCTTTAGTATTACATTGATCTAGCTCCCCTAGGCTCATAAAAACCTTTCATTACTACATCCAATTATCAGGGGATGGGTTAATGAAATTAATCCTTCAACAAATCAAGCCTGGGGTAATTAAAACATGGGGTAATTAAACGTGTATGAAAAAAAATCGCTTCTCTACTTATTAGATAGTAAAGGTAGGAAGGGTAAATCTTTTTGGTGTGAACTGAAGATAGTTTCGTAAACTTTATACACTACACTTCTTCAGAACACAACCTAATACCATTAGTCAAAATAAATACTATATGGCTAATGTGAAATCCGGGTGAGTTTCATCCTAAACAGACCTAGACCTTACAGACGAAAGACAAATGCGTATGAATGGATTGGGATGGAGTGTATTCTTGATTAAATATGTTCCAGGTCTCAAGAGCTGTCTCGACAAGCTGGGCCTCTACAAGATGGTCTATCAGATGAGGCTGTTCCAGTCGACCACCTGTTAGACAATGCTCTACCCTTGATCAAGTCTGCCAGTCATGCCAAAGGATCAGGTAGTCATGAATAGAAATGATGACACTATATGTTTTTGATGGCTTGCCCGAAAGGGAAGGCAACCGTTGAGTATGACTGTGAGATGTTGCAGATGACTTTCACCAGGTTGTTTGTTTCAGGTTCTCCCTTTTTGGTTTGCAGAACAACAATTAACGGTTAATCAGCATGGCCTACAATATGAACCAATATCGTCGTAGTTCTTCAATGAACGAGTCGCTTATTATTTAAGCCAACAAAATTCATTCAATAAAACCATGTCCCTGTCTATGATAAATGGGAAGACACCAGAATTATTATGTTCTTTAAAGAGCTAATTAAATAACCACCTAATTAAATGGCTACCATTGGTGATATTGCTGGATGAACTGGGTGTATGAAAACATGGCTCCAATATATATTTCATGCCATCTCAAGATATCTGCTGAAGTGTTTGGAATATCATCCTGTGTTGAAAGTTGACGTATATGATGACCAACGCTTAACAATCATATCTTGTGTGGAAAAGTTGATTTACATAATGGCCAACATGAGAATAGCGTATCCTGTGTGGACAATATTTTGTATTATGGTCAAGATGGTCCATGTTAAAGAATCCAATACGACATTGTGAACATTTACCACAAAGCCATTATGTCTCCATCCACTTCTACACTGCAAGAAGTTCTCAACCTGAATGGTAGCTAGTGAAGGGATCAGTCCTGAAGATCTTTACTCTCAAGTATATTGGCCTGCGTTTTCCATCGTCATCACGTAACAGGCGAGAGGAGGAATTATGCCACTACCAGGTGACTATAGGAAGCCAATGATGAAAATCATGATAGTCATTACACCTGACAATTTGGCTGGATTATTTCCCCTTCTTGCAGGATGTTCAGAGTAGTTTTCTCATATCTATTTGTATTGTTCCCTTATGCCTGTCGAAGTGCCTAGATTAAATCATTGTGTTGTGTTCTGAATTCACATGTGTGTAATGTCCTTGTCTAGAGTGGGAGTAAATTAATTACTTTGTATGGGACAGCAATCCAAGGAACTGTGGGGTCTGCAGAACAGTAATAACTTGACTAGCCAGACAGGTTCTTGAACAATGTGTAGTGATATTTAGGAAGCCAACCCCACTCATTTTGTTACACACAGCACAAAAGATGAGGAGAACAATCAAAGAGGAAAGCAGCATGTTCAGGACAACATCAAGCTAGACTATGTTGATCACAGCTGCCTTCAAAACACTCAGATGGGCAGCAGAAAAGGAAGTCACACACATGATAACCATATCAGACTCTATGAACATGCTACAGAAAATCGCAACCGACAGTCTCTGCTCCAAATAGATAAATAGATATACAGCATTCGGAAGTCACACTTCACATCAATCACCTGGACCTGGAATACACACCTGAACATGAGGGAGTTAAAGGTAATGAACAGGTAGACCAGCTGGCAAATAATGCACCAACACACATGGGAAGAAGCATGGACAGGCCTGATATAATAAGTGCAGTACAGACTCAATTGGCAGATACGGACGAGGCTCAGATGCTTGCTCGATTACATGAATGAGCGGTGAAGCCTGGTGAGGCATGTCAATGCTGCCTTTGAGGAAAAGAGAGATGATACCATAACCAACTCCATATGGGATGGCTGTTGTATCAGAAGACTGGGCATACATGGAAATGTACAGGGGCATCATTCAATAAAAGTACATTTTTATTATTATACATAATGCATCTATCTGGTCAATGCAGGATCTGTTTAGTCTGATGCCTGTCTGATCATCCCTTAGTTGTTTGTCAATGGCATCTATTTACCTCTCCAGAATTGTCTTGCTTACTATTTTCCCTGTACTGACAATAAAATTATTCCTCTATAATTTTCTCATTCCTGCAGATCCCCTTTCATAGGCAACTTCACCAGATATCCTTCTCTCTCTCTCTTTTTTTTAAATGTTGCATATCCCTTACAGGACATTGCAGTCACCACCAGCATTTTTCAGCTGCTGTTGATGTACTAGGCAAGTTTTACGTTCAGTAGTTTGCCATTGCTTTCTGAACGACCGGCTCCCATACCAACACGTTATAACACAACGCGACACGGCCTGCTGCACAAATTGGTCGCAGCTGAGTTTCGAACGCCTGGTAAGCGGCTCATGAACCACGTTCGTAAGCCTTTGGCCATGGAGACCTTCTCTTTAGCTGCTGGTATTTTTTCCAGTGTCCTAGACTCTAAAAAAAATTGTGAAGCAGTTCATTTGAGGTGTTTATATTAATCGCTTCTGCTAGGATATTAATTGGACCAGCAGTTTTTCCATTCTTCAGACGCTTAATAGCTTTTCTAATGACTTCTCTAGATGGTTTCTCATAATTTATATCCAGCTCCACTTTTGCAGGCTGGAGAACAGAAGGGTAATGTGTGGCTAGTCTATTTAGATGTTCCACAAAGTATTCAGCTTACCCATTCATTTTATGTTTAACACTTTCTCTGCCAATGGATGATACATCGTCACAATTTACCGTCAGTGGCGCCCACGGGCCCTTCCATCAGCACATTGTAAACAGTGGTTTATTTGATACATTTCTTCTATCTTCCGCAATTTTAAGTGACGTTGAATTGAAAATTCCCAAACCTGGAACATTTCTCTTTCCGGCATTGTATGGTCAAGCGTTTTCATCCATTGATTTTTGAGTTTTAATTAGTTTGTTTTGGGTTTTCACGAATGGCAATGGCCTCGAGTATACGGCCTCATAGACTGACATCAGAGCAAGCTAGATTATTCTTTGAAACAGTTTTAGACAATAGTGATTAATATTTTAATGAAGATTCAGATAGTAGTTTTAGTTGTGAGTCAGCACGTGGTGATATATGAACCTAAAATGACAGTGAAAGTTCGTCATCAGCTGAGGTATCTGACAATGAATGACTCTGCTCATGCAGTGAAAGTGTTTGCCACACTACTGAATGTTCTCGGAGCTGGCCATCACATCTTTGCTGACAGATTCTACACTTCGAAAGCTCTGATCGATTATATGCATTCCAACAATTTCAATTATACAGGGACACTGAATATCAACCGAGTAGGCTTTCCACCAGAGTTAAAGTGTTTACGACTTCAGCATCAAGAGATGAAGTGGTTTCTTGAAGGAGATAGAATATTGTGTGTGGCATGGAGAGATAAAAAAGCTAAAAAACCATGCATTGTTGTCTCTACCAAGTCTGTAGTTGGAATTGTTGAGAGCGGAATGAGGAAACCGCTCAGCAAGCCGAAAATAATCCATGAATATAACATGGCGATGAATGGCTGCGACAGAATGGACCAAATGGTTGGATATTATAATATCCATGATAGGAAAACCATTAAGTGGTAGAAGAAGATCTACTACTGGATCTTTGAAATTGCACAGATCAATGCACACATCCTACATTCCATATGCCAAACAGAGACGGGAGGGAAAAAACTGTCATTGAAGGATTTCAAGCAAAATTTACTTGAAAGTGCACATCGCAAAGTAGCTCAGATTAGTCCTGAAAGTTCCACACTCTGCCTGCCAAAGAATTACAGAAAGTCTGTTGCAAGAAATCATGTCGAAAGAGTGACAGCAGCCAAGCATTTAATAGAATTTGTCAATGTCAATAGAGACTATGTTTTGTGCAGCTCTGGCTGCACTAATAGACCACACTTGTGCCCCAAAGTTTGCTTTGCAGCCTAACACAAATAAACTGCCATATATTGTAAATACAAATAAACAGACATGTGTAAATATTAATTGTAATAATTAAATGTAAATCTGTCAAGTGTTTTCCTTATTTTGTTCTGAAAAAGACATGCTTCAGAATATGCGGCCAAACTTCTTTTCGGATGATTGCGTAGGAACAATTGTGGTTATAGTTTAGAAGTGGTGTTTGTTCAGTAAATTCAAAGGATTAGCAGCTGATGAGGATAACAAAGCCCCTTGGTAAGTGCAATTTTTAAATAATTTTTTAAAATTATATTATATATTTATTATATTATTTTTAGTTTTCAAATTTTTTTACAAATTATATTATTATTTTTATTCTATTTCTAACTTATAACAATAGTACCAATACTAACATGTTCCTTGTGCAATTCCCTTTATTTTGATGTATAATACAACATATCTGCTACATTTTTAACCATTTTCATAACATTATTGTGACACACCCCTACTTCCAATTTTCTGCCATGAATATTCTAAATTCTGTGTGAAAAAGACATGGTTTAGAATATGCAGCAAAACTTCTTTTTGTGTAGTTTTAATGAGCAATTCTGTTTATATTGTTGAAGACAAGTGGTGTTTGTTTCATTATTCAGTAAATTCAACAGGATTAGCCGTAGAGGAGTATAGAAAACACTTAATACGTGCAGTTTTTTAAATAATTTTTACCTCTTTAATTTCAATTGTTATTACTAAACCTCTCATTATTGTCATAATATTTGTAACCTATCAATTAATTATTAACACTGTCATGTTCCTTGTGCAATCCTCTTTAATTTGATATATAATACAATATATCTGCTACCATTTTAACCATTTTAAAAGCATTATTGTAACATACCCCTACTTCCAATTTTCTGCCATGAATTTTTGTTTGGTCAGGACCGAAATTTTGTTTGGCACAGAAAGAGTTAATGTCAGTGAGAACTTTGTCATTACATTATTGATAAGTCCACTTGGCTCATTATATTTTTCGATAATTTTCACGCGATCTCTGATGTTTATCTTTAACTGCTACTTCTTTTGCAAGGCCATTTAAACATTGTCTTTTATCCACCTTTAAGAACTTTCTCAATTTGTCATTAGCTTCTGTGTATTTTTCCTGGGCTCTGACTTAAGTAGCTTTATTTTTTGCTATTAATTTTATTTTCCTTTCTGTTATTTTCTTCAGTTTTCAACATTATCTATTATGTTTCCATTCCCTGTTTCCAAGGATTTCTACGTTTCAGTATAAATGCTTTCAACCTGCTGTCAGTAGTCACCTATGTTTACCTCATCTACTAACTGTTGCAAGAGCTGGTATTTAGACACTATGCTTTTAAACTGTTTTTAGTTTCTGATTTCTGAGCTATCCTATTTATTTATTATTATCCTACTTATTTATTGCTTATCCTACTTATCCTATTTCATGTTGATAAGATGTCTTCAGGCCCAACATAATTTTACTTACCTGCAGATGGTGATCTGCATGTACTTCTGCACTTCTGAATACTTGTATGTCATGAAAAAATGATTTTTCTTGCTAATATGTTTGATAATTTTTGTGCTAAAGTATGGTCTGGGAATGCTCACAATATCTCATCGGTAGCTAGTGAAACTGGAATGCTTATAAAATGAGGCCATGCAAGTAATTCTTGGCTGCACAAGGGATGCACCTATTCTATTATGTATGCAGCATAAACTGGCCCTCCCATCCATTTATGACAGGTATAAGGTGCTCCAGGCTAAGATGTACCTTGGGATTAGACAGACAATGGGCAACCTATGTGCAAGGGAGGCACTATTCGCAATTCCATTGCGAATAGAAAAAAATTATATTCGCAATCGAATTGCGGGAAGTAACAAACATGGCACAGCGTCTGCTCACTAGTCAATTTTAGTTTGGGCCATTAAGAAGTCTAAGAAGGTGGTTAATTTAAATAGGAATGTTCACTGTTGTGAGTTTAATTCTGCCGATTTTTCCGTAATTTAAAGGGTTAATGAATCACTCTTCTTCTTACTTCTTTTGGCATCCCGTTTCATTTTTACATTACGTTAGTCCTGTTTTAAATATCAAGAATAATTTTCCAGAATAGGTATCCCCAATACAAATAATAATAACGATCCCTACAAATAATTCTGTCCCCAGGCGAGTTCAAGAATTGTTAACTTTTCCATGTTTGTTTACGTTACCGTCCTACTATTTATGTCCTGATAATATTGCAGCAGTGATGATTCTCTTAATTTGACACTTTCTATGGCCTCCATTGCATCCTATCTGAGTGACTCTGTTCTGGTCCAAGCTGACAGTAATATGCAAGACATGATTAGGCAATTCAAACACCAGGCTTTCGATTGACTGGCCTCATTAATAAATAAATAAACAAGGAAAAGGAAATGCTACGCATATTATAAAGTGCAGGAAAACCCGGTATATCTGAATTCATCAGAAATCATCAGACTAGCATTGGTGTCACCTAACTCCTGAAAATGGAAAAAAAAAAGCGTCACCTCCCAATTTGGGAATCGAACCTGGAGCTCCCGTGCACCAGGCGGAAACACTAACCACTATGCTACTGAGGACACGTTAATGGATCAACAAAATATTGTAATGTGGACACACGCATAGGAATAATCACGTGACCTACTTCGATTGCGAATATAATTATTTTATATTCGCAATTCCATTGCGAATATAATTTTTTTATATTCGCAATTCCATTGCGAATAGTCACTCCGTATGTGCAATGCTTTAGACTTTAGAAAAAAGAGTTATATGATAAAGAAAGAGCAGAATTAGACAGACAGTGGGCAACCTATGTGCAATGCTTTAGACAATACCAAGTGACATAGCCTGAGGAGAGGTAGATCTTGGATAGCACAAGATGAAGACACAATCAGTAAGGTGCATGGAATAGGCAGGACAGCGTATGAATAAAGAAATCCATGGATGCTACAGACTGATTGTGAATAACAGATACAATGTAATATGTAAAATACAAATATAGATGAACAATGAGAAATGCTGAAGAACTTTATTCATCAAACAATCAAAGCGATATTAACTGGAAAGTAGACACAAAAATGAAGAAGGAATGGATGACTGAAAAAATCTTAAAATTAATGGACAAAAGAAAACAAAATATAAATGACAAAGAATATGATAAAATTAATAAAGAAATAAGTGATGCATGTCTAAATGCAAAAGAAAATTGATTAAATGAGCAGTGCAAGAAAATTTAATATGGTTCTATTAAAGATATAAAATATGAACAGGAAAATGAGTGATTTGAAGGAATGAAATATTAACACAGCATGTCTGAAATCAAAGGCAGGAAAATTGTTAATGGGGAAAGAAGCTATAATAAAGAGATGGAATATAAAAAAGAGTTATATGATAAAGAAAGAGCAGAATTAACAGAGAAGTAACTGAAACGAATGTTGCAAATATCAGAATAACTAATAACTAGTGCTTGGAAGAGAATGAAAGTAGAACATTATATAAAACTATATGAAAAAGACAAATGATCTTCTTTGGTCATGTAATGAAAGACATGCATTGAAAATCATTTAAATGACTGGAAAGATAAGCAAAAGAAGAGACACGTGCAGATTGTGAGAAATGATTCTCGATGGCCTAAGACAGTGACAAGGAGGACAATGACATCAGTGACTGAACATCTAGAAATAATATCTGTGGGGATGCGTGAACGCCTATTTCATTACGAGGGCACATTACGATAAGCATATATTTACAGAAAGAATTATTTACCTCAAGCAACTGATTTAAAACTGGGACAGCATCTTTAGGTCTCCTTAAGTTGTTAACAAGCATAAGTGCTAGATTGAACAGAGCACTGCGAAACAAGGGGTCAAGCTGTAGAAACAATTTTTTATAGAATATTTGATTTAATTTATAATTAAACAACTAATGTTATTTGAGATGAATCTAAATACAATGACCACTAAATGATTGCTAAACAAATGCCTTTTGTTATGCGAGTTCACTTAAGGTGATTACTCAATTCTGAATACCTGCAAATAATTTGCCAAAATTTAATTTTTGTGTCCAAAAAGGAGGGAGAGGATACAATTAATAACAGTAAAAACTTGAAGGTCTCAGTGCTTAAGGCAGTGACAAAGAAGAGCTAAAATGATTCAAAGGATGCAAATGGAGGCATACATATGTGGCAAAATGGAGCTTAAAAAAAAAAAAAAATTGTGTTGCGTATCCCTTACGGGACGTTGCAGTCAACACCAGCATATTCAGCTGCTGTTGATGTACTAGGCAAGTGTTACGTTCAGTAGTTTGCCATTGCTTTCTGAACGACCGGCCTCTATACCTTTTTCGAAAAAACCAGCACCGCCGTGTTTCGAACCCGGGTATACGGGCTCACAAACCGTGTTCGCAAGCCCTTCAGCCACAGAGACCGGCATGGAGCTACAAGATTAGATATGCAGCAAAATAACAGTGAAACTAAAAATCATGAATTTACAGCAAACATAAGTGAATAAAAAATAGTAATTTTGTACAATTTATTGCCTGGAATATTTCACTGCGTCTTGTCAGGATCATACTGTAGTTATGTATCATATGAAGTGAATACAAGAATAATACTTTGGCTGAAATACTGAAAACACATTTTCACAGATGTTCCAATTATCGCGTATTTGAAACAAACTCTTTCTGTCTGCACACAATTGATTAAAACCGTCTTCTCCGCAGTATATACCTGACGAGATGAAGCAAAATAGTCAAACAATAAATCATGCTATAAATATTGTTTATAGTTCTGTATTTAAATTTACTCAGGGAATACACTGTCACGAATAGTGACTATTGTTCACCATGAGAACTATTCATGAAGTGATAATCAAGTCTTAGTACACCAAGGATATGTTGCAAATTAAGAAAATACATTTTTGGTTGTGTTTATTCAGACGTTCGTGTCAAGTAAGACCATAGTCTGCTCTTGCAAAAGATAGGTGCTGGAGACGGAGGCAGCCAGCCAGGAGGCGCACCACAGAAATCAGGCTACCACGCAACTACGCGTAATATGTCGACTACTGCTATATGTTATGGTGCTCGCCCTGCTTTGGACCCCCAAGCAGGTGCAGTGCCTGGCCCTATGCCTTGTAAGGGTCTAACCACAGCTACTGGAGGTCCTTCTCAGATGTCCTGTGGAGCCAAGGGGTCTGACAATAGAGCGTCTGAAAGTACCAAACAAAGACTTAAAATGATGCACTGGAATGCAGAGGGTGTCAACAAGAAAAGAACTAGAAAACATCTTGGCCCAAGAAAATATAAGCGTATGCTGCTTGCAAGAAACATACCTCAACTAAAATATAGCCTTCAAAATCAGAGGCTACCAGTGTTACCGATCTGACCGAAAGGATAGGCAAAAGGGTGGGATACTGACCCTTGTCAAAAATAACACCACTGCTTCCCAAATTGAAGTTTACATGAAAGGGGCTGAGTATCAAGCACTTAAACTTAAGACAGACAATACAGACCTTCACCTGATCATTACTACTGTCCAAATGGCTGCCCACAGGCACTGGACACACTACCATTAAAAAGAAAAATGATTGTGTGTGGCGATTTTAACAGCCACTCGCAGAGCTGGGGCTATGACCACATGGGCCAGAGAGGAGACGGAAGACTGGCAAGATGACAATAGATTCATCTTTATTAACAAGCCATCTGACCCACATACCTTCTACTCGAGATCATAGCACACTACAACTACACCTGACCTGGCTTTTCATTCACCAGACCTGGAGTAGAACATTAAAAGAATTGTTGGGAAACAGCTAGGTGGCAGTGACCATCGGCCAGTCTTTCTAACTGTAGAAAATGAGCTTGTAAGTGAAAGCAGCACTCTCTCGAGGTGGAACTACAAGAAAGCAGACTGGGCAATGTAGAAGCTTCGCACCAGCGTACTGGTTAGAAATTTGAACACTGAGAGGGACATAAATAAAGTAGTTGAAGAGTTTGGGAAATGCATACTACAGGCAGCACGAGAAACAGTACCAAGAGGAGCCCGTAAACATTATAAACCCTACTGGAGTAGTGAATTGGAACAGTTGCATAATGATGTGGAAGTGTGTAGAAGGCAAGCAGTAGCCAACCCCTGCCAAGAGCACCACAATAAATACCAGCACGCAAAAGCCAAATTTCAAAGGGCCCAACTGCAGGCTAGACGGAAAAGCTGGCAGGAGAAAACAGTCTCTGAACTTTGAAAGAGACACAAGGAAGTTGTGGAAGCTAATAAAACAACTTAACGATGAGGGTTCAGGGAGAAACTCAAAAATTGCACTACATAAAGGCAGAAACATCCTAACAGGAAAGCAAGCAGCTGACCATTTTGCGGACTCATTCGCACAAGATAACAATATAGAAATTAGTCCAGACAAATAAGAGGAGATTCAAGAGAAATGGCAACATACAGGACAGAAGGAAACAGTTCATGAGGTTATGGAGGCACCTATCACAATCAGTGAACTGGAGCTAGCAATATCAAAACTGAAAATGAGAAAGTCACCAGGAGTTGATGGTATTTCCAATGAAATGATTAGAAACCTAGGAACAGAGGCCAAAGCAAAGCTGTTACAGATCTTCAATAACACCTGGAACTTAGGCAGTGTTCCACAAGCCTGGAGAGAAGCAATCATGATACTCCTCCTAAAATCTGGGAAAGATAGTTCCATTGCCTCTCTGTGGCTAAGGGCTTGCGAACGCGGTTTGTGAGCCCGTATACCCGGGTTCGAAACACGGTGGTGCTGGTTTTTTCGAAAAAGGTATAGGGGCCGGTCATTCAGAAAGCAATGGCAAACTACTGAACGTAACACTTGCCTAGTACATCAACAGCAGCTGAAAATGCTGGTGTTGACTGCAACGTCCCATAAGGGATACATAAGAAAAAAATTTTTATTTTAATGTATATGTACAATTTTTTCTCCACTTCTTGCAATTGCGAGAATTCTCACGACAATCATCAGTGTCTCAATTGTGTGTAAAGTGTGGGAGTTTGTCTTATTAGTTTCCATGTGAGGCATCATGTATGTGTCTAGATGTGAGGATGTGTGTATGGGTGTGTATGTGAGGGATATGTGTGTGTGGGGGTGTGGGGAATGTATGTGTGGAGGGGTTGTGTGTGGAGGGGTTGTGTGTGGGGGATGTGTATGGGTTAATGGGTGATGTGTGGATGTGTGAAGGGATGTGTAGTCGGTGGTGGATGTATGTGTGTGTGAGGGATACGTGTGTGTGTGTGGGGGGATATTTGAGAGGATAGTTGGAAGTATGTGGGTGTTGGTGGGTTGGGAGGGGGTGTGGGTAGGGAGTGTGTGTTTGGGTGGGTGAATGGGTGTGTAGGAGATTGTGTGGGTTGGGGGATGGGTGTGTAATGGGTGTGGGGGATGAGTGTGGGTGTGTGAATGGGATATGTATGTGTGGGTGGGAGTGTGTGAGTGTGGATGGGGTAAATGTGAGTGGGTGGAGGATGTATGTGTGGGTGGTGAGGATGTTTGTAGGTGGAGGATGTGTGGGCGGGGATGTGTATGGAGAATGTATGTGGGGGATGTGTGTGTGGAGGGGGGGAATGTGTTTATGGGTGGTTTTGTGTGGGAGGGGAGATGTGTGAGAGGTGGGGGAGGTGTGGGATGTGCAGGTGATTGAAGGATGTATGCGAGGATGGGGGATGTGTGATTGGCTGGGTGGTTGGGGTGTGTGTGGGTGGGAGGGTAGATGAGAGATGCATGTGTTGATGGGCGCGTGGGTGATGTGTGTGTGTGAGTGGTTGATGGATGAGTATGTGAGTGGGTGGATGTGTGTGAGAGATGAGTGTATGGATGGGGGAGGTGTGTAGTTGTGAGAAGATGTGTGTGGGTGGGAGGTGTGTGTTTTTGGGTTATGGGTGGGGGTTATGTGTGGGCAGGTAGGGAGATGTGTTTATGGGTGAGATGTGTGTATAGGTGGGGATGTGTAGTTGAGAGGTGGCGAATGTTGGGTGGGTGAGTGGGTGTAGGTTGGCTGATGTGTGTGTGGGTGGGGAAAATTGTGAGAGTGCGGGATATGTGTGTGGATAGGTGCGGATGTGTGGGTTGGTGGGGGTATGTGTGTGTGGTTTCTTCTACTTCTCCTCTTCCTCCTCCTTCTTCTTCTTCCTCTCCTCCTCCTTCGTCTTCTTCTTCGAGGATGTGTGTGTGGGTGGGGAAATGTGTGTGGGTGGCAGCATGTATGTTGGTCTGGTTCTGTGTGAGTGCGTGGAGGTATGTGTGGGTGGGTGGGGGAGGTTGGGTGGATGGGGGAGGTTTGGTGGGTGGGGGATGTGTTGGTGGCTGCGGGATATGAGGGTGGATGGGGGATGTGTCTCACAACATTGCAATATGCACTGTTTATGTTTACAACTTTCATTTGATAATGTCCTTTTTTGTTTTCTCATGTGAATGTATTATGCATAATATGCATTGTTTATGCTTACAAAATCCATTTGACAATGTTTTTTTCCCCTATGTTAATGTAACATGCACATTTGATGAATGAAAGATGAGTGATTGAAAGGGCCGAATGTAAGACGGGCCTGCGTGCCCAATTTGTTACCCTTTTAAAATAAAGTTTGTTTGTTTGTTCGTTCTCTGCAAAACACTGGAACGCATCATCAATCACAGACTACAGTGGTACATTGAAAGTGAAAACATCCTTGTGCCACAACAGGCTAGCTTTAGGCAGTGCTGCTCTACAGAAGATCAGACAACCTATCTCTCTCAAGAAGTTGAGGATGAATTCCAAGAGAAGAAGCTGGTACTTGCGGCATGGATAGATCTGAAGACAGCCTTTGACAAAGTCTGGAAAGAAGGTCTTATGAAGAAACTGAGAAACTGTAAAGTCAATGGAAGAATGTACAAATGGGTGAAAGCATACTTGCACAACAGAAGAGCCCGAGTACAGATAGACGGTCTCAAGAGCAAGAAAGTACTATTGCGTCAAGGTGTTCCGCAGGATGGAGTCTTGGTTGGAAGAATACTAACATTTGCAGATGATATTCTTGCATATAGGCAGGGGAGAGATAGGGAGCAAACAGCCCAGAAGTTACAGGCGACAGTAGACAAAGTGATTGACTGGTGCACTGAAATGGGTGCTGTCATCCACCCAGAAAAGGCAGCTGTTTGTGGTGCTCTCTGGACAACAGGATTGTGAGAGCTGATGTTCCAAGCCTCACGATAGATAGTGGAAGCGTCAACAGAGAGAACAAACTGAAGTATCTAGGAATCACATTTGACAGGAGCCTGTCCTTCAAGGATGTACAAGAAATACAGCATGCAGGGTAATGCGCTACCTTCTTGATTTTCCAACCATTAAAGACAGAATACAAATTTGCAAAACATGTGCCTACCTCAGAGTTAACGCAAACACATAACATCCACTGCATAGTGAAATTATGAAGGAGAAGGGCAGCAGGTTAAAAAGAGGAAGGTCGTGGAAGAGTCAAGCCGAAGACATTCTTCAACAGGTGTGTTCACTTGAGGACTTAGAACCTGGCGAGGAGTGGGTACAAGTGCCAACAGATGTCTGTACATCCTTTTCAGGTTGCATAAAACTAGACAGAAAATGCAGACAAGAAAATCCGGCTGCTGTGGAAGCGGAAGTACAAGCGTTGATTTTCGAGAATTTGTTAGACAGTGATGCTGTCATTTACAGAGAGAGATTTATGTGAGAAGCTCATGGGCCTTTACGGCTCAGGCCGGAGGGAGAATTGTGAAGGAGGACTCTGGTGGTTTTGTTGTGACCACAAGTAGCCTGATTATGAAAGTCATGGCAGTAAGTAAAGCAATAACATGGCTCGAGACACAGACATTCACTAGGGCATGTTTCCTTAGCGACTCAATGAGCATTCTCAAGAGGATAGAGATGGAGTGGATCCAATGAGAGTGGTTGCTGTCTCAGGAGCGGTCTCAGCTGGCAAAGATTAGTTTCATCTTCATGCCAGGGCAAGCGGGAGCAAAACGAAATGAGCGGGCTGACAAGCTTGCAGGTAAGACTATTGTGGAAGGCGGACGTGCAATGGGCCAGGCTGACATTCTGAATGCTCTATGAGAAGTAAGACTTTTGCAAGAACCAAGTGATGACTGTGAATCTACAACCATGGTCGGACTGCGAGAACAGCAAATTAAATAAGGTGTGGCCAAACAAGAACACTACGCAGGAAGGCAAAGAAGATTGATAAACCAACACAGAACTGGTGTCATTAACCGCTACACGCTACGGGATTTGCTGAGGAGGGGATCCTAGCACTTACGGACTGAATGGTTCGATGTGCAATGAGGATGATCTGTCAACTAACTAACTAACTAACTATATAATCAAGTTTTTATTATAGCTGTCCTTCAGTCATATAAGGGGTGTTAATTTGAAATCCGTTCATGCCGCATCGCACGTAATTGCGTACGTTGAAATTTATCATGTTATAGTCATGTGATAAATACTGATCAATGAATAAAAGAGCAAGTACTTATCGTCCCATGATGCATTGATTCTGTTTCTGACCGTAGAGAAAATGGCCGGGTTGATCCAAAATCCATCCAAAGAAGCTCAAAGAGCAGTGATTCAGTTTCTTTCATTTGAAGGATGTCGACCAGTGGACATTCATCGAAGAATGCAGGCAGCGTACGGTAACAAAAATGTGTGTCAAAGACAATAGTGACAGACTGGGCACGAATGTTTAGGAAAGGACGCCAGTTCACGACAGTCTTCGACGGCCGGGTCAAGCACATATTGTTGCAACAGAAAAAACCATCACCAAAATTGATGCAGCAGTACAGATGAACCGTTGTCAAAGCATACGTTCGCTAGCGAAAGAATTTGATGTCTCAGTTGGGACAATTCAAAAGATCATTTGTAAGAAACTGCAATATTGTAAGGTGTGTTTACAGTGGGATGTTGACCGACCACCAAAAAGAGAAACGCATGGGATGGTGTTTGAACCACTTGCTGCATTACAGAGTGGAGGGTGATGCATTTCTCTTCCGCATAGTGGTAGGTGATGAATCATGGTGTCACCACTTTGAGCAGAGCATCAAAAGAGAAAGTATGCAATGGAAGCATGCTGGATCACCAAAAGCCCAAAAAAAATTCCAGTTACAGGTTTCCGCTGGTAAGGATATGCTGAGCGCATTTTTTGACCATGAAAGGCTATTGTTGGCCGACTTTAAAGAACCTGGTGTCAACATCAACTCTACCCACTACTTGCAAACACTAGACAAGCTGCAAAAAGCCATCAAGAATAAACAACCTGGCATGCTTTCTCTGGCATGTGATTTTGTTGCATGATAATGCTCGTCCGCATGTTGCAAAGATTGTGCAGGAAGCATTAGCAAGGAAGAAGTTGGAAATTCTGCAACATCCAGCCTAAAGTCCTGATTTGTCACCATGTGATTTTCATTTGTTCGGACTTCTAAAAAAAGCTCTCAAGGGGCAACAATTTCACACAGATGCAGACGTAATGAACACAGTAAACACTTGATTCAGTGAGCAACCACAATCCTATTTTGCGGACAGCATTCGTCGCCTATCTAAGCAATGGGATGCTTGCCTGAATGCCTGTGGCGACTTCTTCTGACCAACCCATGATGCATAATTAATTCAAAATGAATGCTTTGTTTAATTCTACCACACCTGTTAATGTTTCTTTCATGCTTTTGTAATAAAGCCATTGGAACGGGTTTCAGATGAATGTCACTAATAGATTGTATAAATTGCTTTTGAGAGTCATATATTTTAAAACTGCAAATGTTTTTGAATAGAAAGAGGTATAGAAGATTCAGTGTATGTATCACAACATACATTCAACATAAATAATAAAAACACCTTTATCAAGGTATGGTATCTTATTATGACGTATATCTAATAGTTATAACAAATTAACAACAAAAGCCTTATAGCTTTAAACACAGAAAAAACATACACAATGCATACAGAAACATGCACACACATGTATGAGTTTGTGCACATGCATGCACACAAAAAGGGAAGCCCAAGATCAGAACAAGAACAAACTATACAAATAAGTTCTTTACACAAAAGATCCATACCCAACTTCAATGATTAATGCAAAATACAGAGAGTTTTCTCTCTTCAACATATATAGTGGTCTCTAGTGGATGAACTATGCCATCTGTACTGTTTCAATGAATCAGAGTATAATAATTTAATTCTGGTATATGTGTAAATAAGGCATTAGAGTCAGCTATGACCTCTGCTGACACCATTCGTTCCATGTTAACAAATGATAGCCACTTCATTGTAGCCATATGATGTCAAAGTCTGGTTTCCCTCAAATCTCAAATGTCCATATTATCATTCTTTTACATATTGCAATTTTTCACACTACTAATCATATTTACTGCACACTTAAGACACATCTTTTGTTTCAGTTTCATAATATGAAGTAGGTTTAGTGCACATTCTTAGAATGCTTGCTTACTATGGCACAGGTCTGGGTTCAGTTCCCAGCAATGACAGAACAATGTTTTTTTTTCGACCCTGCCCCAGGAAGCATACTTTTAAACAGACCAAACAGATGGAAATCAGTTGGAGCCTGGTGGATGATGAGATACAGTCCAGCCAAATCTGACAATTCTCTGGCATTGTTTGAGGCATGCAGTGTCATTTTAGAGCATCAGTTCTGCTGGATTCTCATTAGGCCAAACTCTGTAGAACCACTCACTGAGTTTTGTTAGTGTTTTGGTATACGTTTCAGAATTAATTGGATCACTTCTTGGCATATAATGCTCCAAAATTTCAGAACAAATTATTTTCCTTTGAAATTTGTGCTCATTTGTGACACCTTAGTATAATGAATCTTTTGCAAACTTTTCAATAAATAGTTTTGAAAATTTTAATTACACTTCCCTTCTGACTAACGGCTGCAAGGTCAATTGTTGACTTGTAATACACGTAACAGAATGTCCAGAGTGTGGAAAATCATGCAGTCATCATTATCACTTTCTAAAGCTTTAATTATCTGAGCCCAGTCACTGACAGCGCCCCTATTGACTACACAAATTCCATTCACAGCCCACAAATGTTTGTGAATGTTCACCAGTTTCTTTTTCCTTAACCAGAAATTCTATTAAAATGTGAAGTTGTAATGCAAGATGTTTACATACACCATTTTAATGAATTACTTTAACTGTTCTAACTGTGAGGAGCAACTGGCTGAGTGGCTAGAATGCCGGACTCTCAATCGGGAGACCCGGGTTCAATCCCTAGGTGAGGTGTGGGATTTTTTCTGTTGGGGGAAAAAAGAAAATCCTAACCTGCACAGTTCGCGGCGACTGCACTAGCCAGGCGGCCTTAATTCCTCAGGCTCAAAGACCCCTCTGCCATACACCACAAGGTACTATATTGGCAGTAAATGACAGTTCTAACTGTCCTAATGTGGTGCAGTTTCAAAGGGAGTCTCCGTAGTGAAGTGGTCAAGCTGTCTGACTAGGGCTCCGAAGGTTGTGGGTTCAATTCCGGGCAGCTTCCTTCAGTTCACCAGTGCATTTTTCTTAGACTCCTGGGGGTCATCGCTGGAGCTACGGAGTTCATGATTTGTGTGATGCTTTCGGCAGTTCGCTGCGGAAAGAGACTGAGCCACATGGGATAAAACCCGGTGCCATGAAGTTGACTTTAAAGTGACTTTTTAAATAAAGATATTTCAAATACAAAGTTTAAAAATTTTTTTTATCTTTATTTTTTGCTTTAGAAAAAATGTGCGGTGGATTACTATTTGACAGATCCTTGTGACAGAATCACACATGCTAAAACTCTTTTGTGGGAAGTTTTTCTAATTCACAAATTTTGCTGAAAACTACCAAGGGACTTTTAATGTGTGAAATGTGCACACAGGTTCTCTCCTCTAAGTTTTTCATATTTGTTCATTTCCCCAGGATCAGGGGAGAGTATACCATCCTATTCATATTTTAATGAAAACCCAAAGTCAACACTGTGAGACAAACCTGATCTGCTTGATCCAAAGATGGACACCATAACCTCTGATCTAATCTGCAACCTACTAACATTTCAATTATGAAAATCAACTTCCTGATACATGAACTATCTCAATACTTAAGATCAGAAGTTCGAAGATATTGAAGCAGACATAAAATACCCAGATTCCCATTGCTTTTAATGCGACAAGTGCTAACAGAACAAATAAGCATGGCAAAGTACTGTCTACTATAACCTAAATTATTAACATAAATAATTGTACTTAGTTTACATTTGTCCAATATTATGACATGATTATACCTCAATTGCCTTCCTGAAGTTGATTTCAGCAACATCATAATTTTGCTTATCCATTTCCAGCATGGCAAAATTAAAATATACTTTAGGGTCCTCGCCTCTTCTTGTCTTTAGTTTCTCTAATCTGTACAATACATAATATAAATTGTAAATGTGTGTATGCATATATGTACATATGTTTGCATGCATGCCTGCACATATATCAGCTTGTACCCTGCAAAATGAGTAGGTGTTCATGCATCTCAACAGATCTCAGTCCCAGGTGTTCTGGATTAGTTCTATTGATGATATTCTTCTATACCACCATCGTTGTTCATCCAGGATAACTTCTTTCGGTCTACCCTTGACTCTTCTATCACTAATATGTCTAGTTGTCACAATATTTTCCAATGCCTCTCTTCTCATTACATAATAAAGAACACTGCTTGTCTCCTTCTTGTATTTGTAAATAATATTCTACTTTCATTAGCCCTTTCCTGGGCAATCATTGTTAGTTACTCTGGCAGTCCAAGGTATTTGTGACACTGTCTCAATAACCTCCATTGTCTCCAAGCTTTTCCTAATTTGTTCATTCACATTCCAAGATTCACTGCTACACAGCAGATAAGATTATGTATAGCATTTTAGTGCTCTCTTAGAGAGAATAACTTTTTACATAAGATACTTTTCATCTGCTGAAGTTGTCCTATTCTGGTCTTAATCTCTTTCATGCATATTCAAATATGATGTTATGATTGCCCCCAGATATGCAAAATCCTAATAGAAAAAGATCAGATTTTACATGTGTGGTCATATTATGTGAAAGACCTTTGTGATGATACAAGAGAAGAACAATATGATCACTGGAATAATAAAAAAAATGAAGGACCATCAATTTTGAAGATGCCTAAAAACCAAAGATGGCAAAATCATAATAGAAAAAGATCAGATTTTACATGCGTGGTCAGATTATGTGAAAGACCTTTATGATAATACAAAAGAAGAACAATATGATCATCGGAATAATAATGAAAGACCATAAATTTAGAAGATGGAAGTTCAGAATGCTCTTAACCATACGAAAACTGGCAAAACCCCGGGTACAGATAACATCACAATAGAAATGATCAATGCCTTAGAAGAATACGGAATAGACCAAGTCACCAGGACTGCTGAACGCAATATACGATACTGGAGATATAACTCCTGAATTATGTAATTCTATATACATTCCAATCTCGAAGAAATCAGGAGCCTTGGAATGTGATCAATATCGAACAATTAGTATAATGAGCCACATCACAACGATTTTACTGAGAATTATCATGCAAAGAGTTAGGAAGAAAATACAACCCGAAATAGAAGAAAAATGTGGGTTTGTAGAAGGCAAGGGTACAGTAAATGCTGTGTATATACTGAGAACAGTAATTGAACGTTCTATAGAAGTAAACAAAGATCTATATCTTTGTTTAATTGACTACACAAAGGTTTTTGATAAAGTGAGACATATCAACATGACAAGGATGCTTGAAGATCTACAAATTGCTGGAAAAGACCTTAGACTTGTAAAAAACATATATTGGAAACAACAAGCTGCCATCAGAATTGGTAATGATGTAGGTCAATATCAGCCTATTAAAAGAGGTGAGACAGAGATGTGTAATGTCTCCAGATCTTTTTTCCCTGTACAGTGAAAATATTTTCAGAAATATAGAAGATATGGAAGGAATCAACATTGAGGGATGAAACATCAATAACATCTTGATTGCAGATAATGAAAAGGACCTGCAACATTTAGTAGATGCGGTTGTTGCACACAGTGAACAACTAGGGTAAGAACTAAATAGTAAGAAGATACAGATTATGGTAATCACTGGAAAGAAGGAAATACCACAATGTGATATACGAGTAAATGGGCATATTCTTAAGCAAGTGAATCGATAGAGTTATCTCGGAACAGTCATAACATCTGGTGGGAGATGACTTGAAGAGATTAGAACAAGAATTACCATTGCGAAGGTAGCCTTTTGCAAGATGAAAAACATACTGACCAATAAAAAGATATCAATTAAAACGAGAACAAGAGTGTTGAAGTGCTACATAAAACCTGTACTTTTGTATGGATGTGAAGCATGGACAATGAGCAGTCAAGCTGAAAAACATCTGATGGCTGTGGAAATGTGGTTTCTGAGGAAAATGCAAAGAATACCATGGACAGACAGAAAAACCAATGAACAAGTCCTAGACAAGACATAGACAGTCAAAACGTTTTGAGCATGTTATGAGAAGAAATGACTCGGAGAACTTGGTAACTGGCAAGATCGAAGGGAAGAGACCAAGAAGTAAATACCTGGATGGCGTGGCCATGTGGCATGGTCGAGACAGGAACACAGAGCTGATCCACGACTGGTGATTGAGTGAGATGGCAAAACATGACAGCCCACACTTATTGGATGGATGCAAATTAACTAACTTGGTTAAGAATTTTCCCTACCCTTGTAATATCACATTATGATGTCAGTTTTTTCTTTGATATAATCACTTTTTCTGTTTTGCCAGTGTTCAAGGAAAGTCCTTTATCTGCACTCTCTATTACTACTTTGTTCGGCAGTTGTTGCAGATCTCTTACATTTTGAGCTATCAACACTGTATCATTCGCATAAAGCAGATTGTTTAAGACATTATACACATATTTCTGGTCCTTATTTGATCTTTCTCATTAGTATTTCACTAGAGAGAATGGTCATCATCATTCTTGATAGACAAACAATAACAACAAACTAGAGAGAAGAGATTCAGTGATAAAACACATCCTTGTCTTACACCTTGCTTTATGTTTTCATAATTGCCAATATTATTTCTCATTTTAAATGCTGCTACTTATTTTTAAACATAAATTGTTTGTTTTATCTGATATCTTTCCTATAAATTTTAATATTATGATATATTTTGTTTTATAAAATGCAAATATCAATTACTGATCTTTCTGATTTTGATTAATATCTCTATTGATTTGGCACTATCTGTTCTTTTGACAAATCCATATTGTTTTTCACTAATTTCTGTCCTGATGTTCCTTCTTTCTTTTTATTATTATTCTGAGCAGGAATTTGATGGCATGGTTTATGAGATTGATTGTATGCAATTCATTGCATTAAATTGTTCCTGGTCTCTTGTGTATAGGTAAAGACACTGCATCATCTCATCTGGTTCCTCTTGTACCTTGCGGTGTCGAGGTGAAGCATTAAATAGCGGAAGAGTGCGTGTGTATGGGCTTCATATATCGAGGTTCCCATGATCTCTGTAATTCCCTCTACCCATCATCTTCGTGGCTGGCGTCTTCCTCTGCTTCCGTCTGGTCTGTACATCATTACTTGTTGAGGTATACTCTTGATGGTAATCTAGTTATATGGCCAAACCATTTAACCTACTGTTTTTTGATAAAATCTAGCGCTTGCTAAAACCCCAACTTTAGTCCTGATTTCTTCATTTCTGATTTTCTCTCTTCTTGATATATTGAGTATTCTTCTCAAAAATTTCATTTATATGTTGTGATTCTTCTGTTCTCTTTTTCTGTCCCAGTTTGGCATTAGTAGCATAGAGTTGGTAGAAAGATTGTGTTGTATAGTGCTTTCATAGTGGCTATTGATACAAGTTTGTTCTTTAGTATTGGTGCCATTTGTCCAGTGAGTTGGTTTGCTTTATTGCATCTATTTTCGATCTCGTCTACTGATTTACCATTTGATGATATTATACTTCCTAGGTACTTGAAGCTCTTTACTTGATTAAGGGGGTGTTCTTCTAGATGAATGTTTATTGTGCTTTCTGTTTGGTTATAGTCATTACCTCTGTTTTACTTGTACTAATTTTCATCTGTGGTTAGGAACATGAGACTTAATAAAGAGGTTTTGAAGGTAGATAAAGAAATTCAAGAACAATACAGAGTGATTGTGAAAAATAGGCATAATGCAATATCTAAAATACAGAATATAAACGAACAATGGGAAATGTTAAGGGATTCCATTAATCAAACGAGCAAAGAAATATTACCAGAGAGAAGCCAAAAGGCTAAGAAAAAATGGATGACTGAAGAAATATTAAAGTTGATGGCCAAAACAAAATAGAGTAAAAATTATAAGCATGTATATAATGAGATAAATAAAGAAATAATAAATAATTGTGTGAAGGCAAAAGAAAATTGGTTAAATGAACAGTGCAAGAAAATTGAATTAAATTCTATTAAAGATAAAAAAATATGCACAAACAAATCAGTGAGATTACAGGAAGAAAAATAAGAATGTTTAAAGTAAAAAACAAGAAATATATTATTGGAGGAAGATGCTACATTGAAAAGGTTGAATGAGACTTATATAATGGAGAAAGGGCAGAATTAACAGAAGAAAATAACTTAGAAGGTCCACCTATTCTAAAAGAAGAAGCTGGTGACGCTATCAAGCATATGAAGAAAGAAAAATCAGCTGGGCCAGATGGAATCACAATAGAAGAATTGGAAGTAATAGGAGAATTTGGAGTAGATATATTAACCAAAATGTTGAATGCAATTTATAGCAGTGGATATATACTAAGCAATATTTTGAAATCTGTACTTATAGCTATACCAAAAAGACCAGGAGCAACTGAATGCGAAGATTTTCACATGATTAACCTCATAAATCATGTCACTAAGCTTCTACTCAATTATAATAAGAACAAGGAAGAAAATAAAAATGGAAATTAGGGAAGAACAGTATGGATCTGTGGAAGGAAAAGGTACAAACAATGCAATATACACATTACGAACACTATTAGAAAGATCAGTAGAGATAAAGAAAGACATATATTTGTGCTTCATAGATTATACTACATTTGATAAAGTAAAACATGATGAACTGATTAAAATGTTGGAAGATATTAACATTGATGGGAAAGATCTCAGAATAATAAAAAAATATTTACTGGAACCAAGTAGCAGCAATTAAAATGGGAAATAAAGAAGGAAATTATGAACACATAAAGTTGGGAGTAAGACAGGGATGTGTTTTGTCACTGGATCTCTTCTCCCTCTATAGCGAAGTAATAATGAGAGAGATCAAAGAAAATCCAGGAATAATATTTAGAGGTTATAATATAAATAATATATGCTATGCAGATGACACACTATTGATAGCAGATAATGCAAAAGATCTACAGTAATTGTTGGACATTGTAGTAACAGAGAGTGCAAAGAAAGGACTCTGCTTAAATATCAAGAAAACAGTAATAATGGTGATATCAAAGAAACAGGTTACACCCAAATGTGAAACAGAGATAGAAGGGAAAATTCTTCACGAAGTACCTACTTAGTTTTAAATATCTAGGGAAATTTATAACATCAGATGGAAGATGCACAACAGAGATCAAGAGCAGAATAGGGCAAGCAATGGCTGCATTTCAGGAAATGAAGAATATCTTATGCAATAAGTCACTATCATTAAATATAAGAAACATTTTGCTGTATGGCTGTGAATCTTGGAATATAAATGAACAAATTAGGAAGAGACTGGAAGCAACAGAGATGCGGTTCCTTAGAGGAATGTTGCGAATTCCTTGGACTGCCAAAGTAACTAACAACAAATGCCTTAAAGAGGCTAACGAAACTAGAACATTATATACAACAATAAGAAAGAGGCAAACAGCTTTTTTTGGTCATGTGATGAGATGAGAGGCGATTGAGAACATCGTGACAACTGGAAAAATCAAGGGGAAGAGAGGCAGAGGCAGATCAAGAGGAATGATGCTAGATGGATTGCGACGGTGGCATGGAGGAATATCAACGGCAGAGTTGATCCAGAAAACCAAAGACCGATATCTGTGGAGAGTCATGAACGCCTACACCAGTCGGCACGGAACTTGATGATGAATTTTCATGTTATGTTCCAAACACACTTCGTTCTGATTTATGTGATCTTGTAATATTGAGTCTGATTTTGCTATTAATGCTTGATCGTCTGCAAATAAGAGTTCTTTACCTGATTCTCTGCCGTGAACCGATAGGTTGGTTCAATGGAACTGCTTTGGCACCCGTGAACCAATAGGTCAGTTGGGTATAGATAGTGCGTTATTTGTTTCAGTTCTCTTATTTTACATGTTATAAGAAGAAATGAATTGGAGAACTTGGTGACAACTGGCAAGATCGAAGGGAATAGACCAAGGGGAAAACCGAGAAGTAAATACCTGGATGGTTAGGCCACATGGCATGGTCAAGCCAGAAACACTGAGCTGATCCACGACTCTGGTGATCGAGTGAAATGGCGAGTCATGACCGCTCATGATTTCCGGCATGGCATATGATGGATGTGTTTAGAATACATCATGCGGGATTACAAATTGCGTCCATAACCCTTTTGCCACAGAGCCAGCAATTATGGTGTTTGTGATCATCATAGTATGTGCTCTTGCCTACTTAACCAGTTTTTCCCCTCTCTCATGTTTCTCTCCAAGGCCTTATCAATCATTAAAATCTTCACCCCTTTCTTCTCCAATATCTGTATTGAAATCTCCAAGTACAACAGTTGTTTCACAGTTTTTACATTGTGCTGTAGCCATGTTAAGTTGTTCTTTAAAAGTTATCACTGTATGATATTAATATCTACTATTTTGCCCCTTAATCTGATTAACAGAATTCGTTCTGATATAGGTATATGTCCTTTAACTGTCTTCGCGCTTTCTCTGCCTAAGATTATACTCACACACTTTTCATGTTTATGCCCTCTTGAGTAAATTATTCTAAGTTCATCTAAGTACATTTCTCCTGCTAACAGACAAGGAAGTTAGATTACACCACAAAATGCTGACAACAATATGAGATTGACTGTAAAACCTCTGCTTTATCATGTTAATTTCTGAAGTAGTTAGTTAGTTAGTTAGTTAGTTAGTCGAGGTTCCAACTTCTCGGTAATGGGTCGACCCCATTATGCTCCATTCCTGTGCCAGTGAGATCCTGTCACACAAAATGCTCCCCACTGTCCAATGTGAAAAGTGGAATAAACAGGAGTCTCGGCAATCCAACAGCCCACACAGGTACACTGTGCATAATGCCGTTGCCAGAATGCCAACACAAAATTCATCTACGAAAACCACAGTTCATCATCGATGGACTCGGCAGTCACCTGAAAGACCTAATTGACCCGGGTTTTCTCACACGGTTCGGTCTTTTACCGCAGGGCGACCCGCTGAAAGCGTCACACAAAGCACGAACTCCGCAGCTTCAGCGCCGACTCCCAGGAGTCTCCTGAAAAATGCACTTGTGAATCGAAAAGACAAATCAGTCAATTCAGCAACAGCCGGTAGCCATTGTTTCGAACATGCAGGTCACTGTACAGGACAGATGTAAAAGCATTCCACGCAAATCTCACAGCTCTGAAGTAGTTATTCAATCAAATACATTACCAATGATGGCACTGAGGAAATACGTTTCATATGATTTCAGTGGCTCTTATAGTTCTAACAACATACAAATTATTTTTGAACATATATGAAAGGATGGTTATCCTGGTAGAATTACCATACTAAGGAAGAAGCAAGTAATATCTCAAAGAGAGAACTTTTATATCTGGTGATGTTCTCATGCACATTAAGTGCTTATATATAATTCAGTCTTGTGGCACGTAAGTCTTGTGACTTTAAGTAATTTCAGCCCAAACTGGATAACATATTAGCCAAAGGCAGCATATCAGATAATTCTGTTACTAGTTAACATAAAACATCAGAAACTGTGGGAAATCATGAGGAATATGGGCTTTACATCACATGTAATACAATTCATAAAAATGTTCTATGAAGACTAACAAGCAGCAGTTAAAATAGATGGTGAGATATCAGATTGTTTTGACATCAAGCAAGGAGTCCGTCAGGACTGTGTGCTGTACCCCTATTTATTTAACCTGCACACCGAAAATATAATTAGAAATGTTAGAGATGGTATAAATAGGGAGCAGTATGAAGGCCTAAACATCGGTGGTCATGATATACCAGAGATTCGATATGCTGATGATACTGTATTGCTATCCACAACACAAAATGGTATAGAAAATCTAATAACCTCAACCCAAGTGAATAGTGAAAATCACAACATAGCAACAACAAAGATAATGCATGCCGTTAAAATACTATGAAGAAAGAAATATATGTTATGAGATCCGGAGAATGACAATGTTGTGTGTGTACTGACAGCATATGTAAAGAAAGCAGCCAAAGAGAGTCCGTAACAACACCGCATGAAGAATAGAACACAGAAGAAGAACCAATGGCACATCACACTATTAAAGAACTCGATATATAGAACCAGACATACTGAAAGAAGAAATTATAGAAGCCGTCAGATTAGCCCCATTGAACAAATCACCAGGACAAGATAAAATACTAAATGAACTAATTAAAGCAGCAAAAGAAATAGGAACAGTATTGGCTACATAGACTATTCAACTATGTTTGGGTAGAACAAGAGACACCACGAGACTGGGGAAATGCCATAATTATCCCAATTTGGAAAAACAAAGGCAGCAAAAGAGACTGCACACAATACAGAAGCATTTCACTGTTGAGTCATACAGGGAAAATATTTTGCAAAATTCTTGAGAAAAGATTATGAACTACTATAGAACCCCAGCTAAGCAAAACACAACTTGGATTTAGGAAAAATAAAGGATGCACAGATGCCATTTTTGCTCTTAGACAAATTATAGAAAGATTAATTGAATTCAATAAAACACTCTACTTAGCATTTGTCGACCAAGAAAAGGCATTTGATAGAGTAGATAGAACAAGCTGTGGGAAATCCTTAAACAATATGGAGTGAATACACATCTAACAAACCTACGTAGAATTTTATACAACAGTGAATGCATAGTGAGAGCAACTGGAGGACACTCAGAATCCTTCATCATAAGATCCGGAGTACGACAAGGTTGTGTCCTGTCCCCTCTCTTGTTCATAACATATATAGACAATATTTGTAAAGAAACCAGCCAAACAGAGTCCACAAGAATACCACATGACAAGAACATGGAAGAAGAACCATCTGCAAATCTAACCATTAGAGAACTCCTGTTTGCGGACAACCAAGCACTAATAGCAAAATCAGAAGCTGAATTACAAGATCACATGAATAGTCTAAACGAAATGTGTAGGGAACATAACATGAAAATTAGCACAAGTAAAACAGAGGTAATGACTGTAACTAAAGAAGAAAAAGCAACAACTATTCGCCTAAACAAACATCCCTTGAAACAAGTTAAGAGTTTCAAGTACCTAGGAAGTATAATATCATCAAATGGCAAATCAGAAGATAATATCGAAAATAGATGCAATAAGGCAAAACAACTTATTGGATAAATGGCACCAATACTAAAGAACAAACATGTATCAATAACTACTAAGAAAGCACTTTACAACACAATCTTCCTACCAACTCTATGTTACAACACAATCTTCCTACCAACTCTATGTTACAACACAATCTTCCTACCAACTCTATGTTACCAATGCCAAACCTGGACAATGACAGAAAAAGAGATAAGAAAAATCACAACAACAGAAATGAGATTCCTGAGAAGAATACTCAATGTATCAAGAAGTGATAAGATCAGAAATGAAGAAATCAGGATTAGAGTGGGGGTTATAGCTGCACTAGATTTTATTAGAAGGCAGCAAGTCAAATGGTTTGGCCATGCAAGTAGGATACTAACTAACAGTATACCACAACAAGCAATGATGTACAGACCAGAGGGAAGCAGAGGAAGAGGTCAATCACATAAATGGTGGACGCAGGGAATAACAGAGACCATGAGAATATCGATACATGAAGCCTATAAGCTGGCACTTTCCCACTGTTTATACTTCACCTCGACACCACAAGGTACAAGAGGAACATGATGAGATGAGATGAGCATCTTTCCCATTGCACATATGGCTATGATACCTGCACACTTACTAAAAAAAAGTTGAACAGCGCATAAATGCCTTTGAATATAATTTTATAGACAGGTTTAAGAATATCTAGGATATAGAAAAGAACAAATGCATCCATACTTCAAGAGCTGAATACTGATGAAGGTTGGCTATTAAAGACGATAAAACAAAGAAAATTGAGATATTTTGGTCACTTGAAACGTCATGAAAGTTTGGAGAAAACAATAATATGCAAGTATATGCCAGGGAAGAGATGAAGAGGAAGGCCAAAGAGAAGATGGGTGCAGGATGTGGCGGATGATCTCCAGATGGGTGTATCGGACGCGGGACATCTTGCTTATGATCGAGAGATTTACCGGAATGTTGTTATGGGAGCGAGGTTCTGCAAAGGACATGCTACTGAATGAATGAATGAAATGAGTTAACATAAGAGAAAAAACTGTACCTGTGTAAAGCTAAATCCCTTTCTCTAGGGTCTCCCCCTTCCTGCATCAAAATGGCAGAGTTATAGAGAGATTGCTAGAAAAGATGGAAAAAATATAAATATTAAAAAATACATTAATAAAATAACAAGCCTGCCATTTGTGAAAAACATTTGATGCAATTTATGAATATGAAGGCATACTTGAGTAGAGCAGAGCACTCACTTGTCCTGACAATCGGAAATGGCTGTCAAAGGCAGAGGTAAAAGACCCCCATGTGGAAGGTAAGAGGAAATTACCACATTATCTTTCCAAGAATTCATGAATTTCCACAAATCAGAAAACAACATTAACAAGTGTCTTAGGACAGCCACATCCAGTGAGGACTGTTTTTGGCCACAGGTGACACCAGACTGTCAGCAATACTTAAATCAAGAAATTCAAAACAGAAAATGAGGACATGTTTCATAATATAAAAACAGAAATGTAAAATATGAAATTGAATATCCTTGGCATAAGAGAAATGATGTGGAAGGTATCTGGTAAACTAATAAATGACAAAACATACAATAATTTATTTTAGAGGGAGAAAAGGAATTTATTTTAGAGGAAAAGAGATACATGGAAAAGGAGTAGGAATACTATTTGATGAAAAAACAACAGCTAAATCAATCAATGGTTATTGGTGAATTTCAGGACTTATTATGGTCAAAATCAAAGTTTAGGAGCAAGAAATGAAAGAGGAGACAAAACTAACAATAGAACAGGAAATTATAAATTATATAATTATAATTGGAAACACCTGGTTTAAACAACTGAAGAGACCACTTTATACATGGAAAAGCTATGATAAGAAAATATTCAACCAAACTGACTAAATACTTAACAAAAGATTTAGAAATGCATTAATACATGTTAAGATAATGCCTGGTGCTGGTTGTAAAAGTGATCATGTACCACAATGTGGATAAATGAAAGTAAGATTATGAATAATGAAGACACAAACCATAGATTGTATGATTTATTGCCTGGCATATTTCGCTGCATCTCGTCAGGTACATACTGCAGAAGTCACACAACAGAGCGTAAAATAACTGGTTACATTTTTCAAGCTGAAATATGCACGTTTACACAGTAATATCAATTGTTTACCATGGTAATTTTAAATAAACGCATTAGAGACAACCAACTAAAACTAGGTATACCAACATCTGTTCTGGAGAGGCTGCTATTACTATGTACTGCCAATATAAAATTCAATTTTCTGAATAAGTCATACCGCCAAATTGACTGAGTGGCCATGGGGAGTCCTCTTGGTCCTATTCTAGTGGACATCTTCATGGCACATTTAGAAGAAAAGAGATCCTCAGACTTTAAAAACTTGGTCTTCTACTGTTGTTATGTGGACGATATATTAATTATCACCACAGATGAGCTACAAGCATCATCGTTCCAGGCCATAATGAACATGGTGCATAAAAACATATCTCTATCAATGAAACACAAACACTACGAAGCGTTGCCATTCCTGGATATCCTAATGAGACTTAGAGCAAACAGCACAATTCAAAGATCGGTGTACCGCAAAGAAACATGGACTGGCCAATATTTAAATTTTCAGAGCTTCGCACCTGTCCAGTACAAGTGGGACTTAGTACAAACCCTGTTTGACCGTGCTAAGAAGATATGCAACCAGGACACACTGACAGAGGAAACTGAAACTCTGAAGAATGTCTTATACTTGAATGGGTACTCCACAGGATTTATAAAGTGCCACTGCCAACAGCCCAAACCAAAAACAGACATAACTACAGTCCCTAAGCTCAAGCTATTTATCCAGCTAACCTTTCGAGGAGATGACGTAATGCAATGTCTACAGGACTGGCTCATTACAGCAATCGACCGAACATTCTGTGTTGCAACTCCAGTTATTAGGTACAAAACCACACCTATTCCCATCCCAGCAATAAAAGAATCTACCCCTCTGTATGCCAAACCAAATTGCATTTACCAATTCACATGCAGGTGCGAATCTACCTACATCGATAGAACAGAGTGGCAGTTACACAGCAGAGTTGTTGAACACATACCCAGCTGGATTGACAAGATACTACACACAGGCGATGGGATCATGGGAAGGCTGACACACACAATTACAAACTTCTGGCGTGTCTATTGCACATCATGTCTTGGAAACCGGTCATGTAATTGATAGAGACAGCACTGTTCATGTGTTTAGTTAGTTTAGTTTAGTCGATGGATCAACATCACGACACACCAGTGTAACCCATAAGTGCTCCATTCTATTCCTAATTCAAGCCTGAGTCCAGAGAATCTCAGCTCAGTGCATGAACTCCGTAGCACCGACGAGGATCCTGAAATACTTTGGGTAGATTTTTAACTCAAAATTGTGCATGTTGTTTCATACACAAAATAATCGTTTGTTAAAGTTTGCAAAAGTCATACTACTTCATCTACATAGGTCAGTTTTGTGCAAACAGACAGACATGATGGTCAATTTAAAATTACCATGGTAAACAATTGATATTACTGTGCAAACATGTGTATATTTCAGCTTGAAAGATGTATCTAGTTATTTCACTCTATGTTGTGTGACTTCTGCAGTATGTACCTGACGAGATGCAAGGCAATAAATCATACAATCTATGGTTTGTGTCTTCGTTATTCAAATTCACTATGGGAAAACATTGTTTTGATTTCTTGACAGTAAGATCACACCCATTCCCAGCCCATTGCATTTACCAATTCATATGCAGGTGCGAGTCTACCTACATCGGCAAAAGAGAGCGGCAGTTACACAGCAGAGTTGTTGAACACTCAGGAAAAAAGAGGTTAAGAATATGAGACTTAACAAACAATGTTCTAAAAGCAAATAAAGAAATTCAAGAACATTACAGAGTATAGTTAAAAATATGTACAATGCAATAGCTAAAATACAGAGTAAAAATGAACAATGGGAAATGCTAAGTGACTCCATTCATCAAACAAGCAAGGAACCTTTACTGGAAAGAAGATAAAAAGCTAAGAAAAATGGATGACAAGAAATCTTGAAGTTGATAGACAAAAGAAAATGCTAAAGGAGTCAATACAACAGTGAACAAAGGAAATAATATCAGAAATAAAGAAGGCTGCGAAGAAGAAATGGATGGCAGAGGAAATTCAAAAATTGATGGAAATTAGTGGAATAATGTTACACAATCAAGATGAATATACAAGAATACATACAGAAATAGTACAAAAATGTATGGCAGCAAACAAGTCTGGCTAAATAGTCAGTGCAAGAATACTGAAGAACAATGAGAAGACACAAAATCTATGTACAGAAAGATACAGTATTTGAAAGCATACAGCAAGTAGTTATTTAAAAACAAAAGAAGGTAAAATGTTGAAGGACAAATGGAAGGTAATTGAAAGATGGACATAATATATATAAAAGAGTTATATGATGATAATGGCATCTGATGGGAGATGCCTTGAAGAGATTAGAACAAGAATTGCCATGGCGAAAGTAGCCTTTAGCAAGATGATCAATATTGCATTGGCACCTATCATCTTGACAGACGATAGTTTGGTACAATGTGCTTCAAAAAGGCTTAATAACTACGACCTATGGCGGTGGCGAGTGTGGCTGGTAAGGCCAATTCTTGCTGCAAATGTTTGCCCACAGTAGATGCATGTGAAAACATGGTCACTTCCACCATTGTGCACCATCTTACGTCTCTCACGCTCTGTGTGTGCTTTATCTGCAATAATTTTCTCCTTTGTCTTTATTCCATTTCTGATAGTTGCCCTCCATGCAACACGTTCAGCGGCGACGTGCTCCCAATGTGCATTATCAATGCCTGTATCAATCATGTCCTGCTTACACATATCTTTGTATCGTAGTAGAGGTCGACCCTGAGATCTCCTACCCATCTGTAATTCACCAAAAAAGATGTCCTTTGGTATTCTACCATCATCCATCCTCCTAACGTGTCCTATCCATCTAAGTCTACGAAGACTGAGCATGGAATACACCGTCACACAACCTGATCTTTCCAATACTTCAGTATTTGTGATTTTGTCTTGCCACTTAATACCAAGTATTCTTCGCAGACACCGCATATGAAAGCTGTTTAAACGTTTCTCTTGGCGTGAGTAAGTTGTCCAGGTTTCACTGCCATAAAGAAGAGTACTAAGGACACAGGCTTGGTAGACGAGGACTTTTGGTTTGGCAGTAAGCTTCCTGTTCTCCCAGACTCTTTTTGCTAACATGTTCATTGTTGTTGCTGCCTTGCCAATCCTGATGTTGATTTCCTGATCGAGGGATAATTTGCTATTTACCTCTGATCCTAGATATGTAAAATGGTCTACTATCTCCAGTTCGGCGTCATCAATAAAGATTGATGGTACACCATGTGCACCTTGTGACATAATCTGTGTCTTCTTTTTGTTAATTGTTAAACCAAATTCAGAACAAGCATTGGAGAATGCAGATAGTAGATGTTGTAATTCTTCCTCAGAGTGGGTCGTAATCGCAGCATCATCCACAAAAAGCAACTCTCTGATTAGTACCCTGCTAATTTTGGTCTTGGCCTTCAATCTCTGAGCATTATAGAGGCCACCATCTGAGCGTGAGTGAATGTATATACCGTCATCCTGATCACGAAAGGCATATTTCAGTAGAAGTGAAAAGTATATCCCAAAGAGGGTGGGGGATAGTACACAACCTTGCTTAACTCCACTCTTGATTTCAAACTCTTCTGAAGTTGAACCATCAATATCTATATCATCTGCATAACCAAGCAGTTTGGATGTTCCTCCAATAGCACATTCCTCCTTTACCTTCCTTACAACTTTCTCTAGAGTCAGATTGAAAAGGAGCGGCGATAGTGCATCACCCTGTTTCAAGCCAGATGTTATTTGGAAAGGGTCTGATTTCTTGCCTTTATATGTTATTATATTATAAGTATCTTCCAAGCATAGTCTGGTCATGTTAACTTCCTTGGTATTCCAAATTCCTGCATAGCATTCCATAGACTATTCCTATGGACACTATCATAAGCCTTTTTAAAATCCACAAAAATGTTATGGAGATCTCTTTTATATTCCCAACTTTTCCCGGCTATTTGTCGTAAGATAAATATCTGATCTATTGTTGATCTGTTTTGTCTGAAACCCGCCTGGTAGTCACTTAGTATGTCTTCTGAATATGGTTTTAGTCTATTTAGTAATACCGCGGATAGTATCTTATAGCTTATGGACAGGGGTGATATTCCTCTATAATTTTCACATTGGAACTTGTCTCTTTTCTTAAAGATAGGTATCAATAATGACTCTTTCCAGTCATGGGGTAATTCTTCTGTCCTCCAGATTTTTATTATTAGTTCGTATAGCTTTAGATGTAATGCATGGCCGCCTGCCTTTATAAATTCAGCAGCAATTCCATCAGCCCCTGTTGCCTTATTGTTTTTAAGTTGTGTTATTACATATAGGATTTCTTCAAAAGCAGGTTCTTCAATTTGTGGTTCACACGTTAGAATCGCTTCCTGTGGGAAAGTGTTAACATGAAGAAAATGCATAAGCAAACTAGAGCCAGAAGCAAAATTACTCCACAGGCCTATCCACCATATTGGACTGGTAGTTGTAATCATATACTTATGTGTCTGTGGTAAAGAGGTAAAAAGAGTGGGTAGGGTTTTATTGCAAAGAAAATGGACACTATTTATAGCATGGGAGATTGGCATATGCTACTACAACATCTAGAATGAGAAAAGAAGCTGACGCTGTGATGGCAGCCTTCAGATGGTTGTGCAGCACAGTCAGATATGTTGTGTTTGGAACAGACTCACAATGTATGCTATGAAATGTAGAAACTAGCCTTTCTTTTCTGCAAATGGCAGGCAAGTCTGTAAGGCAATGAACAGGCTGATAGTTTAGCTGCTGCTGCCCATCTAGACATCAAGTTACTTTATGATAAAGGTGATATGGTGAAGACTCTGGGATTGGAGAGTGCAACAAAACAGATGGAGTATCCATATCAGGAAAGACCAGTTCAGAAGGGAGCGAACAGAGGGTGTGGACAATACTCAAGGCATATAGGAAAAGCCAGGCAGACATTTAATTAAATTGCTATTGGAATTGTCAGCATTAGAACTCTTTGGTGCCTTTTGAAGAAGGGGGACGTAGCATGTGTGTAGGAATATCCTGAGGACAGTGATGTCTATTCTTAAATTAAGTATAAGCACTGTTGAAGATTTTGATTATTCTGCCCCACACCTCATTGCTTTTGTGTTTTGTAAAATGCAAAGTTGTTAAAAGCGAGGATCTCTCTCTCTCTCTCACACACACACACACACACCATATATTTTTCATGTCATGAGGTGTATTTGGTATATGGTGCTAGCCTCATATCTGTCTATCTACCTCTTTCTCTCTCTCTCTCTTTCTCTCTCTCTCTCTCTCTCTCTCTCTCTCTCTCTCTCTCTCTCTCTCTCTCTCTCTCTCTCTCTCTCTCTCTCACACACAAACCCCTTGAATGTTAAAGGATCTACACCTGAAAAATGTGTATACTCTCATCAGCAAAATCTTACAGCATTATTAAATAGAGAATACTAATTGTATGAACAGTCATAACAAGCATTACTTTTAAAACATTAGAAAACAAAGTGTCCTCTATTATATATCATCATCATCATCATCAAGTGCCATGTAGACTGGTGTAGGCATTCATGACTCCCCAAAGATCTTGGTCTTTGGTTTTCTGGATCAGCTCTACCATTGATATTCCTCCATGCCACCGTCGCAATCCATCCAGCATCAATTCTCTTGGTTTGCCTCTGCTTCTCTTCCCCTCAATCATTCCAATGTTCTCCAATGCCACTCTTCTCATCACATGACCAAAAAATGGTGTTTGCCTTTTTCTTATTGTTGTATTATATATAATGTTCTAGTTTCATTTCATTTGATCTCCCTCATTATTACTTCACTATAGAGGGAGAAGAGATCTGGCGGCAACACACATCCCTGTCTTACCGTAAGTAATTAAACAAAAGCAATTACATACAAGTAATTATTACAAATTCTACAATAACAATGTAGTTAGTTAGTTAGTTAGTTAGTCGCGGTTCCAACTTCACAGCAACGGGTCGTCCCCATTATGCTCCGTTCCTGTGCCAGTGAATATCACATAAAATGCTCCCCACTGCCCAATGTGAAAAGTGGAAAAGACAGGAGTCTCGACAAACAACAGCCCGCACAGTAGTGATGTACATAAACCACCAATATGCACAATGAAGCAAACCAAAACAATGAAATGTGATGACATTTTTACCCAATGATCAGGATCATGCCTCAAAGCTAACTCAAAATTTTTCTTTGCATTTGATGTTTGGTTCAGCTCCAACAAGACCACCCCAAGCTGAGGAAAGTAAATACTGATATTTTAAATTGATATAACTGCATATTTCATCAATTATAAATATGCATGAGGAAAAGTAATAATGTATTGATTTGTTTTGTTTAAGACTATATTTTGCTGCAATATATTGATTATACTGTGTTGCTCTGGGTTTTAACATGTTGGTATGGGAGCCCGTTGTTCGGAAAGCAATGGCAAACTACTGAACATAAACTTGCCAAGACATCAACAACAGCAGTAAAAGCTGGTGTTGACAGTGATGTCCTGTAAAAAGGATATGCAAAATGTAAAAAAAAATAAAAATATTGATTACACATACTTTAAAAAAATCTTTCAAGAGGTGAAAAGATCAGGACCACAATGTATGACACATTTTAACTAGGAAAAATCTATTGGTGAGCATAATGTAAACAACTTGTGATATGCTGATGACAGTTTTGATTACTTGAAATGTAGTTGGAAGAAATTATAGATCTAAGTGCAATAGAAAACCAAAACAAAGATCAGGGTTTGAATTGCAGAAAAACAGAAGTAATTAAACATTAAACTATAAAGGAAAAATCCCCCCCCCCCCCCCCCCCCCCCCCCACCGCATAATGCAACATCAAAGTAAATCAGACTAGTCTGAAGTGAGTCAATGTGACTTGGGTACCTTGCTAACAGCAGCTGGAAGATATATTAAAGAAGTTAAAGCAAAAGCTGCTGGAAGATATATTGAAGAAGTTAACTGTAGAATAGCCGAATAGCCCAAGCAAAAGAAGTATTTCACAAGATAAAGAACATTTTATACAATATATCTTTGTTGAATGAGGTGAGAAAGAGTTCTTAAGAGATATTTTGAGTCAATCCTGTTGTACAGAAATGAATAATGGACAATCAGTAGATCAGTGAGAAATTATGTGGAAGCTGTGTGTGATTTTATAGACCAATGACGAGAATGAAATGGACACATAAAAAGTGTAATGAAGATATCTTGAGAGAAATTAACTCAAATAGAGAATTGTTTACTCACATCAAAAGAAGACAATCGACATTCTTTGGGTACATCATGAGAAGGAGAAAACTGAATTGTGTCATGAAAATAGTAAAGTTGGAAGGGAAGAGAGAGAGGGTGTGGCAAAGAGAGAAGATGCTTGATAGTTTGGAATCAGGGCATGAAGGATCATCTGTATCAGAAATTACTGGCAGTACACAAGACAGAAGACTGTGATGACCAATGCCACACAGCATGTACTATAAGAATAAGATACAAAACAGTAGGCTGTCTTGTCTTGATCAAAATATAAGATGTGGAGATTAACACATGAAAATGCTGGAAGACAAAATCTAGGGAAAAAGAAAAAGATATATGAGAAATAGCAGAGAAGTGTACTAAGAAGGTAGCTGACAGAAAACAAACAATACTGCAGTGGGCATCCTTCCATTGTATTGTTCTTGGAAATGATTAAGATAATACACTTGCAAAAAATGGTGGAGATTGTGAACAAGAAGATAATGAGGTCTCATACTTAAAAGAATAAAGAGAACTATCGAAACTACAAGATAGGTACAGAATTAACTCAGTGACCATTACCACATACTTGACCAGCAGAAACACATTGCCATTATGTATCTCAGAATGGGGCGCAACAAACTGAATAAACATGTGCATGGTCTTCATCTCTCTGCTTCATCATTATATAAATGTGGACTAAGAAAATAAACTGTAAAACAGGTTCTGCAAGTTTATCTTCTAAACAGCTAATTAGGTGATACAATGTCGAAGGACTGATATATTGTCAACCTTTAATTTGCCAGGGTGAATGTATATATCTCTGTGATATTGTTTGGACAGAAAGATGATATATCATCATTTTAGGGTTACTATTTATTTGTTTTATTTCATGGTATCTCCCACAATTTTAATGCTCAGTAAATATAAATTTCATTTCTTCTTCTTCTTCTTCTTCGTTCATCCAGAGTTTTTTTTTCCAGACGTGATTGCGTTGTGCCTGTTTGCAGCAGAGCTGCGTTCTTGCGCCGTTAGGCAGACACATCCGACTTCTGCGGGCATTTGTTGACCGGGTTAACCTTCCCGGGGTAAATTTCATTTGATTATGTGCCAAGATAACCATCATGGTGGGATGTAGAGTTGTGGAATTTTGTGATGACATTATTTATTTGGAGTTCAGAGATGGACATGCACACTAGTTATAGTCCTTGATGATTTACATCAGAACAGGATAAAATCCTTGAAACAATTTTCGATGGTGGTGATTCTGATTTGAATGACTTTAATGGTAGGATACTGAGTTTCAGTTCAGTAGGTATTCAGCTAGTGGTGACACTAATAACAAGAGACTGTTTTGTGCAAAAGTCAAGCTAAATGCCACAGGTCAAGATAGGTACTTTAGTGGAATTTTCAAAATTGATTTTATATTGATTAAATCTGGACAGCTGAACAGGACCTGAGAAATGATTTCCAACGGTACCTCATTCAAGTCTGTATGTTTATTATGAGCCGAGATATTCAGATTTGTGTGTAAAATTATGTCATAAAAGGAACATAGAGGAAAATACTTATTTAGCTGATTTTGACTTGCTGCCCAGAAACAACAATTGTTTACAATGTGTTTAAAACTGCTACAACTTCTTTAATTTTGAGAAAACCCCTTAGCAACTATATATTTTCGCTTTCAGAACAGCAAGGCCTAACTGCCTAAGTAGAAAGTTTTTGACGTTATGCAATATCGACTCATTAAAATTCAAAATGGCCGCTTATTAATTTTTTTAACAATTATTAAACTTAGCTAATGAACCTTAAAATGCCAATTATGAATAATTTTTCCTTCAGTTCGATAAAACAAATAAAGAGGCCATGTTGTGGTGTTGTAAATATGTTTTGTTACTAATTTAAATTCAAAATGGCTGTCAATTAATTAATTATTAATTAATTTAAAAAAATTAAACTTTACTAACAAACCTTGAAACACCAATTATGTATCTCTGAAGTCGGAGTGGGTTCGCCTGATGGTGAGGGACGCAAAATTCAATTCAGTGCACTAAAAGTAATTTGTATGGACTATGTTTGAGTTCAAAGCAAGCAAGCGCAAAAAGAAAAAAAAAAACAATTAATGTATTTTTTCCCCCTTCAGTTTGATAAAACAAATCAGGCAGCATTAACAGGTTGCAAAGTTTGCACTGCAGCCTAATCATAAATAAGCTGAGGAGTACTGTACATAAATCATGTAAAATTGGGGGGGGGGGGAGAGAGAGAGGAAACAAAAAAAAGGGGGGTGTGGGGTTATATATTGGTTATCAATCTATAATGGATGGGCCGGGTCTCCAGAGGAAGTCAGAAATCTGGTGCAATGGATTGTGGAGAATATCACAGAGTTAGTTTAATGAGTCCTGTGCTAAGATATTAATGAGAGTTATAAAAAGAAGAACAAGAAATAAAATAAAACCAGAAAATGGAGATAAGCGTTTGGATATGTGGATGGTAAAGACACAAAACACCACATACATATTGAGAACATAAACAGTAAGAATGACTAAAATGAACACAGATATGTATTTGTGTTTTACTGACCAAGGCATTTGATAAGGTGAAACTTTAAGAAATGATTAAGAATGTTGGAAATTTTAAACACTTATGGTAAAAATCTGAGAAAAATAAAGAACATGTACTGGCAACAAGTGACAGCCATAAGAATTGACAACCAATTAAACAAAGTGTTTGACAGGGCTGTATACTATCATCCTATCTATCTGTTCCTTGAGAACATTAACAGAAAGAGTGATAGAAATGAACAAAGATATATATTTGAGTTTTATTGACTACAATTCATTTGGTAAGGTGAAGCATGAAAACTGATTAGATTGTTGAACATTTTAAACATTGATAATGTAGATCTGTGAATAATAAAGAACATTAACCACGCTATTATATAGCATTAACCATAAACCTAATATGCAAGTTGTAGCTGGCAATAATGACCAGCCATACGAATTGACAACGAGTAGGGAACTTTTCAACGAATTAAACACTATTGATAGTATGTAAACTACTATCACACAATCCATTCAATGTGTACACCAAAATAATAGTGAGATTCATACAAGACATGCTAGGAATTATCAGTTGGTGGGCATAATTTAAATAACTTGCTTTATGCTGATGACATGGTTTTGGCCACTGAAAATTAAATGCAGTTACAAGAAATGATAGATATAATAATTAATTGCAACAGAAAATCAAAACAAAGACTTTGTCTGAATAACAGAGAAATAGAAGTAATGGTTATTACAAAGAAAATTGGTATACATAAATGCAACACCAAAGTGAATGGAATCAATCTGAAACAATTCAGTATGCAACATCAAAGTGAATGGAATCAATCTGAAACAATTCAATGTATTTAAGTATTTGGGTACTTTAATAATATAAAATGGGGACAAGATCTAATAGATGTTCCTTATCTTTGATTTCTTAAATTTAAGCATACCACTCTGCATGAAGCATGTCTGTCTTCACCTTTCTCAGCATGCTGTGTGAGTGTTTTACAATCAAGGCATGTCTGTGTTGTTTGTTCTCCAGCCAGCGAAATGCTGCAGTGACTGCTGCTATCTCTATTTTGAGACTAGATAGCACTAACATGTGACAAGTGGAAAGATTTGTGGAAAGAGAGATTGAAGAAGAAAGTGAGATAAAATTCTTGACAGTCTTATGTCATAGCATGGAAGGGAGTCAGCACACAAAGTGATACATGCTGTTGGATATTGTGAGATGTGGAGAAACATAGTATCCCACACCAGTCGGCAAAGCACTAACTGATGAATAACAGCAGATGGAAGATGCCCAAGCAAAGGCACACATATTTAACTAAATAAATTAAAATATCAACAAAGTGAAAGCTCTGGGGACCGAGTATCCACCGGAATAAGTGGACAACTCTCAGCTGAGTGGATGTGGAAGGCAAGGGGAAACCACCACATTATCTTCCCAAGACTTCATGGCAAAACATATATCAGAGTTAGTGAACAACGTTAATGGCTGTCTTAGGACATCCTCGTCTGGAAGGGACAGTCATGAGCCACAGGTGACACCAGACAGTCATCCAGCTACTCATGACAAAATCATAACTAAAATAAATAAATTTAGAGTAGGAACATGGAATGTTAGGACATTAAATGAGCTAGGAAAGTTAACCAATGTTCTAAGAGAGATAGATAGCATGAAAATGAATATATTAGGTGTTAGTGAGATGAGATGGAAGGGATCGGGCAAAATTATAGCTGACAATCACACAATAATTTATTCTGGAAGGGATACACATGAAAAAGGTGTAGGAATAATATTAGATGAAAAAACAGCCAAGTCAATTAATGGATACTGGTGTATTTCAGATAGAGTTATTATGGTAAAAATCAAAGGCAAACCAATAGATATAAATATTATACAAGTATATGCACCAACAACAAGCAGTAGTGATGAAGTAATATAACACTTTTACAACGAAATAGAAATGGTGATGGCTCATATTGGATCACAAGAAATAAAAATAATACTTGGTGATTTTAATGTAAAAGTAGGAAAGGGAAAAATGGAGGATGTAGTGGGGAATTATGGTTTAGGTACAAGAAATGAAAGAGGGGAAAAGCTAATAGAATGGGCAAATATCAATGATATGATAATTGGAAACACATGGTTTAAACACCATAAAAGACTGTACACATGGAAAAGCCCTGATAAGAAAATACGCAACCAAATTGACTACATACTAATTAATAAAAGATTTAGAAATGCTTTAATTAATGTAAAGACAATGCATGGTGCTGACTGTAATAGTGATCATGTACCACTATGTGGACAAATAAAAGTAAGATTAAAGAGAGGGGAAAAATGGTTAAGAACATGAGACTTAATAAAGAGGTTCTGAAAATAGATAAAGAACTGCAAGAACAATACAGAGTGACTGTGAAAAATAGGTACAATGCAATTGCTAAAATACAGAGTATAAATGAACAATGGGAAATGTTAAGGGACTACATTCATCAAACTAGCAAAGAAGTATTACCGGAGAGAGGCAAAATAGCTAAGAAAAAATTGGATGAATGAAGAAATCTTAAAACTGATGGACAAAAGAAAACAGAGTAAAAATGACAAACAAGAATACGCTAAGATAAATAAAGAAATAAAAGATAAATGTGGGAAGGCTAAAGAAAGTTGGTTAAATGAGCAATGCAAAAAAAAAAAATTGAATTAAATTCCATTAAAGATACAAAAAATATGCACAGGCAAATCAGTGAGCTTACAGGAAGAAAAATAAGAATAAATACAGGGTGTTTGAAATCAAAAACAGGAAAGATATTATTAGAGGAAGGTGCTATAAGGAAGAGATGGAATGAGTATATAAGAGAATTATATGATGGAGAAAGGGAAGAATTAACAGAAGATAGTAACTTAGAAGGTCCACCTATTCTGAAAGAAGAAGTCGCTGACGCTATGAAACGTATGAAGAAAGGAAAAACAGCTGGGCCAGATGAAATCACAATAAAAGACCAGGAGCAAATTGATTGTGAAGATTTTCGTACAATTAACCTTATAAACCATATCACTAAGCTTCTACTCAGAATCATAATGAGAAGAACCAAAAAGAAAAAAAATGGAAATTAGTGAAGAACAGTATGGATTTGTGAAAAGAAAGGGCAAAAACAATGCAATTTATACATTACGGACACTAATAGAAAGGTCAATAGAGAAACAGAGAGACATATATTTGTGCTTCATAGATTATACTAAGGCATTTGATAAAGTAAAACATGATGAACTGATTAAAATGTTGGAAGATATCAACATTGATGGAAAAGATTTAAGAATAATAAAGAATGTTTACTGGAACCAAGTAGCAGCAATTAAAATGGGAAATAAAGAGGAAAGTTATGAACAGATAAAGCTTGGAGTACGACAAGGGTGTGTCTTGTCACCAGATCTTTTCTCCCTGTATAGCGAAGTAATAATGAGAGAGATCAAAGAGATGCCAGGAATACTAGTTGGGGGTTATAATATAAATAATATACACTATGCAGATGACACAGTATTGGTGGCAGATAAGTCAACAGACCTACAACAATTATTAGATGTTGTAGTAACAGAGAGTGCAAGGAAAGGACTCTCCTTGAATATCAAGAAAACAGTAACAATGGTAATATCAAAGAAAATGGTGACACCAAAATGTGACATAGAAATAGAAGGGAAAATAATTAACCAAGTAGATAATTTTAGATACCTAGGGGCATTTATAACATCAGATGTACAACAGAGATTAGGAGCAGAATAGGGCAGGCAAAAGCCGCATTTCAGAAAATGAAGAGTATCTTATGCAATAAGTCACTATCACTGAATGTAAGAAAGAGAGTGCTGAAATGCTATGTAGAACCAGTTTTGCTGTATGGCAGTGAATCTTGGAATGTAAATGAACAAATTAAGAAGAAATTAGAAGCAACAGAGATGTGGTTCCTGAGACGAATGTTGCGAATTCCTTGGACTGCCAGAGTAACTAACGACGACTGCGTGAAACAGGCTAATGAAACTAGAACATTATATACAACAATAAGACAGAGACAAACATCTTTCTTCGGTCACGTGATGAGAAGAGAGGCATTGGAGAACATCGTGACAACTGGAAAGATCGAGGGGAAGAGAGGCAGAGGCAGACCAAGAGAAATGATGCTGGATGGATTGAGACGGTGGCATGGAGGAATATCAGCAGCAGAGTTGATCCAGAAAACCAAAGACCGAGATCTATGGAGAGCCATGAACGCCTACGCCAGCCAGCACGGCACTTGATGATGATGATGATGATGATCAACAAAGTAAACTAGTTTTCTTCTTCTTCTTCTGTGTTCATCCTGAGAGTTTTTCGGACTTGATTGCGTTGTGCCTGTTTACAGCTGGGCTGTGTTTTTGTGCCGTTAGACCGACACATCCAACTTCTGCGGGCATTTGTTGACGGGTTAACCTTCCCAGTAACTAGTTTTAAAACATACAAAATGTAAGCTAGCATAATGAATAATTAATGCACAACAATGGAGCTTACATTATAATAAAGGTCTGCATTTGCGGGATCTTGTCTGAGAGCAGCTTCATATGTAGCTTTGGCATCACCTAGTCTTAATACATTCAAAAATATAGTTTTATTGTTGTACTACTAAGTGTATAGTACTTACCAATGTATAGCTTTTCTTCTTCTGCCTTTATCTCATATTAAAGCACAGGCTCTAAACAAGCTCACACCAAACTGCCCTATCTTTTGTGATCTCCTGCAGTTTACTTCTTGATTCCACATATTATTCATCCTTGTCTCAAATTTTCCACACCTTGTGTTTTTAGGTCTCCCTCTATTTTGTTTGTCCTGTGGGTTCCAGACCAAGAACTTTCAAGAGACACTATTTTAGGTTTTCTCAACATGGGACCTGTCCAGCACCAGCATCTTTCCCTCCCCCTCTTGATTCGCTAAAAACTAATTCTCACAATAACCACTGCATTAGTACTTCTGATATACCATTTTAGTCCTTTTATTCTGCATAGGCACCAGTTGATGAATGTTTTTAGTTTATTAGTAACTGTTTTAAATTTTAGCCATGTTTGTTTTTTATCCATATAGCAGCACTAAGTTAACATTGGAGTTAAATATTTTAAGTTTGGTACTAGTTTTAACTTTTGAATTCCACAAGTTTCATAGTTAGTCGACAAATCATCCTCATTACACATCGAACCATTCAGTCCATAAGTGCTTGGATCCCCTCCTCAGTAAAACCCGCAACGTGTAGTGGCTAACGACACCAGTTCTGTGTTGGTTTATCAATCTTCTTTGGCTTCCTGCGAAGTGTTCTTGTTTGGCCACACCTCTTTTAATTTTGCTGTTCTCGCAGTTTGATCATGGTTGTAGATTCACAGTCATCATTTGGTTCTTGCGAACAATTTACTTCTCATAAAGCATTCAGAATGTCAGTCTGGTCCATGGCAAGCCCGCCCTCCACAGTAGCCTTATCTGCGAGCCTGTCAGCCCGCTCATTCCCTTGTACACCCACATGCCCTGGCATGAAAATGAAACTAATCTTTGCCAGCCAAGACCGCTCCAGAGACAGCAACCACTCTCTCTGGATCCACCCCATCTCTATCCTCTTGAGCATTCCCTAGTGAATGTCTGTGTCTCGAGCCATATTATTGCTTTACTTATTGCCATGACTTCCATAGTCAGGCTATTTATGATTAAAGCAATAGCACCAGAATCCTCCTTCACAATTCTCCCTCCAGCCTGAGCCGTAAAGGCGCATGAACTTCTCATACGTCGAACGGCTGACCCATCTGTGTAAATGACAGCATCACCGTCTAACAAATTCTCAAAGACCAACGCTTGTACTTCTGCCTCCACAGCAGCTGAATTTTCTTGTCTGCATTTTCTGTCTAGTTGGATACAAACTGAAAAGGACGTACAGAAATCTGTTGGCACTTGTACCCACTCCTCAAGTGAACACACCTGTTGAAGAATGTCTTTGGCTTGACCCATCCACGACCTTCCTCTTTTTAACCTGCTGCCTTTCACCTTCATAATTTCACTATGCAGTGGATGTTGTGTGTTTGTGTTAACTGAGGTAGGCACATGCTCTGCAAGTTTGTATTCTGTCTTCAATGGTTGGAAAATCAAGAAGGTAGCGCGCGCATCACCCTGCATGCTAATTCTCTTGTACTGTCAACTGTCATTTACTGCCAGTATAGTACCTTGCGGTGTATGGCAGAGGGGTCTTTGAGCCTGAGGAATTAAGGCCGCCTGGCTAGTGCAATCGCCGGGAACTGTGCAGTTTAGGATTTTCTTTTTGCCCCCGACAGAAAAAAAATCCTTCACCTTACCGAGGATTCGAACCCGGGTCTCCCGATTGAGAGTCCAGCATTCTAGCCACTCGGCCAGATGCTCCTCTCTCTTGTACATCCAAGAATAATAAGCATAGCTTCGTTCTGCATCCTTCCCATCTGCTTACGGCTGAGAGTCAGGATCACCATTGCATACTCAAAAACAGACATGACCAGCCCCTTGTGTAGAAGACATAGATGGCGCTGCTCAGTTTGCTGCCGCCATCACCCGCATCGCAGCCAAACCCCGCTTTACCTTTGTTATCATCTGGTCTATGTGCTCATTATAAGCAAGGCTTCGATCAAAACGTATCCCCAGGTAATTCATTGCCTGCGTTATTTCCACAGTCTCTGAACACAGATTTACAGTTGGTGTTGGAGTATTGACAATATGATTATTCAAAGAGAACCATGTCACTGCTGCCCCGGATTCCACACACCAAGTGCTTATGCAATTTAGTTCGGTTTGTAGTTCCACAGCAACCCGATCTCTATCCTTACCCTGATGATACAATAACACATCGTCGGCATATGACAATGTCCTCCCCAGTCAGTGATCTGCTCACTGGTAATTCTCACAGTGTAGGCGTTGAAAAGCACTGGAGATAATGGTGATCCCTGTGGCAGACCCGGATATATTGTTGTTGGTTCAGAAGCCCAATTGCCACATCTAAAGATTATTTTCCATTGAAAGAGGGCTGCCGCGATCCAACAAAGGAGGAATGGACTTATCTTGAGTTCAAGCAGCTGAAACATTAAAAAATCCAACGGCACTCTATTCAATCGCCGCAGAATATATTTCAATGCCTGAGTAGAAACCATCACAGACATCACGGGCGAACACTGTTGCGTTGGTCCAGATTTCTCTGTTTGGACAGTGACCTCCAAGGGTAGGTGGGAAACAACCTTGCCTCTCTAGCTGGCTTGAAATGTTCCTGGCGATTAACTTCTCCAGCAGCTTGCCAATTGTATTTTGCATGGTTATTACCCGGTATCCCTGAATTTTTGTGTGGTCTTTGCCAGGCTTCGGCAAGGGAATCAGATAGCTGTGTAACCACTCCTCCTTGATGCTAGCACTCACTATGCTGTTGTTGTACATATCTGCTAGTTCCTCTAGCTTGTTTTTGGTACACATACTGATGTTGTCATACCTTATACCATCTCGCCCTGGTGCACTGTTTCTTATTCGTCGAAGCACAGCCCTGATCTCTTTCACTGTCACTGTGTCTTCAACTGCAATGTTCTGGGCCTTACACCTATCTGAGGTAACCGCTTTGGCAAAATTTCGACCACTCATGTCTGTCTGGTTGCTCTGCTCTTAATAGCGTCAGACCTCTGCCAGATAAGGTCAGCATCCGGGGCATTCCCATAAGCGCTCCATCCCCATCCTCAGCAGCCAGCGAAGAGTTCCACCACTAATAGTACCAGTACTATCTAATTATATGTCCGTCTCGCCTTTCCTCTGAGAATTGATCATCGGCCAGATCCCCTCGTCACCCCTCGCTGTCGCATTCTTGCCAGACCATGGTGATCCATTTGCTCCTCCGAGGTGTACACATGCTCCCACAAGGCCGCAACCACGTCTTCCTTATCATGCATCAATACTCCACCAAGTTTTGCAGAGCCAGCCAATCTGTCCGCCTGTTCATTCCCCAGCACACCAGCATGCCTCGGAGAAAAGATCCAAACTATGCTTGTCACTCTTGACTTCCGAAGCGAAGCAAGCAACTCTGCACGACTTCCCTGTCCTTACCCTACTCAGCATGCTTTCTGCGCCAGTTACAATCACGATGTGTGTGTGTGTATCGTATTCTCCACCCAGCGGAAAGCTGCACTGACCTCTTCCACCTCCATTCTTAAGCTAGATGTTGTGGTATCATATGCCAGGCTCTCCTGCACCAAATGGCGATCATTAGCTTTTGCTAAGAACCCCCAGGCACTTCTCCTGCCTCTCAACACCGAATCATCTGTGTATATAATCACATCACCCTGGCGAGCATTATCCTGAATTAGTTGCTGGATTTCCACTTCCGTGGTCCCTGCTGGCCACTCCCGGCTCAATGTGATTATAACCTTGCACAAGTATGACTGCTTCGCTGGCATTCTGACCCATTCCTCTCCTCACCTAATGTTCTCCAAGATGCACACCTGCCTGATTGTATCCTCCACTTGAGCCATCCATGATTTCCCTCTTATCAGTCCAACGACTGAAGGTCGCCATTTGGTGTGGTCTTAACTTGATCACCCTTAACTACATCCAGCTCCTCATGCAACGGGTGATCTGTGTCAGCAACTAGAGGTATGCCTTCGCCTGCATCACCTTGAGCCTACCAGCAACAGTTGGCAAACCAAGGATGTTGCCCTGAACTGTCATACTTAAATGTCTTGACCGTTGACTTGTGCTGCCTGGTTCTGCCTTTCTCCACCAATATTCTGCAAATGTGGTGGTCACTACTATTGTGCCCTAGGACACCCCATATACACACTGTAGTGAGTGATGGAGACACCAGCGCCAGGTCAATAACGCTATTCTCGTCACCTGGATGACTTGCTGTCCTGGAGACACAGCCACTGTTGATACACACAAGGTCACTGGTTTCAAGTGCTGCCTCGAGTTCCTCCCAATGTATGTTGGAAGAAATATTACCCCATGATTTGCCCTTAGCATTGAAATCGCCACAGAAAATGACATTCCTCACCTGACATAATATGTCACTCAAACACTGCCATCTATGGGAATCCACACTCGCGTTACAGGCATAAATATTCACCAACACGAATGGTAGACCAGAGTGAACTCTCACTGCCTGTAATTATATCTCGTCACTGTCACACGTGGACATGTTCAGTTCTGAAACACTATACTGTCTCGAATCAGAATCGCCATTCCCAGGTGTCGCCTGTTGTAAAAACATTTTGAAGCCGGCTATATGGAGTGTCTTATCAACGCCCAGTCTCGTCTCCTGAAGCGCAACTATATTGTTCCTGTATGTCAGGCTTCCCAAGATGGGGTCACGTTGTTTAGTGCTGGCGCAATGCCAAAATAAAATATGCGTGTACTTGAGGCAAGTCGGTTGCATTTGCATTTGCATCTGAGGTGTCTGGCACCGGCCCGTCTACCTTGTCTCTTACGTCATGCGTATAACCGCGTCATAAAAGTTGAAACTGTTTGTTTTCCTTATGTACGGGGCACACATGCTCGTCCGCCATTTTGAAGAATCCAGAAAAACAACACAGTAACCCAACACGAAAAACACTCAAGGATTGATTCGCACAGATGCATGAACTCCATAGCACCGGTGAAAATCGTGAGAAGAAACTTCTGGTTTACATCCAAGCGCAGTGTAAGCTCATATTGCTTTTGTATTTTTGCTTTAACATCTCTGTCTGTTCTGCCAATCTGCAGTCATAAAAGAATTGACAACTACACTGCTACTCATATAAGTGAATGATTCCACCTCTTGAAGTGAGGTTTCACCAAGGGAGATCAGCATACCACTTGGTGGAATCCTTCTCATTAACTGTGTTTTTCCCTTATGAATTTTTAAACCTAGTTGTGACCTGTTTATCTTGCATCTGCTATTGTGTGTGAGACAGGATAGCACTAACAATTGCCAGAAATGGAATTCAATGGACTGTGACAAATTAGTATTGGCCAGATCCTCTAGTCACTCCCTGCAGCACCATTCTCTCCAGGCAATGATGGTGTATCTGTTCGCTTACATTATACAAATGATCTCAAAGGGTCCTGACCACATCTGCCTTATTGTGCTCCAATAGCCCACCCAGTGGTGCAGATCCAGCCATTTTGTCTGCCTGCTTGTTTCTCAACACACCAGCATGCTTTGGGGAAAAGATCCAACAGATGCTCCTTATCTTTGATTTTTTTTAAATTGAAGCATGCCTGTGGTCCTTAAATGTGTTCAGGGCTTCATGCACAGGCTTCTGTCGAAGTTGATTTCCAGGTACCTTAGAATACTTTCTCTGTTAACATTCATGCTGTTTATTGTGAGACCTGGGATGTTAATCCTTAACAATCTTATTGTGTTCTACTTGTTTGACATCCTCATATCTGTTGTCCCTGATAAAACTGCTAGATGCTCTCTAACAGCACCCCTGATGTCTCCATCATTGTGATCTGTTTGTGTTACAGATCTCTTCAGGAAAACTTCTCCTTTCTTCACGCCTCTTGTCATGGGCATGCTGTTATCTCTAAATATTGTTCCCATTGTGGTAGGCTGGTCTTTTCTACACATTTGTCTGTGTAGTTTCCATAATCTGCCCAATGCCTGATCACCTCCCAACTCACTCATGAAATTATCCCATTTAGCTTTTTTGGACTCTGCTGCAACAGAGCTTGATCTCCTCTACTTTCTTTTTTTTAACTCTTTCCATCTTCTCCATATCCTCTTGTGTGCTTTGGTGTGTCTTTTGCAATTTCTGTAATTGCCTAATTGCAGCTCTTTTTGACTTCCACATAAGGGGCCACCGTGTAATATGTACTAAAGTGGGGCCCCTCATTTTAACACATGCTTTTTGGGGTAAAAGGTGTCCAATAAGGATGTTGGTTCACTCGTATTTGAAGGTTCTGCATGGTTTTGCAGATTTGATCATGCTAGAATTAGAAATAAATACAGAGCATGGCAGGTGGTCGCTTCCATGATCCCCCAACATTTCATTTCTGATACCGCTTACTGGGAGGACAAGTGCCAGATCAAAAGCAGTTTTTGCATCCACAGATCACATCGCAATTGTAGTTGGCTTTCCATCATTAATGCAGACAGTTTCAGATGCAACCATGGCATCTTCAAGGGTATTTTCTTGTTGACTTTCCCCGTCATAATAATCCCACCCTCTGCTCCGAGCATTAAAATCCTCACAGATAAGAATCCTCCATCCATCATGTGCCATGCCGATAAGCGTTGGCGGTCATGTTTTGCCATCTCACTCCATCACCAGAGTCATGGATCAGCTCTGTGTTTCTGTCTCGACCATGTCACATGGCCAAGCCATTAACTCTTTCCCTACCAGAAGTCGATCGATCGATTGCCACAATCGACCGACTCTGGTGGCAATTGGTTATTCTATCGACACAGAATGATCAGTGGTTTATTTGATACATTTCTGCTCCATTTCGGAATTTTAAGTTACAGTAAACTGAAAAGTCACACAGCCGGAACATAGCTACATCGTCATTGTGCGATCAAACATTTGCCAACATTGGATTCTTGTGAACTTTTAAGTTTTAAAGTAGCGTTAATTGGTTTGTTTGGGTTTTTCACAATGGAAATGCCCACCAGTATGCGTCCCCGTAGAATGACTTCAGATCAAGCTAGGTTATTGTTTGAAACAGTTTTAAACAATAGTGATTCCAATATTAGTGAAGATTCAGAAAGAAGTTTTATTTGTGAGTCTAAAGTTTTAGCACGTGGTGAAAAAGAAACCAGTGAATGTTCGTCAACAGCTGAGGTGTCTGACAATGAATGTCCGTCTGACAATGAATGTCAGGATGTCACAATTACTTCTCAGTGCAAAGGAAAGCAAACAGTACAAAATAAGAATAAAACTGGAGGAAAATACTCAAATTTACAAGCTCTATTTGAATCTATTTATCACATCATGTTTCACGTATGTGAACCAGAGGCAGCAGGTGCAGAAAAAATCGATCCTCTTGTTGATATGATTCTGAAGAAATTCCAGGAAGCATTTTACCCATTTGAAAATGTGTCCATTGATGAAATTATTATTTGGTGGAAGGGCAGATTTCAGCACAGACAATACAATGCAACAAAGCCTCACAAGTACCACATCAAAATATTTGGCCTTTGTGATTCTACGACTGGCTATGTGGTGAATTTAAAAATGTACTATGGAAGAAACACTGAATACAGTCCGGATTTAGATCCCACAACTGCTCATGCAGTGAAAGTGTTTGCCACACTACTGAATGTTCTCGGAGCTGGCCATCACATCTTTGCTGACAGATTCTACACTTCAAAAGCTCTGATTGAATATATGCATTCCAACAATTTCAATTATACAGGGACACTGAATGTCAACCGAGTAGGCTTCCCTCCAGAGTTGAAGCATTTGCAACTTCAGCATCAAGAGATGAAGTGGTTTCTTGAAGGAGATAGAATATTGTGTGTGGCATAGAGAGATAAAAAAGCTAAAAAACCATGCATTGTTGTCTCTACCAAGTCTGTAGTTGGAACTGTTGAGAGCAGAATGAAACTATTGAGAGTGGAATGAGAAAACCGAAAATGATCCATGAATATAACATGGCGATGAATGGCTGCGACAGAATGGACCAAATGGTTGGATATTATAATATCCATGATAGGAAAACCATTAAGTGGTGGAAGAAAAACTACTACTGGATCTTTGAAATTGCACAGATCAATGCTCACATCCTACATTCCATATGCCAAACAGAGAAAGGAGGAATAAAACTGTCATTGAAGGATTTCAAGCAAAGTTTACTTGAAAGTGCACATCGCAAAGCAGCTCAGATTATTCCTGAAAGTTTGACACTCTGCCTGCCAAAGAATTTCAAAAAGTCTGTTGCATGAAATTATGTGGAAAGAGTGACAGGAGCCAAGCATTTAATAGAATTTGTCGGTGTCAATAGAGACTGTTGTTTGCAGCACTCAAACTAAACGACACAGATCATCCTTTGTTTGCTCCGGCTGCACTAATAGACCACACTTGTGCCCCAAAGTTTGCTTTGCAGCCTATCACAAATAGACTGCCACATATTGTAAATAAAAATAAACAGACAATATATATATATATATATATATATATATATATATATATATATATATATATATATATATATATATATATATATATTGTAAATAAATGTAAATCTGCCAAGTGTTTTCCTAATTTTAATTCCTAAAAACACATGCTTCAGAATCTGCGGCCAAACTTCATTTCGGATGATTGATTGGGAGCAATTGTTTTTATATTTTATAAAAGTGGTGTTTGTTCAGTAAATTAAACAGGATTAGCAGTGATTTAGCAGTGATCAGGATAACAACGCCCCCTTGGTAAGTGCAATGTTTTCATCACTTTTACCTCTTTTTGTCAAATTATTTTAAAAATTATATAACTATTTTTATTATATTTACAACCTATAGCAATAATTCCAATACCAACATATTCCATGTGCAATCCCCTTTATTTTGATATATAATACAACATTTCTGCTACAATTTTAACCATTTTCATAACATTATTGTGACAGACCCCTACTTCTAGTTTTCTGCCATGAATTTATGTTTGGTCAGGACCCAATTTTTGTTTGGTAGCAAAAGAGTTAAGGTATTTATTTCTTGGTCATCCCCTTGGTCTCTTCCCTTCTATCTTGCCAGTTGTCACCACGTTCTCCAATTCATTTCTTCTCATAACATGCCCAAAAAATTTTGACTGTCTACGTCTAATGTCTCTAATCAGTTTATGATCTTCCGGTCAAGATGGCGGCGGACGGTTGTGTTGTTTTGTGACCGTTCCCTTTTTTGCGTAGGAGATGGATATTTTCATCTCTTGCATGTAATTTGTGTGCCAAGATGTAAAACCAGGAGTTTCTTCTCAAGATCTGAGCTGATGCTACGGAGTTTGTGCATTATGCAAAGAAATCCTTGAGTAAATTTTCGCAGCATGTGTGTTTCTGTGGTGTTTGGTTTTTCAACATAGCGGAACGTTTATGCTTCGTGCGGAGGGCAGTTAATCTAACAAGGTGACAGGTGCGGCGGGGAGGCCGCAAACGGCAAGGCATACAAGGTGGGGCAAAACGTTTTAGGCTCAAATGTGACCGTCTGGGCCTCAGGGATACTTGTATTCTATATTAGGAGTGTGCCAGCGAAAAACAATGAGGCCCTATATTTTGAAACCTGGTATAAAGGAACGACATTGTAGTGCTCCAGAAGACAAAACTGGGAGATCAGTTATTCCAAATTGCCGGCTTCAAATGTTTCTACAACAGGCGACATCTGGGAATGGCGATTATCATTCCCGACAGTATGGTGGCTTCAGAGCTAGACATGTCCAGTTGGGACAATGATGACATACAAATACAGGCGGTTAGAGTTCAATCCGGTCTACCATTTGTGTTGGTTAATGTTTATGCCCGTAACGCAAGTGTGGATTCCCAGAAGTGGCAGTGCTTAAGTGACATATTAGGTCACGAGAGAAATGTTATTTTCTGTGGCAATTTGAACACAAAAGGCAGAGCATGGGGAAACATTTCCTCCAACACATAGGGGGAGGAGCTCGAGACTGCACTTGAAACCATTGACCTGATTTGTATCAACAGTGGCTGTGTCACCAGGACAGCAAGCCGTCCAGGTGATGAGGACAGTGCTATTGACCTGGCGCTGGTTTCTCCTTCACTCACTAAAGTGTGTAGATAACGTGTCTTGGGCACCACGGCAGCTACTACCACCCTTTGCAGCATATTGGAGGAGAAAGGCAGAACCAGGCAGCACAAGTCAATGGTCAAGACTTTCCAGTATGACAGTACAGGGCAAGATGTGGTGAGTAAAGTAAGGCACGACAAGTGTAGAAAGCTTCAGGGCAGGAAAAAAAAGCTGGGAGCAGCCACCTTGGTGGAATTTTGATTTGGAGAAGGCCTGGCTGGATAAGCATCATGCTGTAAGGAAATGGCAAAATGCCAAGAAGAACATAGTTGCCCATCCTAGTCCCTCCATGCACTTAGAAAGAGAGACACACACAAAAGTAAGCTATTTTTAAAAAACTGGTTAATGTGGTTAAAAGTGAAAAATGGGCAGAGGTATGTCAACGATTAAGCACAGACAAGTCACTGAAATTGTTCTGGCGACTACATAAAAGCATGAGTGGGGGTAGTCAAGAATAAGAGAATTTCTGACTTCCAAGGCACTGACCTCATCTGGCAGAGGACTGATGAGAACAAGTGCAAAGCCCTCTTCGAACGCTATCTAGAGCAGAACAACCAGACAGACATGAGAGGCTGAAATCTTGCCAAGGAGGTCACCTCAGACAAGTGCAAGGCCCAGAACATTTCAGATGAAAACACAGTAACAGTGAAAGAAATCAAGGCTGTGCTTCGACGATCAAAAAACTGCACTCCAGGGCCAGATTGCATAAGATATGACGGCATCAATAGGTGAACTGTCAATGAGCTAGAGAAACTAGCAGACCGGCAGTAGCGCCTTGGTAAGTGGAAATTTTACGTAATTGTCAACCCTGTCTTCAATTTTTTTTTTACAACATCTGCTAATATTACTATTACATTTCTGCCCTATAGCAACAATAGCAATACCAATGTCTTCCATGTGCAATGCCCTTTAATTTGATATATAATCCAATATGTTTGCTACCATTTAAAAATTTTTTAGATTATTATTATAACACACCCATACTTCCCATTCTCTGCCATCAATTTCTGCTTGGGCCAAACCCACTTTTTGTTTGGCACTGAATCAGCTAATGAACGAATGAACAAACTTTATTTTCAAAATGTTAAGAATTGGGCACGCAGACCAGTTTAACATTCTGTCCTTCTGTCTCTCTCTTTCATACATTATTTCATTCACACATCATTCAAGGCTAACTGAGAACAGCAACAATTTAAAAATTATACATTATAAAGGCATGGGGGGAATGCAAAAATTAATACTACACGACTCAGTAATATTAAATAATGGTGTGGCACTTGTTATTAGCTATGTGGAATATACTGGTCTACCAAAAGGCTGTTATACTAGGGTTTTATTATTATTATTTCTATTATTAAGGGGGAAGGTAATCCGTACTGAGATAGTGTTAGAATAATTTGTGATTATATGTATAGGGATTGGTGATGCCTTTATTTCTTGTGGAAGATTGTTTCACAGCTGAGCTGTAGAGTACATTAAGCTTGTTTTGTATAAGTCAATCCTAGGCTTCGGAATGTATAATATATGTAATCGTTTACTGTGTCTAGCATTATATTTAAACAAAAACAAAAGATTTTGAGAGCTGATGGAAAGTGGCCTTTGGTGAGACACTGATTATATACATAGGTTAGTGATACACAGATCACTGGTGTGGCACAACAGAGAATCCAGCAGGTGTGTTTAGAGAGTCACCTTTCAGTTTCTGTGCTGTCCGCTGAATTTCGACGAATTGTATTGCGAGCCACTCAGACATGACGGAGGTGGCTCCTTGAGCTAAAATTGTATTCTGGGGTGGTACAAATGTAACGTGTGTAGCAGAGATGATATTTTGACCTCCATCTCTCCTCCCCAACGGTCTTTTCTATACTCAAGTTTGTTGCGATGGTAATAATTGATCAGACATGTTCGAAATGCCTCATAATGTATTGTATTGTTGAATGTAATAGAAATGCATTTACCGTTGTTCATACATTTAACAGACAGTGTTGGAGAGCTAACACAGTTCTTTGGTTTGCTTCTCACTGCCCTCTCTTTGTTAAATGTGTAGTTCCTAGTAATCCACTTCGCCCCTCAGATCTACTTTATTCCCTTTCTCCCGCTAACTCCAGCACAGAACTTTTCTCCTCGTCAGACATGATATTACGTTTCCACAACCACGAACACATTGTAGCGCCACACACAGTTTAAATTCTAGATATGTGATTGGCTAGTTCAAGCTATCACTGATGCTTCATTGATCCATGAATGATTTATCCATAGTATTATTGAATACAATATTATTAGCATTTATATCTAACACTGCACATATGGCAACTTTAAACACTTTCAACAATTGAATGGCATCATTGTGATCACAACCATGTAAAATCCATTGCGTACAAATGAAGATAAACAGGAAAAATAATCCAAAAAGGAGAGAAATACACAAACGCATCCTTCCCCACCAACCGGAAGAAGAAGAAGAATGTTGGCCAAATACAGAAATATCTCATCCAAGTTTATAAAAAGTAGGAAAACATTTTGACCAAGTTAAGAAATATCTCAACCAAACTTATAATGCAAAAAATAACCAGTTATACTACTAGAGCCTGCTGTTAGGGAAGAGGCCTGGAATATCTGGTAGTACCCCCTCACACCAGACGTACCATATAACCCATGACCATCCAGTTCCTCAGCATGTGGGTTCATATATACCCAAGGAGCCCATAAGTGGGGGACATGATCTTTTCTCTTCTCTAATTACAAGAAAAGTAAAGGAAGTGGAATATGCCTTTGTAACCTACTTTCCTGGTCTTGCAAAACTTGTCAGCAGAGATGGACTTCAAAGTAAGCTACCCCTCAAAATTGTTGCAGCTGATCAAAATGGTTACATGACAATATGAAGAGGACAATTCAATACGATGGCAACATGTCAGCTCCTTTTAAGATAAGCAATGGTTTGAAACACTTCTGTGTAGGAGACCCTACCTTATTTGGAATTTTCTTTGTTACACTTTTCAATCATAAGTCTGATGGTGCAGGGGAAACAATATATTTTCTAAACATATTGGATGGCAAGGAAAAAAATCCAATACCATTCACAATACCATTCCAGAATACTTTCTCATCACCGACTTCAGAGGGGCAAATTACAGAAATAAAGAATTAATCACACTTCTCAGAGCTATCCAGACATGACACCACATTGCGCACACAAATGCATGATGCAGACAGTCTGTGTTACCACAGAGTGGTAAAACCAAGGGCTGCTGACTACGTGGGAACGAGGCATGAGTCAGCATACACAGTCGCGGAGACAACAGGTGTTAAGTGTTGGATTGATAACGCAATGTCTCAGCCGGGCACGGGTGTGAGATGGACTGACGTGAGATACCCAGGACCCAGAGGATAGTTGGCCTTGGGCCATCAAGCTAATAAAAATGCTGATCCAAAGGAGCCGGTGAATGGAATTAATTACCTGTAGGAGGTCGGGCAGGGCAAACTGATAATAACACCATTCAACTGTGAAGTGTCAAGACGGTCGGCCGACCGTGCAGACTCAATGGAGTGTGAAACGGACCATGTGAATTTCTGGCCCCCGGGAAACTTTCCCATGAGAACGCTCAGGGAACCTGCCCAGGCGTGATGTCCCAGGAGATAAGAGCGTTTTTGTCCACTTGCCTAGGAAGGTTTCAAATCTGATATCTTCAGAATTTGAAACAGGTATGAAGGATCTTTATACTTTCTTTATAGAGAGATATTCTCCTTATATTGTTTAGGATGTTCTAGGAATGTTAGTTCCCAGTAACTATTCAAGATGTATGTACTGATTTTCAGTTGATGTCTGACTCTGGTTACTTTCAATGAAACTAATATTTTCTCAAGTGTCTGTATAGTTGTACTACGATGTCACGCTTACTAACAAGTAAGACTATCATGCTAAGCATATGTTAAACTTATGTTGCTAGGCATGTTTATACTCATGTTTCTATGCATCATTTTTGTTATTCTCTAGAAATGCATTTGACAGATTTTAATTGGTATTGTCAGATGTTTGTCACGTCTACAGAAACTATTAGTTTCTCAGTTGTTGTAGATCATTATATTACTACATTTTTTGCATTCATATGACTTATTTAGGAATATCTTCATATGCCTAATGTTTAAGTATATGTTGGATATATTTATTTGTAACTCACTAGGGGGAATATATGATGCTAGGACTATGCTCCTTACATGTTCTTTTAATGTTTGTATGTTTCATTTTGTATGTATACGATATTGTTACTAACTCATGCATTATGCTATTATGGTGAACATCATTATATGCCTATTTTGAATTTGCTTACTTTATGTGAATTTGATGTTTGAGATGCAATTTGTCATATGGTACTCACTGTGAGGAACCCAGTGTCTGAATTAGGGACATTAATTTAGGACATTTCATTCCTCATGACGGGACGTTATAAGGGATGGCAGGAATTGTAATAATTACTGGCATGATAGACTTGAAAAGTCCTTCCCAGACTAGATCATAGGACAGAGACATAGAGGTAGAAAGGGGAGAGTGAACACAGTAAAGCTGAAAGAGAGACACGACCAGACTTGTCATTGTGAGTGTGTATATGGGGGTAATAGATCGTATGTTTTACTTAGGACTGTACTGATGTATGCCACATAGCTAGTGCCAAAGCACACTATACAGAGAGGATAGAAGGAAAATCCCGAAGTGGACAGTGCACCAAAACCATGAGATATGAAGATACGTCACACCAACGCCAGCGTGACAACGAAACCATACGCTGTGGAACGATCAAGGAGGACGGGTGTGTGTTGCATTCAGAGGACAACTCGGTGTGGCTATTGGATCGTTGGGAGGCTAGCAGTGGAATCACTCCAAGCTAAGAACAGCTAGCAGCATATTGAGAACGCCATGGATTTGCGAACCAAGGGCAAACTCTAGACGGACGAAAATCGGAGGAAGATAACACCAAGGACGACTTAAATAAATAGAGGGAAAGGGAAGTGTCATTGAGCGAAGATAAGTGAAAATGCAGGATACATGCATCAAGGTCAGTGCACGTTAAATTAGTTGCCCTCCCGGTCAGAACGGGACTCTAATTTGTTCACTACTCGATACATGATATTGACAGACGATAGTTTGTGCTTTAAAAAGGCATAATAACTTTTAACTATGGCGGTAGCGAGTGTGACTGATAAGGCCAATTTGCGCTGTAAATGTCTGTTCACAGTGGGTGCATCTGAACACGTGATCATTTCCACCATCATGCGCCATTACTCGATACATACAGATTCTGTAACTCCTAATAAACAGCGTTAGATTTTTCCTTGCGCTTCGACATTTTTACTTCGTTCTACGTTTAATCAGTGAATTCCTAAAGTTATCTCTACGATGTTTAATGAGCCACCAGTTCCTTATCGTGAGTCAATTCTATGATATTTCCCATGGCATGGCAGCAAAGACTAGAGGACTTACGATCTGGCAATGTAGAACTAGATAATACACATTCTTGATTATCTCTTCCAAGCTCTCAACAAGAGCGCCTGAGTATAGATCCCAAAAACTAGGGATGACCAGGTAGCGACAAGACTGGCAGGTGTCCAGAAGACCGGCAAGCTGTTTCTACTGGAGAGTGGGTGTTTACGGGGCCTAAGGAAAACCCTACTGTTCATGGATCTCAGTTGTAACTCAGCCAAAGATCCAGATAGGATACGAGTAACCTTAAAGTTATGTATTTTATTTTCATCATTTCAGTTACATGATTGTTGTAATGCATAAACATCGAGTTCCACCATCATCATCTAGTAAACCATCATATGTTAACTGATTGATAGTAATTAAAGGATGTGTAGTTCGTTGTAAACTCATAGTTATCTGTTATTTTCCAATTGTGCATACGTGTTTGTGTGTGTACATTGGTGGGGGATTACTTAAGTACCAGGGAGTGGAAAGCAGTGGGAGGAAATAATCTGCCCTGGCTAGTAATCCTTTCGGAGATGTAAACCTAGTCGTTTAACTTTCCCTTTTCCCACTCCTTGGAGAATATCAAGCCCAGCTAATTTAACTAGCCATTTTCAGCTGTACGCTTGGATATTCATGGGCATAATCTTTATTTTAGCCATATAAAGTTTGTCCCAAGTCAATTTCTGACTATTTTGGGTTGCAGCCAGTGGTAAGTACACATAACTTGGCGGCAACACCCCCACTTCTGACAGGCGATAAGGGATTGGTGTGTGTGTGTGTGTGTGGGGGGGGGGGGAGAATAACATTGAAAGGCGACTACTTCAACAAGCAGAGGAGAAACAAAACCCCACTGAAAGGAATGCCAGGGTGTGCAGCTGTAGGTTTCCTGCTCATAGTCAATCTATAGTCAGATATGACTGAAAGAGGCTATCTATAACAAACACCATTATTTATCAGAGTGCAAGGAATCTGAACACCAATGGATATCACTAACGAAAAATATGATGCACTGTAAAAAGCCTATGAGAATGGAAAACGTATTAAATATAGACAGTCATAGAGAACTGCAAAGAAAGATTAAGCAATGAATCACAAGAAAAATATAGATGATCACTATGCTAAAGTAAAATGCTAATACACGTAAGTCATTCTTTGAACAGTTGTAAGTGCACTGTCATAAATAGCAGACATAAATAACCTACACAATATGAGGTAGCAAAACTACACGTGCTTATGCTGAAGATGGAGAATACAATATGAATATCATAACTGACTGGAAAACGTAAAACAAAGAAAACAATCCATTATCTGAAATAATAATAACAGACACCATAAATCACAATTATAATCAGTATTAACATCTAGAGAGATTAATAATGCATTAAAAATGAGAATTGTCAAATGCTATATATATATTCAACGCTACTATATGGCGTGGAAGCCTGGACACTGAACATGCAACTAGGAAGAGGCATAGAAGCCCTAGAGATGGGATATAAAGACGAATATGTCGTATTTCTTGGAAACAAAAACAATCAAATGCAGAGGTTCTAGAAAAACTGGAAATGAAGAGAGAGTTGATGAAAGAAATAAAGGAGGCAAGTGAAATATTTCAACCATGTTAAAAAACATGATACTCTTATAAAAACCATACTGGAAGGCAAGGTTGAGGTCAAGAGAGCAAGAGGTAGACAACGATACAAGTAGGAAGATAACATCAAGAGATGGACGAACATCAGAATGTACAGTCAAGACAAGAGACAGTGTTGGAGATCCATTGCAGCCAACCTTCATTGCGGAGACGGCACCTGATTGACTGATTGATAATCCAGAAAAGCTGAACATGATAATACTGTATAGACACAACACAACGCATACATCATGTTTTATGCTGTCATGTAATATGATATAGACATGGGGCGCCACGCATTGCCTCTGACGGTGGGAGACACCGTAACACTCTGAGTGAGCTAAAGCAAGCTAGGAAGGATGTGCAAAAGGCTGCCAGGCAGTGTTCAAATGATTATTGTATCAAGTTATGTGAGTCCATTCAAATCGCAAGTGATAAGGGAAACATCAGAAGCATGTATGAAGGAATAAAGAAAGCCTGTGGTCCAGTGATCAAAAGAAGTGCACCATTGAAAACCTTGACTGGAGAAATCATAACTGATAAGAAACAGCAGATGGACAGATGGGTAGAGCACTATTTGGAGCTTTACTAAAGTGAGACCAAACTAGCGGATGATGCCCTCAACGCCATACAGGCTCTACCAACTCTTGACCACCTGGACACACTTCCCACTATAACAGAAGTGTGCTATAAATGAACTTGCATCTGGCAAGGCTCCAGGTAAGGATGGGATTCCAATAGAGGTTATCAGGAGTGGGCAAGACACACGCACTCTACAGATCCACCACCTAATAGAGCTATGCTGGCGAGAAAGACAAGTCCCACAGGATTTCAAAGATTCAAGTATCATAACACTGTACAAGAACAAGGGCGATCGGAGCGACTGCAACAACTATAAGGGTATCTCACTTCTGTGTATTGTTGGAAAAGTATTTGCCAGAATTATTCTGCGCAGACTTCAAGTCCTAGGAGATCAAGTCTACCCCGATTCACAGTGTGGCTTTCGACATAACTGGTCTACAATTGATATGATATTCTCATTGCGACAAATGCAAGAAAAATGCAGTGAACAGAATCAACCACTGTTTATTGCCTTCATCGACCTCACAAAGGCATTTGATTTGGTCAGTCGTGAGGGTCTGTTCAAGGCACTAAAGAAGATTGGCTGCCCGCCAACTCGTCTGTCCATTGTGGAATCGTTCCACACAGGCATGAAGGGTATAATCAAGTTTGATGGTGCAACTTCTGAAGAGTTTGAAATCAAGAGTGGAGTTAAGCAAGGTTGTGTACTAGCTCCCACCCTCTTTGGAATATACTTTTCACTTCTACTGAAATATGCCTTTCGTGATCAGGATGGTGGTATATACATTCACTCACGCTCAGATGGCGGCCTCTACAATGCTCAGAGATTGAAGGCCAAGACCAAAATTAGGAGTGTACTGATAAGAGAGTTGCTTTTTGCAGATGATGCTGCAGTTACGACCCACTCTGAGGAAGAATTGCAATGTCTACTATCTGCATTCTCCAATGCTTGTTCTGAATTTGGTTTAACAATTAGCAAAAAGAACTCACAGATTATGTCACAAGGTACACATACCATCAATCTGTATTGACGACGCCAAACTAGAGATGGTAGACCATTTTACATATCTAGGATCATAGGTAAATAGCAAATTATCCCTAGATCAGGATATCAACATCCGGATTGGTAAGGCAACAACAACAATGAACAGGTTAAGAAAAAGAGTCTGAGAGAACAGGAAGCTTACTGCCAAAACAAAAGTCCTTGTCTATCAAGCCTGTGTCCTTAGTACTCTTCTTTATGGCAGTGAAATATGGACAACTTACTCACACCAAGAGAAACATTTAAACAGCTTTCATATGCGGTGTCTGTGAAGAATTCTTGGTATTAAGTGGCAAGACAAAATCACAAATACTGAAGTATTGGAAAGATCTTCGTAGACTTGGATAGGATATCTTAGGAGGATGGATGATGGTAGAATACCAAAGGACATCTTTTTTGGTGAATTACAGATGGGTAAGAGATCTCAGGGTCGGCCTCTACTATGATACAAAGATGTGTGTAAGCGGGACATGGTTGATACAGGCATTGATAATGCACAGTGGGAGCAAGTCGCTGCTGAACGTGTTGCATGAAGGGCAAAGATCAAAAATGGAATAAAGACAAAGGAGAAAATTATTGTAGATAAGTCACACACCGAGCGTGTGAGACGTAAGATGGTGCATGATGGTGGAAATGACCACATGTTCACATGCACCCACTGTGAATGAACATTTACAGTGCGAATTGGCCTTATCAGTCACATTCGCTACCGCCATAGGTAAAAGTTATTATGCCTTTTTAAAGCACAAACTATTGTCTGTCAAGACGGCAAGGTGCCAATGTAAAATATTATATACCCAGAAAAGTCTTAGATGTGAGCTTACCTGCCCAGTTTGACTTGTACATCCCCTAAATTGATGTACGCTTCAATAAAGTCAGCTCTCATGGTAATTGCTTGCCTCAGCAACTGAAAGTAAAGCACAAATAAGTCTGAAACACACAACACACATAGTTTCTTTATAGCACTCGATCTGATAGCACAATATTACAATCAGGCTAGGTGCTAGCACACAGCATTTTTTGACACAACTAATACGATATTTGTCAGAATCGTTTTCATGTTGCAGAATACAATCTTGACCATTCTGATTTCGTATTCTTGATTGTTTATTCATATTCTTCTAGGGCATTGATCATTTCTGTTGTGATGTTATCTGTACCCGGGGTTTTGCCTGTTTTCATATGGTTAAGAGCATTCTTAACTTCCATCTTCAAAGTTGATGGTCCTCTCTCTCTCTCTCTGTCTCAGTCTCTGTGTGTGTGTGTGTGAGGGAGTGAGAGTGAGATATCTTATATATAAAAAAGGATGTATGTATGTATGTATGTATGTATGTGTGTATGTCCTTTATGCGTTCGCGAACGGTCCATCTGATTGAGATGAAATTTTCTACACGTCTTCCTCTCATTCCCGCGCTGCCAACTGTCATAGTTTTTTTATTCTTCCTCCTCCTCCCTCCTCCCCCTCCCTAAATATGTACGTAAATATATGATGATGATGATGAAAGAATCCCTGAACCACAACGCTAGGAAAAGCGAAGAAAATGACGTGACTACACAGAATCGTCACACGGCAATGTCAATAACAACTCATCTTTTTATGTGTAAAGAAGTTATCTACATTCATGTAGAAGGGAAGAACAATCAATGGAAGGACTGAAATCACAGAACCTAGACGAGTATGAATTCGGAATGGCGAACTCCCTCCTCCTCCCCTCTCCTCCTCCTCTCTCCTTCTCCTCCCTCTACCTCCTCCTCCTCTCTCCTCCTAATCCGTCTACCTCCTCCTCCTCCCTCTCCCTCCTCCCCCTCCCTCCTTCTCCCTATTCCTCCCTCCTCCTTCTCCCTCCACCTCCATCCTCCTTCTTCCTCCTACTCCCTCCTCCTCCTCCCCCTCCTCATTCTCCCTCCTCCTTCTCCCTCTGCCCCCTCCCTAGTCCTCCTCCTCTTTCTCTCTCCTCCTCCTTCTTTCTCCTACCACCTCCCTCCTCCTCGCTCTTCCTCCTTCTCCCTCCTCCTCCTCTCTCTTCCTCCTCTTATCTCCTCCTCCCTTTCCCTCCTCCTCCTCACTCTTTCTCCTCCTCCTCCCTCCTCCTACCACCTCCCTCCTCCTACCTCCCCACTCTTCCTCCTCCTCCCTCTTCCTCCTCTTACCTCCTCCTTCCTCCTCCATCTCCCCTCATTCCTCCCTCCTCCTCCCTCCTCTTCCTGTCTCCTCCTCCTCCTCCTCCCTCTGCCTAATATGAATTAAATGATATGCTCCCCACCAGGGACTGGGCGAAGCCGGGCCGGGTCGTTGTTTTTGGGAACGGTAACGGGAGCAGGGGCCGAATATGAATTAAATAAGACACTCCATTTACCCAAGTTAATTGTTGGGGGAAGATGTAAAGATCTTTCAAGTGCTCTTTCTAATAATAGACAGACAGACAGTAGATAGTCGGGAATGGGAACAGATAGATCCCCGCCAGGGACTGGGCGAAGCCGGGCCGGGTCAGCTAGTATATAATAATGAAGGACCATCAATTTTGAAGATGGAAGTTCAGAATACTCTTAACCATATGAAAACAGGCAAGACCCCGGGTACAGATAACATCACATATTGTATATATATACATATATATATATTGTGTTGTCAGACAGAGTTTTATTAGTAAAATTAAACGGAAGACCTTTCAAAATAAATGTCATTCCAACAAGTGAATGCAGTGAAGAAAGTATAGATGAATTTTACAATGACATGGAGCTTGCTTTGAAGAAATGTAAAAAATCAGACATAAATATTATAATGGGTGATTTCAACGCAAAAGTGGGAAATCAAGGCGATGGATGAGGTGTAGGCAACCATGGTTTGGGAGAGCGAAATGAAAGAGAAACAGACTTGTAGAATGGGCAAAAGAACAAGAAATGGTTGTAGGAAACACCTGGTTTAAACAACATCCTAGAAGATTATGGACATGGAGGAGTCCAGACAGCAGGATTAAAAACCAGATAGATTACATCCTGATTAGCATAAGGTTTCAAAATGCGCAAACAGTCGTAAAAACAGTTCCAAATGCAGATTGTTACAGTGACCATAGATTAATTACAGGCAGACTGAGGGTAAAGTTAAAGAAAGTTAAGTATACAACTGAAAACACTAAATATCTGTGCAAATTGAAAACTGACAAAGAAACATAAGATAATTTTAACATAGAAGTAAAGAACACATTTGATATATTGTCTGATCAAGAGATCCTATTTCAAGATGTGGATGATCAATGGGAAATGTTGAAGAATTCAGTCAGTTTAGCTGCAGAAAAACCATTCCAAAATTAAAGAAAGTGGATCGTCAGACATGGATGACTGAAGACATTTTACAGCTAATGGAAGCAAGAAGACAACAAAAATAATCCTGCCAAATATAAAGAAATTCCACGAAAAGTCAGAACATTATGTAAGGAGGCAAAAGAAGCATGGCTCGAGAAAAATTGCATAGAAATTGAAAAACAATACAATAGTAAAAATACCAAACTAATGCACAAAAGAATTCAGGAGCTTACTAATCAAAGAACACATACATTGTAGAATGGGCAAATGGTGTTATCTGTACCCAAGAAATCAAAAGATGGAAAAATAATAATACAAAAAGATCTGATTTACATGTATGGTCTGATTATGTGAAATACCTTTATGATGATAACAGAGAAGAACAGTATGATATTCAAAATAATAACCAAGGACTATCAATTTTGAAGATGAAGGTTCAGAATGCTCTTAACCATATGAAATCTGGCAAGACCCCCGGTTCAGACAGCATCACAACAGAAATGATTAATGCATGAGAAGAATACGGAATAGATCCAGTTACCAGACTCCTGAATACCATATATGATACAGGAGAAATACCTCATGAATTATTTAATTCTGTATTTATTGCAATCCCAAAGAAATCAGGAGCCTTGGAATGTGATCAACATCAAACAATTAGTATAATGAGTCACATCACGAAGATTTTGCTAAGAATTATCATCCAAAGTGTTAGGAAGAAAATACAGCCTGAAATAGGAGAGGAACAATGTGGGTTTGTAAAAGGCAAGGGTACAGTAAATGTTGTGTAAATACTGAGAACAGTAATTGAACGTTCTATAGAAGTAAACAAAGATCTACACTTCAGCTTTATTGACTACACAAAGGCTTTCGATAAAGTGAGACATGTCGACAT